>JBAMBE010000748.1:0-437500 GCA_037043585.1 Drosophila mimica
CCTATTTCACCAATTTTGAGTTTCCATTATTACTACATTTTTGTATTTTGGACGCTCAACCCTAATGCTGGTAGATGGCGCTAAATGCGAAACGCAGCAATTTATTGCCCGTTTTTAGGAGGCAAAAAAAATATAAGCTCGACAAGCGAACTATTACAGTTGTTACATTAATATGTAAATAAGTGTGAATAAGTTTTCCGCTAAATTTTCCACTAAGGGCCCATTCTAAAAAACACATTTATTTAAATTGGTATCTTCTTTGGAATGGCTATGAATTTATTTACCCTTTTAAAATTTGAGAATAGGCACTGACATATATATATATATATATATAATATATATATATATATATATATATATATATATATATATATATATATATATATATATATATGTATAAGGAGCGGGTGCAGCTTGCTGCAGCGAAATGTGTAAAAAAATGAATTTTCTAATTGACGGCCTTGCGCAAAAAAAATAATTAAACAATTTAACTTACAGTAGTTGTTGCGATTTTCCTTTTTTTCACTAATTGTTATATTTCACTGTACTGTAGGTTAGATTTTTTTCACCTTTTTTTTCTTTTTCGTTTGCAACGCGCACAACTTGTTCGCTCAAGGGCTATGAGATGAAAAGAATGTGTCTGTGGTCCCATGAACTTACGAAGACACATTTTTGCAAAAATCGTTTTACAATCCTATTTCACCAATTTTGAGTTTCCATTATTACTACATTTTTGTATTTTGGACGCTCAACCCTAATGCTCGTAGATGGCGCTAAATGCGACACACAGCAATTTATTGCACGTTTTTAGGAAGCAAAAAAAAATATAACCTCGACAAGCGAACTATTACAATATTCAGGCGAAACATTTATCTTAAAGGAAGAAATTTCCCGAATATATGAAAATTGAAATTTTTCCACCTTTATGGGTGCTTTAATTTTAGCCTGTATAAAAGACTTAACATCATCCGATGTGGTATCAGGGGAAAGCCTGGAAAGAAATATTTGTTTATTAGGTAGAACACCTACTAGGGTCGTGGGAGGAACCTTAGCAACAGCATGTGGTGGAGCTGTAACTTTGGCTTTATGACCAGTTGATTCAACTGATCCATTAGCACCAGCATTTAGATTTGCATCCACGGTGCTAACGATCGCTGAGTCATCAATATTATCGGAAATGGAAGTCACAACATCAATGGGCATTATGTTGTGACTTCCATCACATCCACTTTGGAGAGACGGGGAAGAATAATTTATTAGCTCAATCTTATGGGGCATTTGAGAGGGGACCGAAAGTTCATTTGGGCCCATAGATAGCCTAAAGTTTGCCCTTTTACGCTTTGGAGAATCATTCAAAAGTTTCATACCCTTGAAATCATTCTCCAAAGCCGAGAATCCATCGAAAAGTTTTTTAAACCTACCGAAAAGAACTCCAAAGCCAATCTTTGTCTGCCTGATAAAACCCATCATGTCCCTTTCGACATCCCTACACTTATCACAAGTCCACTTTAAGCCTGATTTTGCATTATTCAGGTCAATGATACGGCCGTTCAGGCCAGCACATTTTGCGTGTGATACATTGTCACACAACCAGCAGCAAACAAAGCCCGACTTAATATTTGTACGGACCTGGCAATTTTTATTGTAGCAGACACTCGACATTATTAGAAAAGGAGATTAGAATAATTTATAAAATTCTAAATATACTGCGCAAAGAGAGCAAAAATAAAAAAAAGTAAATAAATATTAGCTAGGAATCCGACGTACTTTCCGGTTTTACCAGGACAACGACCCCAAGCATAAGTCCGGAATAGTACAGTCCTGGCTTAGATCGAATTGCACCCACATGATAATTCCACAGGCCCAGTCTCCAGACTTAAATCACATAACTCGACCTAGCGGGTGGGAAAATCGAAGTTTATTAGGGTCATATATTCATTTCGGTGGTTAATTAAACGGTCTTTGGAATTTTTGAAAAATAATGAATAATGAGTTTATGACAGGCAATTGAAATTTTTGCTTGACGCTGCTTCTAATTCGCTTGTAGACACTGTATTTGTGCGTATTCTGCAGAGCCCCGATAACTACTATTTCGTGTACGTGTGTATGTATGTGCACGTTTTTGTAGCCAGCCTGTTAGGGTCAGGTCGGGCTTGTGAGTAAAAATACTCTGTAAGAAATGCACTTGCAGAACTGAAAATTTGAGTGCAAATCATCTTAAAGGGAAATTTGCTAATAAAACTAGAATATATTTAACAACTCGCACTCGAGCGTACTCGATTACAGCACTTTTACTTTTTTTGTTATGTTCGATTTATAACTCTCTATATATTTATTCTTTCAGAGTTGGCTTTGTAACGGGGTATGATAAGAAATAAATAATAATTGAAATCGCTCATATGCCATTCTGACACAACAGCTGCGCAGGTAAGTGACTTGGATGATGGCGTTTTGGCGAATCAGCTGGACCGGATGATATCACACCGGCACATGACTTTTCCCATTTTTATACACGCAGGGAGCTTCATACATTTGGTTTAAATTATTAGGGCAAAATTTGGGATATTTATAGCCACCAATTTCGGTCAGGCCGAGCAGCTGAATTATAATGACCGACAGGTGGCGTTGCTTGATTTCTTTTCACTGCAGCTGGCGCTAATATTTTGGTACAAATAGCTGAAAGCTGCTCATTAGTACCGGACAAACTTAAGCTAAACATTGATGTTATTTTGCGATATTCGACGTATTTTAGTGCTTGGCATCACTCCAACTAATTCGCAGGAAAATGTAGGCTTTTAAAAAGAGAAATTCTTTAAGGATTCCACAATGGCAAAGGTATTTATAATTCTGCTATATAATAATATAAAGTAATATAATGTGCCTCGAAAATTTTGCAGGGTTCGCGTGTCGAGCGTGCGTGGGTGCGAACAGGTACGCACCATTTCTAGAGCCTTAATGTGTGAGAAAATAGCAGGTATATTGCTATCAGATCGCGCAGACCCTTGAATGTGTGCGAAAATAGCAGCAACACTCTATACTTGTCTTTCTGTGGCACTCGAATTTAAATTTTTTTGGTTTTTGGGCCTGATGTGTAACCTTTCGTAAAGTGGGGTGGTTTAACTATTGACACAGCCCAAAAAATGTATGGTGAACATCTAAAACAGGGTATCATTGTCTCGACTTCAAACATTCTCTGTTTCTCGAGAGGCACACATACACGCATACATGCAAATTTGCACAGAACTGTTCACTGAATTTCAATCGATAGTCCACAAATATCGCACGCTCATTGTGAAGTGTTAGCGATATTCCACAGCTCTGCAACGCTCATCTCTAAGCATACTCATTTGACACTGTTGGACAAATTTGATTTCTCATCGATAAACCACAAGTATCGTATGCACATTTCGAAGTGCAGGCGATACTAACTAACAAATCTCGGACGCACATCTCTCAGAGAAGTGTGGTTTCTTATGATTTAATTTTTAAGGCAGGGAATTCGTGTTTACCAACATATAAGTGTAACATAACTCGTATGTTAAATAAAATACATATGTACAATTGTGAGTATATGCATTCACATAGTGCAATTAAGCAATGTGGCGAAAATGGCTTCTTTGCAGATTGAATTTGGTGCCATGTTTACCTCCAAACAAATGTAAGTTTACCGTTTTGTAAAATTAATTACATCTATACAAAAATGTAAGTACGTGTACATAAGTATGTATGTAGGCTCATATTTATGCAATTGACGTCAACAACATAGACATGCACATAATGCAAAAATGCAGAGCCCTGCACACAAATATCCATTGCACCAATGCACACTGGGCAAGGCTGAACATTTTTGTCGCCACAAAGTCGAAATTTGGTTTGAAATCAATCTTAAATTTAATTACATATTTAAATAGGGTATTTATAATAAATTATATGTATAATCTACGCCGGCTGTCGGCCCCTGTGCTGCTACATCGGTGATGTGCAGACTCGTCTATTGCACAGATTGTGTGAATGGAAGCTGTATGAAATATTTTTTAGAAATTTTAAAAGCTTAAAAAGTAGTAATTTTGGTTAGGATATATTGTTACACAAAGAGGTTTTTCATGTGAGAACCAATTCTAATTGTACCGATTGTCTCTAAAGGAGCAAGAAAATATTGTATATGTTGAACTTTTTGTAGCGAAATATTAGGAACTTAATAACAAGCATATCTAATAAGTGCTTTCTGATATCTTACGAAAGTAGATTTTAATTATATTAACTTAATTTAATATGGGCGTGGTCGAGTTGGTTAACAAAAATTGTCTAATGTACATTTTGTGCTTATTAGATATTCCAAGTAATAATTGCGTAACTACATTTTTTTTTATTTTTGTAAAAAAAATGGTCAAAGCACATTTTGCATCGCCGCAAAAACGATGAAAAGCGAAAGTAAGAAACGTTTTGAGACAAGAATAGAAATAACTAAGTCAAGATTATTGACATATGTATATGATTTTCACAGTTACGCATTTCGCAGCTCTGTTATCGATTCAACTGCTTTTGACGTCAATATAGAGCACAATAGCAAAGGGTTTTTGTGACGTAGATGCGCAAACTAGCGCCATGTTAACTCTCGACTGCGCAGTTTGATTTCTTTAATTCCAGACTATCATACATATTCAAGTATCGATATAAACGTGAAATTTACAAATTATCGATACATAAATTTTGATACTTTTTAGCCATCCTTGAATATGTCATATATAACCATTAAACCGAAAACAAAAAGTGGAGATTAACTTAAGTCGGTGTTGCCTCTTGTGGTATATCAGGCGGTCACGTTTCGAAAGTAGCATCTGTAAGAGACTTGCATTGTGATTTAGTTCGATACACTCCGCGGCAAAATCAGAAAAGTATCATTGCTTGTGTTTTATGTTGGTGTGATATTTTTTTTGTCATTTATTTGTCGAGTGCAATTCAAAGTAACATGGAAAAGGAAAACAAAAAACGTGATGTAAAAATCAATAATTAGGACTTCATCGAAATACCAAGTAAGTTAGGCAGTATTTACGCAAAACAAAAAACTATTGATGCAAATGTATATGGATGAGTATGTAAATTTTCGTAATTATGTATATACATACGTGCTTGTATGTAAATTTGTGCGTGTAGTGAAAGAAGCCCACGCAAAATTAAATACTTTATGAAAGGAATGATTATGCTTAATTGAACCACATACATATGTACATGAATTAAATTCTCGTTGATCGCTTTCGTAATAAGAACGTGTTTCTTTATTTAAGTCAATATTTCTGAAAACTTATCAAAAGTATACGGCTAAAACGACTGTTTACATACTGTAGGCTGGCCGACAGAACCAAAACATACTGTATATATGTGAGTATGTTCACTTATACATATGTAAGGAAATTTCTATCGACCTGCCTTCGTTGACGTCCTCTTCAGTAAATACTTCCGCATAATACATAGATGCTGCTGCAACTTTCTCTCTTTCCGCACGAGTTCGAGAGAGAGAGTGAGAGAGAGAGGCAACGCTGTTCTCTCGTGTGCGCTACCCTTACACTTCAAAGTTTTCCCTTTGTTCTTACATACTGAAGTTACGTATGAATTTGCAAAGATATATATGTATATATGAGGATTTATGTATGTGTACATGCATTTTTGTTTTGCTGCAATCCATTAAATTGTCAAATAGTCATTTACAAATTAAATAGTTTTATAACTTTTTAATAATGATGCCACATGAGGTTTTAGCAAATAACTAAAAACTGTACAAATTACAAATGCATTAAAGTCATGACAACATACATACAGTTGCTCAAAGCGAGCGTTAAGCAGCGACAAGCAAAAAGTTCAATTGCTTGCCATAAACTCATTATTCATTATTTTTCAAAAATTCCAAAGACCAATGCCAGGTACATATATGAACCACCGAAATGAATATATGACCCTAATAAACGGGAATTTCCACACCCGTTAGGTCGGGTTATGTAAGAAGCTACCTAAGTTTTTGGGTCAAACCCTTGATAAACAGTTACATTGTAGACACCTGGGTGCCATAACACCCGGATTTTTTTACCTAAAGTTAAATTTTTTCGGTATAAATAGACCAATCCAACGTAGTCAGTTTAGTTATATCCTGCATTTTTGAGTGCAACAAGCCAACAAGGACTATAGGCAAACGGACTACCATTGATCAACGGAAACTCACCCTGGAACACTTAAAAATCGAATATTCATATCGCCAATTAGCTAAAATGGTCAGTTAAACACCTCAACTGTATTCTACATCATTTGGAGTTTCGTGGACAAAATTGGAGGAGAAAGGCGGATGGACTAAACCCGATTTTCGCCGAGCAGGACGAGCCGAGGATCATCAAGATTTCAAGGGGAAATCTTAAGCTATCGGCTCGAAAACTGACTCAATAGGTGCAGAATGAAATAAGGAAAAAGTTCAGTATGGGAACTGTGCTCCAGGTTCTGCCCAACCTTGACTTTGATGCCCGAGAACCACGGAAAACGAAATTTACAAGCGCAGAAAATATAGGGTATAGGATGACGTTCGTCAAAATCCACTTGGACAAGGATTTGGAGTTCTGGAACACAGTCATATTTGAATATGAGTACAAATTCAACATTTTTTGCCAGGACGGATGGAATTATATGTGGCGACAATCCAATATTGAGCTGAATCCCAATCGCTTAAAGGCAACAGTCAAGCACGGCGGAGGAAGTGTAACGGTATGGGCATGTATCTCGGCAGCCGGTGGCGGAAATTTTGTGATTATTGAAACAACAATGGATAGGAATGTGTACTTCGATATGCTAAAGGAAAATTTACTCCAAAGTGCCGAGAAGCTCGAATCCGACGCACTTTCCGGATCTACCAGGACAAAGACCGCAAGCATAAGTCCGGAATAGTACAGTCCTGGCTTATCTGGAACTGCCCCCACGTGATAATTCCACCGGCCCAGTCTCCAGACTTAAATGTTATTGAAAATTTGTGGGCTCTGCTGGAAAATAACATCCGGAATCACGACATATCCAGCAAACAGGATTTCAAAAATGCTCTGCTGGAGGAGTGGAACAAAATCAGCCCAGAAACTACCCGGAAGCTGGTATCTTCCATAAAAAATAGGTTAAGCGAAGTTGTTAATGCTAAAGGGATATCATACTAAGTATTAACATCCTTATTTAAGCTTTTATACGCCAAATATTTAACTTTTCTTAAGACTGCTTCAACGTGGCTTTGCACCTGTATTTTGGATAGGTTTTCAGTTTTTGACTAATTTTAATTAATTAATTAATATTTTAATAAAAACTAAAGTTTCTTTTTGAAATGTGATATAACATTAAACAAATTGGCATTTAAATATTTTGAATTTGTTTCCTTGTTTAAACTTTATAGCACTTTAAATTATGATGCCTGTCGCTGCTTAACGCTCGCTTTGAGCAACTGTATGTACATACTTGTATAAAAAAATAATGCACCATTTTAAAATAAAACAAGAGAGAACGTTGTAGTCGGACGTAACCGACAGCGAAATACTATGATACCATAATTTGTGTGCAGCCAAGAAATACTGTCCAAGTTTGCCTTTCAGATTGAGGTATAGTGGGCTTGGTCCAAAACTTAGTAATATACCTTTAAAATTTGGTGACTTAAGCTTTCAAATTGTGATCGATATGCGGTGCTATCGATTTTTACAAACAGGTGTATCGGTTAAGGGAGGCGGAGTGGGCGTGGCCATCGAATTTTTTATCGATCTCTTAAAGGAGTTAACAGTAAAAACTTAGGGAATCTAGCTTACAAATTACGGAAGATGTACGGATTTCAGATTTCTAGGCCGAAGTTCCTTGGGGCGGCGGTTGTGTGCATGGTCCAAAAACTTATATGTCGATGGAAGAGGTTATCACCAAATTACCTTCCAAGTTTGGTTACTCTATCCTTAAAATTATGGGAGATATACGGACTTACCGATTAACACTTTCCGAAATATCGGCGTAGGTGTGGGTGTGTCAACATAAATTTGTTATCGCTTTTTAAGTGCGAGTCTTTATCTCTAAGAGTGTCGGAGAAATGCGTGTTCATACAGACGGACAGACAGAAAGACGGACAGACGGACGGACAGCATGACGGACATTGCGTAACCTCAATATACTATATACCTTCGGTATCATAGTATAAATAGGCTAAATATACATTTTGAGTTTGCCCGATTTAATTTACAAATGCACAAGTTTTTGTAAACATATTACTTATAATTTTTTACTTCGATTAAGTGTTTTTAGTTAACAATAATTGGAAGTCGGAAAATTCACGAAATATTCAAGAGCGGACTATTTCCTCTATAAAATTGCAGTATTACAAAACTGCAGTTAAAATTACAAAGAAACCATCGAACTACGTGCAATTCCAATTGGAAAAATCATGCCATACAGCGCCAATAACAATATTGTGCAGAATGTAAGTAGACACAAAACGTCATTGGACGTATTACATATCTATTTGAATACATGACTACGTTTATGCTATAATTGCAAAATTATTTAATAAACTTGTGTTAAAATGCGCCTTTTCAATTTTGTTAATGCAATGCAGTCTTACTTGATGATGTTATGAATTTAAGATAAAAGCTAATCAGGTTCAAAATAACATTCCAAAATAAAATTTCTAGCATAAGCGTGGTATGCATGCATACATTCAATATGTATGTGTATAAAACCAAATTAGGAATGCCTAGATGTGCACAAATGTATGTATACAATTAAATTTTAACTAGTTGTGTTTTGTAAGTTTCTTGTGTGTTTCTATATTATTATACATATTTCGCAAAGTTTTTGTTTTTCATTTTTTTTGCTCACATATTTTGTTAAGTTGATGTAATCTTCAACTGTGCACAGAAGCCAAAGTCAGTAGAATGTTCCTGTGTTCCTCTGTGCTTGCCTATTTTAAAAGTTTTCGATTTGAAGATTATTTTTGTCCGCATATACACAATGTTTTGTCTTAGCAGTTAAACTATTGTGTATATTTTAAAAATATTATTGGGAATTTGTACGTACTCCAGACTCAGAGACTCCAAATTTGGAAATGAAGTGTTCGTATACAATACGCAGATTAAGTTTATTTGAATTTATTTATAAAATGTTTAACAAATTATAGAAAAGTGTGCTATTTAAATTAGACATATTCGGCATACACACATATGTACGAGTATACATTGTACACACATTTAAAAAAGTTAATTTTGCGCAGGCTCTCTGCATTGCCATTTAAATGTCAAGGAAGTGTCACTATACCAAATGCAGCACTCAGGCAAGAAAGAAACCACAAAAGATTCTCTTACATTGACCGGTATGTCACTTCACTGGCCGTTGAAAAACATTACAACAGCATCATTGATTTAGTCGGGGTGCCAAATCTTGGATGGCTGCCTACAACTGAGCACAAAAATATTACAAAGCGAAAGGTTCCAAAGAACAATATTAATTAAAGTTAATAAAGTAGTTGTTTAATTTTAAGACGATTGGAAAAATTGCATTACGATGCAACTGACTAAATTATACTCGGATAGCAGTGTAAAAATAACTGAGTATTAAAGGAAGATGCGTGGGAGAGATACCGCAGGTTAAGATTATCAGACGTATAAATTTCAAAGTACGAGCCTATAAGCTTTTAAGTTTCTTTATTCTTTTGCTCTTGATATTGGTAAAAAAAAAAACTATCCAAATCAAACTACTGTAGTTAATTGAGCATATAGGTCTGTCTTAGAAATTGATTATGAAATCTAAACGTGTGCAGCTGGCAGAATGTAATTCGAAAATAGTTGTTTTTTAACATTTTATTAAAGGCACATATCTGAATTATTTATAGACTTACATTATTCAAATGTATTGAATATTGTTGAATATTATTGTTTAGTAGTAGTTGAAATATGAAATCATATAAATTGGTCACCAACCGACGCAGCAGTTTCATTGTTTTGCAGGACTTGTGGTTCAGTTAATAGATCAACCCACTGTTGAGGCGCTTGCCCTTTACTTTTATGTGAAATACTCTTTGCACAAGATCTAAAAAGACAGGTGCGTTGCCCTGCTGTATTTGTTGTCTAATTTAGTATAAACTTATTGTGAAGTCATTTATACGAACAGACGGCTGTCGCCCGGTTGACACTTGGTGTGCAGGTGCATGGATGTGCAGTTGAAATGCATCGTAGCATAACAGCAAAATTTTTAATGTAAATTTTCTGTTGGTCTTATGCAGCTGCAGCCCTTTACTATTCGGGCCGTTCAGCTGTTCTTTTCTTTGATTGTCTATATTTTTTTTAAAATTATTTTATAAGTTGATTGTATGTTTATATGAAATTGAAGAAATGTAATACAATAAACGTTTACGTTTGCGGCTTTGTGGCTTTTCATTTTTCATGCTTAAATCTCCTTTTAAATTATTCATTTGCAAAAGTACCTCATATGTATCTTTGTAGAGAGGGGGAGACGTATCCGTCCATCCCTATTTCTTAAATATATTTTCTGAATAAGCTTAACTTTATTTTAAAACTTCATAAATGTTAAATATTTAGTTCAAAACTAGCCGTAAAACAAACATAGAAATAAAATTTTCTTAAAATGCACATCAACCTAATAGTTTTCCAAACTTAGTATTAAAATTAAGATATCAACAGATGGGATAAGAGGGTATGTACTGTTCGGCTTGCCAAGAAGAACCGTTATTAAAATTGAGAATCTAAAGTTAAAAATATTTCGTTAGGGCTGTTTTCTTGTCGTTGTCTAAAGTTTCTCCGGACCTCTGTACACTGTAAATTAGTTGTCTTATATTTTTCGTTGGCACTCTTAATGTTTTATCACCCGAAAGCATCAGCAATTGCTATACGGTATATGCTAAAGTGCACTTAAAATCATTTGGCCTGGTAAGCTGCCTTAGCACGCAATCTGCTATACATACAAATTCTTAAAACATAAGTGTATGTGTATGTTAATACTTCTTAAATATTTTGGTTGCGCTTCAATTGGCTTTTGTGCATTTTGTTTTAATTGTAGTCAGTTGAATTCTCACTCTCAACCGAATAAGACGTTTTTTTGTCGTTTTATTTTTTTTTTTTTGTTTACTAAAACATCTTATCGCTGTCAGTGTACTTATTGCGTTTGAAAATAAAGACAAATGTTTGCTGAATGTTATAATGCAAAACGTATGTGTTATAAAACGCATTACCGTGGTATGCATTTTGCCAAATCTGCAATTTGCTATCAGAGAAGCCACGTGTGCGCAGATTCCAACTTTAAACGAGTTTTTTTTAAGCGAGGTTTTCTGTTACCCCTGTCGCAATATGAAGTGAGTACTGCACAGTGAATAACAAGCTCAAGTGCAATTTATATATATATATATATATATTTATATATATATGTGCATCTGCTTGAGCATATGAGCTATGAGTAGGGTATTATCTGTATATCGGGTTTTTTAATCCATCAGCCTTGACCTTGAACATATCAGTGTTGTAATCGTGCAATGTGAAAGTCTGTAAACGGCATTTTTATTGTCTGTGTTGTGTAGTAATGCTTTCTTCTCTCAAATATTGAAATCTGTCTTTCAAATATGCTTAAATAATTAAATCATGTTGTATACTACACATTTCCCAATACTCAGGTGGTGAATTCATCAACGGAGGAGAATATGAACGGTTACAATCGGAAATCGCCCCAAAAACGGCGCTATGATATGCCACAGTATGCTGGTAAGAAAAGTAAATTGATTTAATTTACACCAAAAATAAATTGCAAATTTTACCTATGTTAATATTTTGTATTTTTTATAGTGTCACCAAAAAAGAAAGCATGCAAAGAGCGTGTACCACAACCGAAGAACACAGTAGCAATGCTTAATGAATTGCGGCAAGGACTGATATACAAATTAGAGTCACAGACTGGTCCGGTGCACGCACCGTTATTTACGATCTCCGTTGAGGTTAGTGCATACGCTCATGAGCGGAAAACCATGTTAATTATTTATTTTTCACTTGCTGAGAGAGATGTAGAGAAAACAGGCAAATCTCTGTTAATAAATAATGAAAATTTCCAAGGCTTAATTTTAGAGTAGTCACACTTAAATTCGTGTATAGGTAGGTAGGTTATACGGTTGTCGACCGAAATTCGGTACTCATAGGCAATATTTGGCCCATTGTGGTGCCGTGTGGATAGAGATTTAGACATAAAGGTTAATAGAACAAAGAAAAGAAGGCAGAACGGACTACTACCGGGGGCTAGACAAATAACAAATAACCATGCCTCCAGCGGGATTGTAAACGATGCAAAGACTCAACGCCGGATAAATTTGTGTATATGTTCAATATGTTTTTTTTTTACCCAATCAAATGGATTTGTTAAATTTCCATTACTGGTTATACGATTAAGAAGTTTGTATTATTATAGTTCTTATGCTAATAACGTTAGCGAATATTTTCAACGCGAAGCTCCAAATGTATGAAACATACTTTCCAAAAATTATTTCCGATAGTATTATTTTTATATACATTGCACATTGTAAAATGTCTAGCTTATTTCGTTTGATCGATAACTTTTCATACCCATATATAAATAAAAATCGGTTAACATTCGCATTTTCAACGTGTTACTTTGAACATTTAAGAGGTGAGCAACTAATGATAGATATGCTCGGGTATATCCTATTCTCTCGGTTAACCTTACTGATACATTTACAACCGCTGTTTGTTTACAGGTCGATGGGCAAAAGTACATGGGTCAAGGGCGCAGTAAAAAGGTAGCGCGTATTGAAGCTGCAGCCACAGCGTTACGCAGTTTTATACAATTTAAAGACGGCGCAGTCTTGTCACCCCTGAAGCCAGCAGGCAACTTGGACTTTACCAGTGATGAACATCTGGAAAATGGTATTGAAAACGTGTCCAACGCAGAATTAGTCGAACTTATGACGTTGATGTTGCCTGAAAAGAAACCCAACCTTACCTCGCTTGAACAACCCACGTTGCGCCCACAAGTCTTTTGCATGAGCCACAGCAAGTATTAGAATTTTATGTTTTTTTTTTTTAATTTGTTGCGTTAATTAATTTATATTTATTTGGTAATTTTATGTAGTTATAGAGTTGTATTTGCGGCTCAATGCACAGTGACAGTCTTTTCATGTGTGTTTACGTTATTTAAGTTCTTTATAAAAAGGGCATTCATATTAAATTTCACATGTTATAAAGAAATTGTTCCTAAAAACTTGTTCCTCCTAATGCTAATGCTTTTGTGATTCACTCGAACATCTTACGCATGATAATTTCCAATAAAAGACAACTATTTTGAAGTAATTATTTTTATTTTAGAAAATATGGCGGTCCGCGTTCATATAAGTACGGATTTATTAATTTTGAAACAGCCAGAATAGCTTTGGATAATGAATGAATATAGAATTTTTAAGCTGACACATTCAATAATCTTTGAGTTTCAATTATCCTTTTTGTTTTATTTTAAAAGCCAATACCCTTATTAATTTCAAAGTTAATTAGAAACTGTTATAAATGTACATGTTTTTTTTTTAGATTAAATGTCTTAAGTTAGGACTTGTGAGCCATACGTATATACAATAAAATCGGAACAACTTAATTTTTTTTTAATTACTAGATGCCTCAAAAAGCGCAATTTCTGTCGATGGACAGAAAAAAGTACCAGATAAGGGCCCTGTTATGTTGCTATACGAGCTATATAATGACGTTAATTTTGAATGCATGAATATTGACGGCGCCCAAAACAACTGTCGCTTTAAAATGACCGTCACTATAAATGATAAAAAGTTTGATGGTACTGGTGGGTATCACTGTTTAATTATTTGGGATCATTGCATTACAAATTAAGGCTATTTAGGTCCCTCCAAGAAGCTAGCAAAAAATGCAGCCGCTAAGGCAGCGCTTGCCTCGCTTTGTAATATCTCCTATAGTCCAATGATGGCACCGCAGAAGAACGCGCCGTTACCCATTGATGATAAATCGTCGTCAATGGAATTGCCGCAAATACACGCCGATACTATCGGACGGTTAGTGTTGGAAAAATTCATGGAAGTTATCAAAGGACAGGAAGCGTACTCCCGGCGAAAAGTACTGGCAGGCATAGTTATGACAGACAACATGAATTTTTGCGAAGCCAAAGTAAGTATTAAATTTATACCATTAATACCTTATCCAAATATGACCTCCTTTCAGGTTATTTCGGTTTCGACGGGAACTAAGTGTGTCAGTGGTGAACACATGAGTGTAAATGGGGCTGTGCTTAATGATTCGCATGCTGAGATAGTGTCCAGGCGTTGCCTACTCAAATATTTGTATGCACAACTTGATCTCCAGTGTAATCAGGGTATGGTTTAATACAACATTATGTTTTTTTAAGTGTTATACCATATAGATCACTATATATTAAATATATTAATATATATATGCTTAAAGTTCTCTATACAAAGCTTCAAATTTTTAGATTTATATGCATACACATTTTAGTACAGCTAGCTCTGCTATGCTGTAAAAATAGCATGCATCTAAGTAGTTTCTTTCTAACTCCATATTTTTATTAATTAAATAAGTTTTTTAATGTCAGAATTGCTTATATCACGGTATAGTTGTAAAATAAATTACTAGTTATAGCTTAAATAATATAAGTAGATAATACAAATAATACTATATTAAAGAAAGTGTGCATTTGGCTTTTCAATTCAATTCTACTAACCTAAGAATATGGTACAAAGAAATAACGAGTGTCCAAATCAACTAATTGTTCTCATGCTAAAATATAAATTGACTTTTTTATTGTAATATTATGGACTTCGTCGGTAAAATTTGTTAGTAGTCATTACACGGTGTCATTTTTGCTCCCTTTTAGTGCTTGCTTTTACACTGCGCGAAATAGCTTGCATAAGAAAAGGGAGCTTAGTGTAATGGTCGATTTAGTAAAATTGCACTTTCACAGTTATTTTTCATTTAATTAGAGCTAGCTAGCAGGGCGTACATCTCAATTTTATTGACTACGTATGTGTATGTATAGAAAATTCGACTATCAGAACATTTTTGACTAGATCATTCGTAGTTGTATGATTTTCCTGCCTAGGGCCATTGCTTGCATTAAAATAGTATAGTGTGTATATAAAAAGTAAATCCTCAGCGTAAAATTTATACTAATGCATTCAAACAAAAACTCATATATACATGTTTAGAATTAGGAACGTAAAAAGATATTGCGCAAACTTGAATAATCTTGTTTTTAAATAAAACAAAATGTCTAATATGTATTACTTAGCGTTAAATTTTCAAAGGTATTAACTTTAACTTTTTCGATTTTCAGTAAAAACTACACAAACTCGTCACTTTTAGTCTTGATTATTGATTATTATGTTTATGTAGCTTTTTTTGCCAATACGAGTATAACCCTATAATTCTTATTTATAACCTTATGAAATGTTAATTTTAGGACGGATGCTGTTCTGAAGCTCCATGTTAGCTATCAGTTCGAAAAATAGTATTTTCGGTTGTCCTTAAAGTAATTTTTAAAGACTTTGTTTCTGTGAAATTTATTCGTATTCCGAATTTTAATCATAGATAATAATAACAAATAAAAAATATCTCAAAAGCTATATATGTATATGTGTATATATATGTATGTGTAATCATATGTACATATATATATATATGTATATGGAAATAAACCTTAAAACCAATATATTCCTAAAGCGCGACCAGCATCAAACTGAAACTGCAAAAACCTAACTTTTATTTATATATATATTTTATTATTCTAATTTACTCTTTTCTGAATTATAGCAACAGCATATCAGTCGATTTTCGTGAGGAATACAGACGGGCAATACCCTTATAAACTAAAATCCGGGGTACATTTCCATTTGTATATAAATACAGCACCATGTGGGGATGCACGGATATTTAGTCCTCACGAAAACGACACTGGTGTTGATAAGCATCCAAATAGGTTCGTACAACAAATATCTAAATAATTCTACTACTAAAACTACAAAAAATAAGAAAGATCTGATTTCTTCGGCACCCCGAAGATTACGTACCTTTGCAGATTAGAGTTCACCTGCGCATATCTAAGTTTAATTATTAATACAATATTTCGATGTTGATAATTATTTGTACATTTTTAAAAATCTTAATAGCGCTAGTATATTTTGTTAAACAAGAACTAGTTTTTCGACTAAGACTTCTGCCTGTTATTTGACTTAATGCTCCGACTTAACCGACATATGCACTGCGTGCAATAAAAATTCGGTAGCAGAGATAAAAATGCTTAAGGTCATGCAGGTCAATAATGTATGAATATACTTTATTGGATCGAAGACGTCTTCTTTAATGCGTAACAGACTTAACGAGAAATGTTAATTTCCCTGAAACGTTTTGAGGTTTTATTGATTTGCCGACCCACGGCGAGCCACCCTACTCTTAATGTTGTCTGACGCAGACATTATGGAGTATGTATTCTATGCTTTAAGTTTCTAGCTGCAAGATCGTCAAAAAAGGTGTCCTCATTCGGACAGTCAGCACTGTGTACTATATTCAAGTACTTAAAAAAATCTTTTTGGAAAACATTTCGATAAAAAATATTTAACAATAATTAACTTTATACATACTTTTGTACACAATAATTTTAACGATATTTTTTTAATTGCGGCTGTAATTCGTAATAAGTTTTGCCTTTCGTCCTTATTAAATTGACGTAAGGAGGAAAATTGAAACCACAGCAGAAGATAAATGCACTAATGCTGTGAGTTTACAAAGTGTATCATCTGTTTCTGTCTCACTCTTTTGTATGCGAACATTAACTCTTGGGCCTAGTGCGCGAAAAGTCTTCCGCCCTTGACTTTCACTTGGGTTACATTATCAAAAGCTCCGATATAGTGGTAGTTCACATTCTATTACGAAGCTTAGCTTCCAACCCCTGATCAATCACCAATCTATCAGTGTTAGAGGAAAGAAGGGAGAACGTCGGAGTCAGGTGTAACCGAATGCTGAATTCTCTGATACCTGTGATATACCACCTAATCACAATTGGCTAAGAATTTTCTAGTGGAGGTGGGAAAGAGGTGGCTGCTAATGGGCGTGCCTCGAACTTCGTTAATGTGTCATTCAAATGGCGCATTATTTTGGGGCAGTGTGTATGTGCAAAGAAATTTTACCAATATTAGGAGGAGATTCCCAGTTATCTATCCTCCAATTTTGGTAACCTTAGCCCTCTGTGCACATGTAAATTGGAAAGAAAATAAGGTGGTTCTGGCCGAAACTGTATAAGTCGATTTTTATCAGCGACATCACCAGCAGTCTATAAGACACAATTGGCGACTTATTTTAAAATTGTGGGAGATATGCGGTTTTATCGATTTGAATTTATCGTTTTGACCAAATTTGAACATATGCTTGACGCGGACATATACAAGTTTTATGCTCCAAGTTTCAAGTCTCTAGCTTTAAGGGTGTTGAAAAAAAGTGCGTTCACATTACGGACATTGCGCAGAACGAATATATTCATACACCTTTGGTATCTGAGTGTAAAAAATGGATGTATTAAGACTTTGAATTTGACGTACACGATATCAATGAAACTAATCATATTGTAATAATTTAAGAATTAATCAAAATGTACAGTTCAAGCCTTGACTATTAAATAAACAGACAAGCAGCTCAGTGTTTGTATGAGCTGCGGAAATTTTCACTTCGAGTTATGATGACAATACTGTATACAATATTGTTTCTTAACTCTCTTGCCATTCCAGTTACAAAAAAAAAAATCGTCTCACGGAGTCCGAGTTAGAGAAGGTATCACTAAACTGTGTACTTTTCGTGTTTAGTAGACACTTGTCAGATTGTTGTTTGTTACCTAAATATATTTTTGTACTGCCATGTACTATCCAGACAATCAGGTTCAATTTATAATTATAATTTACTCTTTTGTCATTTCTCGGCTTGCCCATAAAACATGCAACTAACTGCTTTTGGACTTTCACATAAACGTTGTATATGTTGATATACTGCATTTGTTGACTCCCGTGACATAACCCATACTCTGGGAAAATACACATTACTCACTACTAACGAATAGGAAAGCACGCGGACAATTGCGTACGAAAATCGAATCGGGCGAAGGCACTATACCTGTAAAAAGCAGCGATGGCATACAAACCTGGGATGGCGTACTGCAGGTAAGTGTTAGCTTAAACGCTCAATAAAACTGACTTTTCATTAACTTGGGTATTCACAGGGCCAGCGTCTGCTTACGATGTCATGTTCAGATAAAATTGCACGCTGGAACATTGTGGGTATTCAGGGTTCGCTACTTTCTTCCATTATCGAGCCAGTGTACCTGCATTCCATTGTATTGGGAAGTCTGCTGCATCCAGAGCATATGTATCGCGCAGTGTGCGGACGAATTGAGAAATCAATACAAGGTCTACCACCTCCGTATCATTTAAACAAGCCGCGTTTGGCTCTGGTTACTTCTGCGGAACCTCGTAATCAAGCTAAAGCTCCAAACTTCGGAATAAATTGGACCATCGGTGATACGGAATTAGAAGTGGTAAATTCGCTAACCGGGCGAACAATTGGTGGTCAGGTATCAAGGATTACAAAACAAGCTTTCTTTGATAAATATGGATTTTTGATGAAAAACTTGCCTGGCATGCCAAATCGCAAGGTAATCAAGGACTACGGAGAAACAAAGGCGGATGTCAAGGATTACCAGGTTGGTTGTCTTTGTTTATTTTATTTAAAGTTTCCACAATATACCTATAATTATTTGCAGACGGCGAAGCAGGAGCTGTTTTCTGCATTCAAACGAGAGGACCTTGGCAGTTGGTTAAAAAAGCCAATGGAGCAAGACCAGTTTGGAAATGTGGAGTGACTGCATTCAACCCCACTATCAACCGGATACATTTGTACAACAGCAAATTTTTTTAAAAAAAGACAGCAACAACGGCAAGCAATTAATAGATTTAGATAATTTAGCTCATATAAAAACTTGCAATTTAGAGTGCAATTTTATTTTTGTCCAATTAAATCGAAACCAATTAATTTTAAATAAAAACCTGCCGATGAAGCATCGGAACAACGACGACAGAGATATGGGTGCAAATATTGGAACAAGGAGATTTTTCAGTAGAATATTTCTAGAATAGAATGTAGTTTTTATGCTGGATCTAAGTAATGAAGTATTATGGCGTTTTACTTAAAATAATTGATTTTATATAAATTAACTAAGAACTGTACCTATTGAAGGTTACATCAATAAGCTATCATGACAAGATTTTCGAAATTAAAATTTCGGGAAAAATAACCACTTTGAGTTATACCTGGCTCTTATTTACTTTCCTTGGAAATCGGGCTAGACCCATTTTTGTATGTATTAATCTTTATAAAAATCAAATAAAAATAATAATAAATATATAATACATATATTTTATTATTATTATCAAATTTAAGCATGTATACTTACATGAATTATAGTAGCCTCTACAACAAATAATTAAATTGTAAGTAGTAAAATAATCACAAAGCAAATGAAAATATATATAAGTATGTGAGAAGCTTCACATTTCCTAATTTGACCGTAGTTTTGGGTAGACCGTTTTTTGAAACAAATTGTTCCAAAGATTATAATCACTATTTAAAATAATTTGCTAGCAGCAACTCATTTATTTATTTTTTGCTTAAGATAATTGAATTTATTTTTAACAAAAATGTATTTAAATACAAAATACCCAATCCCAAAATTAACAGGGATTTTAAATATGGGGTTTTGTCCATTCTTTATTTTTACACAATATAAAAACAATTATATTGATTATGCATGCTTTTACTTTTATTTGAATGTTAATGTTAATTTAATGAAATTTACTTATAATTGAAAAATATAATTTTAGGTAACTCTTGAAACGAGATACCTTCATAATAGTCAATTTCATTTCCCACAAACAAAAACTGCCTGAATACCTCAAAAAATCTTCCGATTCAGTGCCATCTTGTTATATTACTTTTGGGAAAGGTTAGTTACACATAATCTCGTTCAATGTGTTTGCAGTAACTTTGAAACAAAAGGCATAAGATTCGAATCTTCCAAATGTGGAAAAAACGTTCCATCAGGAAATATGTGTAAAACATAGGTCAGTTTGCAAAGATCAAAGCAATTTTTAAGTCGCCACAAAAATATTTTTTATATATGATCAGTTTTAGCCGAACATTTAACACACAGGCCTTAGTAGTCAATTGGAACCTTAAAGACTTAAAATTAATTAATTAAAAACAATTTTATATTGATTTCTCCATCTTATCTAATGAAATACATTAATTGTATTAGTTGTATTATTTTTAATAAACTGTATAACCGAAAGTCCAATTTTGATTTATACGTTATTGCATTTAATTTGCATTGAACATTTATCGCCTTCATTTACTTAATATTGAATAAAAAATATAACGTTTGCAAAGGTTTTCATTAAAATAATTGGAAATTGTTTGACATTAGATACAAATAAGAGGGTACTTAAGAGATGCACTGTTCTCGAATGCAGCGGATTATGTATATATAAGCGTAAATTTAACGGTATATACCTACATATGTGCATGCATGTAAACTCTGAATAAACGCAGACCGGAAGATAAGTAAACATTAGTTTGGGATTATAAAAAGATTGGCTCACTTTTTGTTAATTTAACTGTTGTTGGGTTATAGAATATTTAAAGGTAAAAGCGATACTGCTTTTATTAAAATAAAGATTTTAGATAAAGAAGAAATCTATTCTACTTCATTTTACATTTATTTTCTATCATTCGTCATCGGATGTATAAATCAACAATAAATAAAAAGATTGTTCGGTACTCCGAAGATTATATACCTTTCCATACACCTATGGGAGCTACATACGATACAGTTGTCCGATGTTAATAGTTTTTGTCAACAAAAGTAACGCGTTAATATATAACAAAAATGTTTATTGCCAATTGTCTATCAGTTAGTAAGATCGCTTTGACATTCCGTATTTGAAAATAATATATACATATATGGGAGGTATTTTATCTACGGAGGACTCGTGCAACTTTGACATTTGTTTGAATATATAGAATAGCCGCAGCGCAACTTGCGGCATTTTTATGAAATGAATAAAACTTGTAACTACCGGTTGTTCCTTTAGGAACTATTTAATTAGTAGCTCCACATCAAAAACTATCTTATTAAATTAATATTACATTGAATAAAAACAGACGAAGATATGTGTTGCTTCCAAAGAATATTGCTACTAGCCGAGTATACATGTATTTTATACTTCATGTGGGCGGTATGTTTTCTTCTCTATATATTGTCTACATTTTCTACAATCACCTAAGAAATTATCACAAACTGACGCATAACAACAACGAACAACATTTTTTTATATTTATTTAATACAAAATAGTTGAAATGAATATTTTTTTTCATTTTATAATTTTAGGCGTGGTATAAGGACTATCGAAATAGCTTACAAAATTATATTAAAGTTACCTTCTAAACACAGATTCTTCGAAGCCATTAATATAATAATTACACAATGTTCAAAATACCAGCTCCTTACGTCGTCAATTCCCACTTAAGCACCAAGCTAAAAAATTTAACTCATGGGTGTCCCTAGCTATGTCAACATTACAAGGACTTTGCCAGCATAAATGCTACAACATCAATATGTGACTATTATTTCTGAATTTACTTGTATGAAAAAACTTTTAATAACCAATTAAAACAGCTTTGAACTAACATTTGATGCCGTTCTTCCCACAGATTTCAGAATCACACATGTATATACATCTCTATAAAACCATCTACAAAAAAGAATCAAATTTCTAGGGACTGAAAATATAATATAGATAATAACAGAATAGCACAATTCCTCTATGCAAAAAATGCACACACACATAAGCTTCCATTGAATTTGTACCATAAAAAACCAGTTATCCAGTTGTCCATTATAATGTATTTCTTAGCTATAAATATAAACATTTATTATATTTATAGCAGAAGGCCATTCTATCTCAAAACTATCTTTATTGTTTAAGTTTAAGCTGGACGTATTAAATAAATAAAAATAATTTTAAGGTGTGTTAGACATTTTTTTGCTAATGCGTCTAAGCAAGCATAAGCATACATATAATTATTTTTAATTGGGTAATATGCTAAGTCCGACTTACTTTCTTTATAAGCATGTTGAGTTGCCTTTTTAGTTTATGTTTTCCCCTGGGAGAGGAAGTTTGTTTGGTTGGGTATAAGGACAATGGCGGTAGGGCACTGCCTGTGTAAAATGGCGCTTATATGGTTATGCAAATATATTTAACATATAGTGCGAAGAATCTCCGACCCAATATATATATATATGTATATCAATATATAAATTTGTTTTTGATTAGTAATAAAAGTCGAGCCGGTTGTGCGTTTGTCTACTGCAAGCTGGGCTCGTTTAAAAGAAAACTTGGATGAAACTTAGAATAACCTATCTTTGCTGCCAAAATAAATTTTTTTTTGTTTATCCGCATATCCTCACAAATCTTCCTTTGCTATAAGTGTAATGATGCTTCTTACATTTGGGTAAGCATCATCCATATTGGACACCTCTACTATATAGCTTTAATAGGAATAATAATTCGGGTTTTTAATTTATTTAGTTGTCAGAGGGTATGTTGTCTTCAATGTGTCAAAGATAGCCATTCTTTCTTGTTTTATTTTATAATGAATCAAGTTGAATGAGTTAGAAGTCATCAGAACTTTAGGTTGAATTTTTATCAAAAAACTGACAAGAGTTTTATTAATTTTTGCAAAAACAATCGATGCTTTTTAAGTATTAATTAATACATATTAATTAGCAATATCTTTTTAATTTATCGAATCTACTTAAAAAAATATATTAGAATTTTTAAGTTTAATTTTTTATTTAACAATTTATTTGGTCATGGCATTTACACAGAAAACTAATTACCTTCTTTGGGTTCTCGTAATATTTGTTTTATTTGAGTTGAATTTCTGTATACAACAATAAAAAATGCTACTTATGAATATGGACAATTAATATTGCATAACAATAAACATACATATAAAACAAATTTTGACCTTATATAAAATACTGTGATACTAAATTTTACTAGCACTTCCAGCATAGCTGCATTTTATCCATTCTAAAATATTAAGTTAAAAGTTACAATATAAAGAACAACTGAGTACAATAGAGCGTTAGCAGCTAACCAAATTATAAAGAGTTGTTAAATTTTGGTTTAAATTAGTTTTTGACTAAGAATTGTGACATATTTTGATTGGAAAAATTAATCATTCATATAATTTTTAGGAATAGATTTTTCTTAAAAATTTGTTGCAAGGTGTGTTAAAGTAAAATATATATGAATGTAAGTAAATTGTATATCAATGCACCGGCACAGGTTAGACAGAACTTTTGGATATATTGTACGCTGTCACACCACATATATTAAGTTCTTAAGAATCAAAATATAATATGGATGTAAAAATCAATTATAACTTGTTATAAATATAAGCTTATACATATGTAGTGGCAAGCTTACTTATGTTATTGACAAATAATATTACCCATAAAACAATCTTGGAAAATTTTATAACAATTTCCGAGCTTAATCTCAATAGAATTAGTTTCATTTAAAGTCATATTGTCTGCGTATACATCTATACGTAAACATACCTATAAATAAATGAGTAGTCTGTGAATTACCCCTAATTCCAATTATTTTGAATGTTCTCAATTCTAAGGTCGACACCTATGAAATGGGTGCAATACGTTTTAATACAGCAATTAAAATAAATATCGTAGATCAGCATCAACAGTTGACCTAGTCCAGATTGTATAGCATAGTATAATAATCATAAATTTACGAAAATTATGCTTACTTAAAGTTTTTGATAGATCCGTAAACTTCTAAACATTTTTTTAAAAAAGTCTAGGGTAGTGCATTTTTTCGCATATCATCTCTATCTCCCGAAAATTGCATAATGATTAGTTGTAAGCACAATTGTTAGAAAAATAAGTCTTTCTTGTGTGAATGGGGTTTTTTTTTTTATTATTTGGGTATGGGGTGTCCCAAAGTCTTGTATTCAAATGACTCTTTGTTTTATTTTTAGACAAGTATTGAGTGACAAATTTTAACATTAAATGATATCTTTTCTTAAGCATTGACATATTAAAAATAACAAAAATAATCACTTTCAAAGTTTTTAATTAATAAAAACTATTTTAGAAAGCATTGATTTGCAAAACAAAACCTTAAGATTAAAGTTATATAGTTACTTTTGAAGACAAAAAGTATGACGATGAACCATATCTACAAAATTTTTAACATTCAACAACTAAGCTTTAAACTAACATTTAAAAACTTTGAAAGATTAGTTATATTTCTTCTGGCAATTACCTATATGCAGGCAACATATGTCCTAAAGCCGGACAATTTTAATCTAAAATTATATGTAAGAGACTTCTGCACCAATCAGGAACGTAAAGCGACAGATACTAATTAGCTTCCAGAGCATATATAAGTACTTGTATGCATGTGTTAACATTCAAGTAATCTATCTTTACAAACATGTATAAGAAATGTTATAAGCCAAAGAATTTCGTAATCTATATTTAAATAAAGTTACATAATTTTAGCAACGAAACTTACCACAACATAACTTACAAATAGCTGCGTATAAACTTGTATATCAGTATATAACAAATCATTTATATTGTAGGCAGATATGTATGTACAGCTTGCACTTGTTGTTAAGCTATGGTTAATGCCAATCTACGTATTACTGAAATTAATAGTTTGATTTAATTTAAATAATGGATAAAAGATCGATGAACAATAGATCAGCTTTTATGAAAGTATAAGACTAATAACAAAACCAAACCAATATGTGCTACTTTAAATTATGTCTAGTGCCGTATGTAAAGCTGTATATTGTTTATAGCTTTGCTTAGCTTGCTTAATTGAGTATTGCCTGTCAACTATATATAATGTAATAACTATAAATACATATATCATCAAAAATGTTGGTAATATTATTTATTTATAACGTTTAAATTGCTTCTGTTAGTTATGTATTAAAAACAATTAATGACAAATAATAAGACACACATGATTGATTTGTTTTGTTCTTTGCTCTAAAATGTAAAAATACCAATGCAATGTTCATCTAGTTGTCTGTCTGTATAAGCATAACACCCTTCAAATCTCGCTCCAGTTTCGAAGAGGAAAATATTATCGCCCCTCAACGACTTTACCCTCCTCTACTTCCCCTTATAAGCCACAGCATAAAGTCATTTGCTGATGTCACAGGATTGTAGTCACTTATTCAATATTTCCATTTCACTGGGAAAATAGTTGGCCCCAGTCCAATCACTTTTACTTTATATTTGTTTTTATATCGTATCATATATTGAAAAAAAAACTATAATACATTTATATATTGATATTATGCAAATTAAATTAAATATGGATTAGATAGTCTACTAAGACTCATAGTTTAAATTAACTATTGACTCTATATTTCATGTTTTATGTTTCTATTCATAACAAGTAAAGTATCTCACAGTTTATTTTTAACGGTGTCTGTTAATTTGTAATTGCCGGCCAACTAATTATTTATTATTTTCCAAAGTCCGATGACAGGTACATATATTAACATCCAAAATTAATATATGACCCTAATAAACTGGGGTTTCCCCACCTGCTAGGTCGGGCTATGTAAAAAAGTAACCTAACCTAACCTAAGTACCTTTGTGGTCACAAATTATTTTAAACAGTTACATTATGGACACCTGGTTGCCATAAAACCCGGATTTTTTACGCCAGGTTGAAAATTTTTGGAATAAATAGACCAACCCTTCGTAGTCAGTTTAGGTATATCCTCCATTTCGGGTGCTACCAGCCAACAAGGGCTATGGGCAAACGGACTACCATTGAACAACGGAAATTCAACCTGGAACACTTCAATGCCGCTGAAATGGTCAATCTAAGCAACTCAACTGATGTACAACATCATTCGGAATTTCGTCGACGAAAATCGGATGTAGGGGAAGGGCAGGAACGGCACCAAACAAGATTTTCACCGAATAGAACGAGCGGAGGATCATCAGGAAAATAAGCGAAAATCGTAACCTATCGGCTCCAAAACTAACTCAACAGGTGCATGGATGAAATGGGGAAAAAGTGCAGTGTTGAAACTGTGCTCCAAGTTCTGCCCAACCATGACTTCAATGCCCGAGTACCACAGAAAAAGCTATTTATAAGTGCAAAAAATTGAGGGTCTAGGATGACGTTCGCCAAAATCAACTTGGACAAGGATTTGGAGTTGTGAAAAACAGTCATATTTGAAGATGAGTCCAAATTCAACTTTTTTGGCTCGGACGGACGGAATTAGTGTGATGTCCAATACTGAGCTGAAACCCAAACACTTAAAGGCAACAGCCAAGGATTGGCCGGATGTATCTCGGCAGCCGGCGTCGGAAATTTGGTGTTCATTGAAACAACAATGGACAAGTACGTGTACCTCGACATATTAAAGGAAAATGTACTCCAAAGTGCCGCGTAGCTAGGAATCCGACCTACTTTCCTATTCTAACAGGACAACGACCCCAAGCATTAGTCCGGAATAGTACAATCCTGGCTTATCTGGAACTGCCCCCACGTGTTAATTCCACCGGCCCAGTCTCCAGACTTAAATGTTATTGAAAAATTGTGGGCTCTGCTGGAAAATAACATCCGGAATCACAACATATCCAGCAAAAAGGATCTATAAACTGCACTGCTGGATAAGTGGAGCAAGATCAGCCCAGAAACTACCACGAAGCTGGTATTTTCCATGAATAATAGATTAATGGAAGATGTTAAGGCTAAAGAATATAAACAAGTATTAACATCCTTATTTAAGCTTTTATACACCAAATATGTAACTTTTTTAAGACTGTTCAAAATAATTTGTGACATGTATTTTTGGGATATGTTTTCAGATTTTGACTCATTTTAATTAATTAATTAATATTTTAATAGAAACTAAAGATTCTTTTTCAAACGTGATATAATACGAAACAAATTGACATTTAAACGTTTTTCGTTTTTATACCCAGTAACCAGTAAAAATGGGTAAAAATGGTATAATATTTTGTTTTGTGCAAATGTATGTAACAGGCAGGAGGAAGGATCTCCGGCCCCAAAAAGTATATATTTTCATGATCAGGATCAACAGCCGAGTCAATATAGCCATGTCCGTCTGTTCGTCCGTCCGTCTGCCCGTCCGTCCGTCTGTATGAACACGCGGATCTCGGAGACTATAAGAGCTAAAGACTTGAAATTTGAAAAATAAGTTCTCGTATACCAGGCGCAGATCATGTTTGCTTTATTTTATCCAAAAACCTATATTCCAAATTTGAAGTCTCTAGCTCTTATAGTCTCTGAGATCCGCGTGTTCATACAGACGGACAGACGGACAGACGGACGGACAGACGGACAGGGCTAGATCGACTCGGCTATTGATCCTGATCAAGAATATATATACTTTATGGGGTCGGAGATGCTTCCTTCTGCCTGTTACACACATTTGCACAAAACCATTATACCCTTTTTACCCATTTTTAATGGGTTCAGGGTATAAAAACAAAAACGAAAAAACGTGCGACGATTCGACAAAATCAATAAATACTGCAAAAATTCGCAAAAATGTTAAGAAATCAGTAAAAAATGCAAAAGTTAAAAAAAACACAAAAAATCGGAAAAATACCAAAAACAAACGGAAACAAGTAAGAACGCTGTAGTCGAGTGAGCTCGACTACCATATACCCTGAACCAAGCTTTAAATGCATTATAGGTTTATCGTTTTTGGGGGCTGGAGTGGGCGTGGCCCGATCTTAGTAATATACCTTCTAAGTTTGGTAACTGTAGCTCTTGAATTGCGGGAGATACAGGCATTTATCGTTTTTTGTGGGCGGGAGTGGGCGTGGCCCAAAATATTTTGGAGTTCGATCTTAGTAATATACCTTCTAAGTTTGGTAACTGTAGCTCTTAAATTGCGGGAGATACAGGCATTTATCGTTTTTTGTGGGCGGGAGTGGGCGTGGTCCAAAATTTTTTTCCACATTTATGAAGGGTGTTACTAGCAATATACCTTAAATTTGGTGACTTAGTTTCAAATTGCGCAGATACGATATATGGGTTTATCGATTTACACCAACAGGTGTATCGGTTTAGGTAGGTGGAGTGGGCGTGGCCATCCAATTTTTTTATCGATCTTTGGGGGAGTTACCAGTAACATACCTGCAAAATTTTGCGACTCTAGCTTGCTAATTACGGCAGATATGCGCATTTTAAATTTCTAGGGACGAAGTTCCTGGGGGCGGCGGATGTGGGCGTGGTCAAAAAATTGGTATGCCAATCTTTGGAGGAGGTTACCAGCAAATTACCTTCCAAGTTTGGTTACTCTATCTTTAAAATGTTCGGAGATATACGGAGTTATCGATTTACAATCGGAATTGTCGATTATAGGCGCAGGTGTGGGCGTGGCACCACAAATTTGTTATCGGTTCTTAAAGGCGACTACCAGTAATATACCTACCAAATTTGACGTTCCCTACTCAAAAACTGCGGAAGATATAGCCATTTGAAAATTTTAGGGGCGGGGATGATGGGGGCGTCGGAGGTGGGCGTGGCACATGCCGATCTTTCAAGGACCTCGCCAACAACCTACCAACCAAAATTGGTGACTGTATCCATTAAATTGTGAGAGATATGTGGAATTTACTGCTATCGGAAATCTAAATGTATCGATAATTCAGAAACTGAGGCAGTTATCGATAAACGATATTCAAACTTGATCTGCGCCTGGTATACGAGATCTTATATTCCAAATTTGAAGTCTCTAGCTCTTATAGTCTCTGAGATCCGCGTGTTCATACAGACGGACAGACGGACAGACGGACGGACAGACGGACAGGGCTAGATCGACTCGGCTATTGATCCTGATCAAGAATATATATACTTTATGGGGTCGGAGATGCTTCCTTCTGCCTGTTACACACATTTGCACAAAACCATTATACCCTTTTTACCCATTTTTAATGGGTTCAGGGTATAAAAACAAAAACGAAAAAACGTGCGACGATTCGACAAAATCAATAAAAACTGCAAAAATTCGCAAAAATTTTAGAAATCAGTAAAAAATGCAAAAGTTCAAAAAAACGCAAAGATCGGAAAAATACCAAAAACAAACGGAAAAATAAAAAAAACCGAAAAATAAAAACAAAAACGAAAAAACGTGCGACGATTCGACAAAATCAATAAATACTGCAAAAATTCTCAAAAATTTTAAGAAATCAGTAAAAAATGCAAAAGTTCAAAAAAACGCAAAAAATCGGAAAAATACCAAAAACAAACGGAAAAAATAAAAAAAACCGAAAAATAAAAACAAAAACGAAAAAACGTGCGACGATTCGACAAAATCAATAAATACTGCAAAAATTCTCAAAAATTTTAAGAAATCAGTAAAAAATGCAAAAGTTCAAAAAAACGCAAAAAATCGGAAAAATACCAAAAACAAACGGAAAAAATAAAAAAAACCGAAAAATAAAAACAAAAACGAAAAAACGTGCGACGATTCGACAAAATCAATAAAACTGCAAAAATTCGCAAAAATTTTAAGAAATCAGAAAAAATGCAAAATTCAAAAAAACGCAAAAATCGAAAAATACAAAAACAAACGGAAAAATAAAAAAACCGAAAAATAAAAACAAAAACGAAAAAACGTGCGACGATTCGACAAAATCAATAAAAACTGCAAAAATTCGCAAAAATTTTAAGAAATCAGTAAAAAATGCAAAAGTTCAAAAAAACGCAAAAATCGGAAAAATACCAAAAACAAACGGAAAAAATAATAAAAACCGAAAAATAAAAACAAAAACGAAAAAACGTGCGACGATTCGACAAAATCAATAAAAACTGCAAAAATTCGCAAAAATTTTAAGAAATCAGTAAAAAATGCAAAAGTTCAAAAAAACGCAAAAAATCGGAAAAATACCAAAAACAAACGGAAAAAATAAAAAAAAACCGAAAAATAAAAACAAAAACGAAAAAACGTGCGACGATTCGACAAAATCAATAAATACTGCAAAAATTTTCAAAAATTATAAGAAATCAGCAAAAAATGCAAAAGTTAAAAAAACGCAAAAAATCGGAAAAATACCAAAAACAAACGGAAACAAGTAAGAACGCTGTAGTCGAGTGAGCTCGACTACCATATACCCTGAACCAAGCTTTAAATGCATTATAGGTTTATCGTTTTTGGGGGCTGGAGTGGGCGTGGCCCGATCTTAGTAATATACCTTCTAAGTTTGGTAACTGTAGCTCTTGAATTGCGGGAGATACAGGCATTTATCGTTTTTTGTGGGCGGGAGTGGGCGTGGCCCAAAATATTTTAGAGTTCGATCTTAGTAATATACCTTCTAAGTTTGATAACTGTAGCTCTTAAATTGCGGGAGATACATGCATTTATCGTTTTTTGAGGGCGGGAGTGGGCGTGGTCCAAAATTTTTTTCCCACATTTATGAAGGGTGTTACTAGCAATATACCTATAAAATTTGGTGACTTAAGTTTTCAAATTGCGCGAGATATATGGGTTTATCGATTTACACCAACAGGTGTATCGGTTTAGGTAGGTGGAGTGGGCGTGGCCATCCAATTTTTTTATCGATCTTTGGGGGAGTTACCAGTAACATACCTGCAAAATTTTGCGACTCTAGCTTGCTAATTACGGCAGATATGCGCATTTTAAATTTCTAGGGACGAAGTTCCTGGGGGCGGCGGATGTGGGCGTGGTCAAAAAATTGGTATGCCAATCTTTGGAGGAGGTTACCAGCAAATTACCTTCCAAGTTTGGTTACTCTATCTTTAAAATGTTCGGAGATATACGGAGTTATCGATTTACAATCGGAATTGTCGATTATAGGCGCAGGTGTGGGCGTGGCACCACAAATTTGTTATCGGTTCTTAAAGGCGACTACCAGTAATATACCTACCAAATTTGACGTTCCCTACTCAAAAACTGCGGAAGATATAGCCATTTGAAAATTTTAGGGGCGGGGATGATGGGGGCGTCGGAGGTGGGCGTGGCACATGCCGATCTTTCAAGGACCTCGCCAACAACCTACCAACCAAAATTGGTGACTGTATCCATTAAATTGTGAGAGATATGTGGAATTTACTGCTATCGGAAATCTAAATGTATCGATAATTCAGAAACTGAGGCAGTTATCGATAAAATATTCAAACTTGATCTGCGCCTGGTATACGAGATCTTATATTCCAAATTTGAAGTCTCTAGCTCTTATAGTCTCTGAGATCCGCGTGTTCATACAGACGGACAGACGGACAGACGGACGGACAGACGGACAGGGCTAGATCGACTCGGCTATTGATCCTGATCAAGAATATATATACTTTATGGGGTCGGAGATGCTTCCTTCTGCCTGTTACACACATTTGCACAAAACCATTATACCCTTTTTACCCATTTTTAATGGGTTCAGGGTATAATTACCTGTACCTATGGAATTAGATAGTTCCACGAGGTCACGAAATATAAACTATATGAACAGGCCAAACAATAATAATTTCGTTGGTAAACATCCGTCACAATTAACCAACGGACCAACGGCCTCACAAAATCCAGAGAAATTTCCACATCAACCCAATAATACCTGAGGAACAGTTTGAGTATACAAGCCATATGACCAATGAAGAGCAAGCTTATTTCGAGGCTGCTGAAGCCGAAGGAGTCTATGCCATACCCTACAAAGTTGGAGACGAAGAGGACACAGAATATCAACCAGCAATGGTGGATACAACAGACATCCATTTTTTAGATTAAATGGTTCCTCCTTATCCTACTTTCAGTGTGTAAGGAACGGCAATACACTTAATTTTTTTTATAGATACAGGTTCAACCGTTGAACCGAACCTAGTAAAGCATCCCAAACTCAATTTAAATGTTTTCAATGCTACTTCCGTATCTCGCCTATTCGGCCAAAGAAATAACCCAAAATGTTCCTAATACATATTCTGAAATCGTTACATAAATTTTGAGCAACGATACCACGAAACAGCTTAAAGCTGTTATTAATGTCAAAAACGACGTATTGACAATAAATCGAAAAATATAAAATAAAAATCAAACAGCTACGAACTCAAGCTGTAAACAACATTAAAGTAAAAACTGAAGAGAACAACGCAACAAACGAAGAGGAGATGCTAGCTATTGTATAGACTCTGTCAGAATCTTCGAATATATTATACGCTACCCTAAAGGTCGTCATATTCACAGAATCAACCATTAAACTTCGATCTAAACTGCAAGAACGACAATGGGAAATTGAAAAGATGGAAAAGCTATTCAGAAGAGTATAACCATGAATTAAGATATAACCAGGAACATCCAATGTGTTGCTGATGCTTTATCCAGAAATCACCCAAAGATGGAAACAAATAACGCATCAACAGTACTGTGTGATGAGATGCTCGATCACACAATCAATAAGATCTGCATAAATTCTGAAAAATTCTTGAGAAATCAACGAAAAAATACAGAAATGCAATAAATAACGCAAAAATTCGATATAATTCAGAAAAAAACTGAGCAATAATAAAAAACCGAAAAATAAAAATCACAAACGAAAGAACGTGCGACGATTCGACAAAATCAATAAAAACTGCAAAAATTCGGAAAAATTTTGAGAAATCAAGAAAAAATACAGAAATCCAAAAAAACGCAAAAATCGAAAAAATACAAGAAAAAAACGGAAAAATAATAAAAAACCGAAAAATAAAAACAAAAACGAAAAAACGTGCGACGATTCGACAAAATCAATAAAAACTGCAAAAATTCGGAAAAATTTTGAGAAATCAAGAAAAAATACAGAAATCCAAAAAAACGCAAAAATCGAAAAAATACAAGAAAAAAACGGAAAAATAATAAAAAACCGAAAAATAAAAACAAAAACGAAAAAACGTGCGACGATTCGACAAAATCAATAAAAACTGCAAAAATTCGAAAAATTTTGAGAAATCAAGAAAAAATACAGAAATCCAAAAAAACGCAAAAATCGAAAAAATACAAGAAAAAAACGGAAAAATAATAAAAAACCGAAAAATAACAAGATAGAACGTTGCAGTCGGACGTAACCGACAGCGAAATACTATTATACCATTATATAAATTAATTTCAATTTTTATAACAACTAAACTTCTTTTATCTTCTGTTTATATGTTAAGTTAATTTCGACGCTCAAATTTAATAAATTATTTACACACTTACGTCAAATTGTATTCCACACTCTTTTATGTGTTTTAAGTCCTCGCTCGCTCCGAAAAAGGTTGCCCGCCAAGAAGAATAACCTGCCACACTTTTTGATTTTATGTTATAACGTAAAAAATTCTCAGTAACCCCCAAAATGCAATCAATTAACAATTTGCCGCGCTTGGTAAAATCGCTTGATTAAGAGTGACCAAATTGCATTAATCCAAAATTAACAACATATGTTAAGTATTATGTTACATTACATTTTTAGAAATTGGCATGTAATGGCAACGCTGGACTTGCGTCACAAAGTTCACTTTTACTGGCAACTTTATTTGCAAGTGCAAAGTGCATGTGAATTTGATTATAAATGCATTCATAAATGCATTACATGAAAAAATAAGGAATGTATTTGTATAACTAACACATTTTTAAGAAAATAGCGCTTTACTATTTATTTCATTTATATTAATTATATTTATTTAATTAACTAACTTAAATTGCGGGAGATACAGGCATTTATCGTTTTTTGTGGGCGGGAGTGGGCGTGGTCCAAAATTTTTTTTCCACATTTATGAAGGGTGTTACTAGCAATATACCTTTAAAATTTGGTGTTTTAAGTTTTCAAATAGCGTGAGATATATGGGTTTATCGATTTACACCAACAGGTGTATCGGTTCAGATAGGTGGAGTGGGCGTAGCCATCCAATTTTTTTTATCGATCTTTGGGGGAGTTACCAGTAACATACCTGCAAAATTTTGCGACTCTAGCTTGCAAATTACGGCAGATATGCGCATTTTAAATTTCTAGGGACGAAGTTCCTGGGGGCGGTGGATGTGGGCGTGGTCCAAAAATTGGTATGCCAATCTTTGGAGGAGGTTACCAGCAAATTACCTTCCAAGTTTGGTCACTCTATCTTTAAAATGTTCGGAAATATACGGAGTTATCGATTAACAATCGAAATTGTCGATTATAGGCGCAGGTGTGGGCGTGGCACCACAAATTTGTTATCGGTTCTTAAAGGCGACTACCAGTAATATACCTACCAAATTTGACGTTCCCTACTCAAAAACTGCGGAAGATATAGCCATTTGAAAATTTTAGGGGCGGGGGTGATGGGGGCGTCGGAGGTGGGCGTGGCACATGTCAAACTTTCAAGGACCTCGCCAACAACCTACCAACCAAAATTGGTGACTATATTCATTAAATTGTGAGAGATATGTGGATTTATCGATTTGCTAAAATCGATTTTCGCGGTTTTCTAGCTCCCTGGTGGACGTAGGTCCAAACCCAAGACACTTTAACTTTTGAGGGTACTTTCCAGTATACGTTCCAAGTTTCAAGTCTCTATCTCAAAGGGTGACGGAGGAACGCGCGTTCATACAGACGGACAGACGGACAGACAGCATGACGGACATTGCACAAAACCAATATACTATTATACCATTTTGGTATAATAGTATAAACATAGCCCCTTACAGGTTCTTTCTTCCGACATGTCCAAGTCTAGCGACATTACTTGGGTATGGAAATAGTCCCAATAAAAACAGGAATCGCAGCGGTCGAAAACGGGACTTTCAATATATCACGAAATAGACAAAACACACTCACTCGTCCCCTTAATCATATTCGACTTAGTCTCAAAAACGGACGATCAGGTTCAAAACAGTAATAAACAACTGATAAGTAACAAAAACCCTAAGCGACAGAATGAATTTTCTAACGAAGAGATGAAACGAAATATTAAAATTAACAAGAACCGATAAAAATATTCATGACGAAACCAATAAGAAAATAAAACAAAATAATTAAGCTAAAATCCCAAAAAATAATTAAATGTAACAATAGAATCTCTGGAAATACCAAAAAAAGACAAACACATCTGTAGAAAAGACAAAATAATAGATCGAAGCAACGATATCTGTACAACAAACCTGCTATATCGCGTCCGAGGACGTCTGCGACTAAAGGGATAGGAGTTAACATTGCATTGGAATGTTTGAAATACGCGCGCAACTAGAGCCAGATATCAAAATATCGATGTTAATCAATTGGAAAAATTGCTCCAACTATCGGCGCAAGCGATATCGACCACCATCATTTCGATCGAAAGAACTGGAACCAGGGACGCCGTTCGCACACACAACTGCAATTCTAAAAGATATCGCAGCCCTGTGAAGTGGCGCCATTTTGGTTTCTCTCCAGAAATTACTTCTCAGACCTAATAAAGCACTAAGAACAGACGGCTCACTTTTTTTTTATTTTTTAAAAGCCTAACAAATCGTTTAATTTGCATATACACAATATTGATCAATTGCTAAAATTTCCTTAAGATCGGATAAGAAACATTAAAGTTATAGTCGAAAATATATTTTCATATTGATCTTATTGCTGTCAGCAGCGGCAAGCATTTTCTGTATGCATGCGAGCGAATGTGTGAGAAAGAGATGGCATGATACTCGACGCTAGCGTCAATATACAGTGACGACAAGGTTATTTCAGGCAGTGTCTAGCAAAAATTTTAAAGTACTATAAAGTTCAAACAAGGAAAAAAACGCAACATGTTTAAATGCCAATTTGTTTAATGGTATATTACATTTGAAAAAGGAACTTTAGTTTTTATTAAAACATTAATTAATTAATTAAAATTAGTCAAAAACTGAAAACATATCCAAAATACACATGAAAGCTAATTCGGCCAGTCTTAAAACAAGTTACATATTTGGCGTATAAAAACTTAAATAAGGATGTTAATACTTAGTATGATATCCTTTAGCCTTAACAACTTCGCTTAACCTATTTTTCATGGAAGACGCCAGCTTCCGCGTAGTTTCTGGGCTGAACTTGCTCCACTCCTCCAGCAGAGCATTTTTGAGGTCTTGTTTGCTGGATATGTTGTGATTCCGGATGTTATATTCCAGCAGAGCCCACAAATTTTCAATAACATTTAAGTCTGGAGACTGGGCCGGTGGAATTATCACGTGGGGACAGTTCCAGATAAGCCAGGACTGTTCTATTCCGGACTTATGCTTGCGGTCTTTGTCCTGGTCGATCCGGAAAGTGCGTCGGATTCTAGATTCTCGGCACTTTGGAGTAAATTTTCCTTCAGCATATCGAAGTACACATTCCTATCCATTGTTGTTTCAATAATCACAAAATTTCCGCCACCGGCTACCGAGATACATGCCCATACCATTACACTTCCTGCGCCGTGCTTGACTGTTGTCTTTAAGTGATTGGGATTCAGCTCAGTATTGGACTGTCGCCACAAATAATTCCACCCGTCCTGACAAAAAATGTTGAATTTGTACTCATATTCAAATATGACTGTGTTCCAGTACTCCAAACCCTTGTCCAAGTGGATTTTGACGAACGTCATCCTAGACCCTATATTTTTTGCGCTTGTAATTTTCATTTTCCGTGGTACTCGGGCCTTCAAGTCATAGTTGCGCAGAACTTGGAGCACAGTTCCCACACTGAACTTTTTCCTTATTTCATCATGCACCTATTGAGTCAGTTTTTGAGCCGATAGCTTAAGATTTCCCCTTGAAAACTTGATGATCCGCGGCTCGTCCTGCTCGGTGAAAATCGGGTTTGGTGCCATTCCGCCCTTGTCCTCTGTCCAATTCTCGTCCACGAAACTCCAAATGATGTAGAATACAGTTGAGGTGTTTAAATTGATCATTTTAACTATTTGGCGATATGAACATCCGATTTTTAAGTGTTCCAGGATGATTTTCCGCTGATCAATAGTACTCCGAAAAAATTCAACTTTAGGTAGAAAAATCAGGGTTTTATGGCACCTAGGTGTCCATATTGTAACCGCCCGAAATAACCTTTCATCCTAAATAGCGGTACTTTTCATCCCAGTTTACTAGGGTCATATATTCATTTCGGTGGTCAATACATGTACCTGTCATGGGTCTTTGGAATTTTTGAAAAATAATGAATAATTATTTTATGGCAGGCAATACAAATTTTTGCTAGACGCTGCCCGAAATAAGCTTGACATCACTGTATTTGTGTGTATTCTGCAGAGCCCCGATAACTACTGTTTCGTGTACGTGTGTATTTATGTATACGAGTATATGTATGTGCACGTTTTTGTAGCCAGCCAGTTCGGGTCAGTTTGGGCTTGTGAGTAAAAAGACTGTAGGAAATGCACTTGCAGAACTGAACATTTGAGTGCAAATCATCTTAAAGGGAAATTTGTCAATAAAACTAGAATATATTTAACAACTGTTTATTTAAAGTTATTAGCACTTTAAATTTTTTACTAGACACTGCTAAAAATAAACTGAGAGACTGTATATGCAGCAATTGCATTATTTTTTAAAATTCAAAGTTATGTGTGTATTAGAATTATATGTTTGTTTTGACTTTTGACAAGTAGCATTGTGTATCTTTAAAAAGCAACAACTCTATAATGGAATGTATCTAAATTTCATTGGTGAATTACAATTGCTTATACAGTGAGGACGCAATATTCAAAATTGTAAGACTAATTTATTATAATCCTAATAAAATGTACAATGTGAAAAATTAAACCTTTCAATATTACAAGAAGGTACTTCGTGGCTTTATACAATAAAAAATATTTATCTATAGATTTGACCATAAAAACACGTGAAGTTCATCTGAAGATGAGAAAAAAAAAATTAAAAAAACAACAATAGCCAATGTAATACAGTTTCGTAAAATGAACCTTCAGTTTAATTAAAATTTTGTTTCCTGTCCTTGGTCAATACTCACCAAACTGTTTTATTTGAATAATTGGAAAATTGAATATAAACATAAGAAAAAACTAAAAAAAAGTAATTAATATTATTAGTAAATATTATTATCACTCACTTTTAACAGAATCCATCTAAGTGCGTTGAATTGGGTTTAAAATATTATCGTCGAAAATGTGAACATGTATTCGAAGTAAATTCTAAATTGGCATTGCTGTTAAAATAGTTTTAATAATAATTACTAACAAAAGAATAGTCAAATAGTAAGGCTAAAAATAATTTAATAAAAAAAAAAAATTGAATATCATTTATTAATTTTAATTCAGCACAATCTAATGAGCCTTGGCCTTGTATGTAATTTTCCACACTTCAAAAAGACAAATCGTGGAATGAAAGCGATAAAAAATCGCCAGTGGCATTGAAATATGTGTGATAATCGTCCATCCCCAAACACCGAAAAACTCAAGGTGCGATTCACGAAACACCGCCCTTCCTTTAATAAGAGTGTTCACAAACCATATGGCAATATTTGCGACCAAAAGGAAGGTAATAATCTCGCGGCCGGGTTTTCGTCGGACCTGTTTTGATCCCTTGCAGCGTCGATGGCTAGCATGCAGTATAAACATAGTCTGCAGAGATGTCTGCACCACACCAAACACCTCCGCGATAATGCCTTCAACTCGATCTGGTACGGTGTCCCATTTAGCAAAGTAGCTGCCTAGAATGCTGAACATTCCATACAAGTAAACGCCTGTCTGGGCTACTACCAGCAAGAGATTATCCAAATCCATTGAATGGTGTTCGTCGCTCGTATCTTTTATATATCTTAGATCACGCATTAGAATCATGCCTGCCATAAAAGAAATAAGATACAAAATATAGATGGTTGATTTTTTAATATACAGACCGGTTATTATTGCGGAGGCGCACATGAAGTATATGAAAGTTTCCCAAAGTGTAACTTCCTGGGTTGCGATGAGTTGGTAGCCGGGTTGTGTATACAGTACAAAGTACATAATCATTGAGATTATGGTCATAACAATAATAAGTATGCCAAAAAACAGACCCTTGTGAGATTGGGAGCAATCGACAGAGAAGTGGTGTGCCGGCTTCTGCGCTACTGGCTTCACAGAGTTCTTACGTGTCTTATCTATGTCTGGTATAGACTTAACCGTTTTCCACATCTCAAATAAAATAACTGCACAAATAAGCGAGTATTCAATTGTACACGGGAATAGAAACGGGGACAGCTGTTGAACCAAAGCACCCATGATTGTTGTACGGGAACATCCAGTAAAAGTGGCATGAGTAGGTTCTGGTACTGTGATATTACCAACCGACGTCGTCAAATTTACTAATATCTTGTGATGCAGTGAAGTTGATTGGTTTTGTATATTTGATACAGTCTGATGGGAACCATGCAAGTGTAAAGAATCATTAAGAGCTGACCAATCGGGACCGCCATGTGTTCCATTGTGTAATATCGGATCTTGGCCCGCATCAATATCGTGGTGACCAATATGAAATATTTCGTGCTTTGTTTCCTCGACAAGTACATATAACCATTCACACAGGTTGGTGGCAACCATGTGCATAAGGCCGAATCGCGAGGTAACCTTGTGCCGTGCCATATCCATATACGTGGTGTTAAGGAAGATAAACTGTACCTGTGCAATGCACAAGACCATGCGGCAGATTGGAGTGATGGCTACAAAGACGTCGTGACATCCTGGGTGACCATTAAGTTCAAAGAATTGACCGAATTCCAAGCCTGAATATACCATTGTACCAATAGCGAAGGCAATAGCACCAACTCGTAGGTAGAAACTTCCGAAGTGAGTCACTTTATGCTTTAGGTGTATATTGCTATTCTTCTCATCTAAAACAATCAGGAATTAAAACAATTATTAAGTTTAATACGTAAACAAATACGATCCTTTCCAGTTTCACAGCTTCAAATTTTCAACTTTAATCTATAAACCTCTTTTCCTAATTCTTTTATTGGGTTAAGTTTATAAGACGGCTAGTTAACATTGCAAACCATTACATTACAAACATCAGTGTCACATCTCAATTTTATTACAAATTAAAAAAAAAAAACCATTTGTATAAACTGTGATTGCAGGTAATAAAATATCTATTGAGACAATATTTCTCTTTACCATATAGAAAGTTTATGTGTGCTTTGTCATATTGTTTTTGTCATATTTGGTCATTCAACATTTTTTGTGGGGTATGTGCAATCTGTTAATTGGGGAGTATCGATTATATGACCCGTACATACAAATGTAATTTTTATAAATCATATTTTCTTTTGCATGGCATTGGCTAATTAAAACAAGTAAGAACGCTGTAGTCGAGTGAACTCGACTACCATATACCCCGAACGAAGCAACCAAAATAAAAAAAAAATCAAAGAAGTTTCATACATTCATAAGTTAATAGCTTGCCTGCGTAAAAACCAATGTAGCGCATTAGAATAACCCACTGAAATTACGGCAAACGCGTATGCATACGAATCGTAGGTAACGTGGCAGTGGAGAATACACACAAACAAATTTGCGCTTGTGTCGATTATCTTGCCGTCGCTTTCTCACACATGCACGCGCATATTTATGCATACAGTTTGCGGCTGCTGACATAAATTTGATCAATATGAGAATACATTTTCGACCATAACTTGGGTGCTTCTTATCCGATCTTGATGAAATTTGGGCAATTGATCAACAATATGCATATGCATATCGTGTTCAACTTAGAAGCGTCTGCCTTTTAAATTGGGGAATTTATTGCTATCGGAAAACTAAATGTATCGATAATCGATAAACGAAGACAGTTATCGATAAAATAAAACAAACTTGATCTGCGCCTGGTATCCAAAAACCTATATTCCAAATTTGAAGTCTCTAGCTCTTATAGTCTCTGAGATCCGCGTGTTCATACAGACGGACGGACGGACAGACGGACGGACGGACAGACGGACGGACGGACAGACGGACGGACAGACGGACAGGGCTATATCGACTCGGCTGTTGATCCTGATCAAGAATATATATACTTTATGGGGTCGGAGATGCTTCCTTCTGCCTGTTACATACATTTGCACAAAACCATTATACCCTTTTTACCCATTTTTAATGGGTTCAGGGTATAAAAATAAAGAATTTGAAGCAAAAGTGAAACGGGAAATTTTGCATACAAAATGTGTACATTTGTATTAGACTTACGAAAATCCTTGAGTGCATTAAAAAGCGACCGATTTCGAAATGCACTTATGTAAAGAAATATCACAAACAATATGCTGCCAGCATATAAATAAACATAAAATCCTTGATAAACATAAGTAGGTATTTGATCTGAAATTACTTCAGTAATAGGGAGGCATACACCTAAAAGCACTAGTAGCTTGCAGTAAGTGGCAGACAATGCCGAGCTGATGGCATCGCTAAAAAAATAGAAAACAAATGTATTTTGTGCCATCATAGGTTATGATAAGTTCTTTCTTACTTGCCCGTCCGTCGGTTCTTTTCTTTCTGTTGTTTAGCTTGAAAGCTTTTAGCACCGCTGTCATAGTTTGCACTCGAACCATTGCGAGCGCTGCCAGATCCGCTTTGAAAGTTAATAGTCGCCGTGCTGCCATTAACTGTTCCATGTGGATTTCTTATTTGAAAAAGATAAAATATAGGAAATGAGAAAGACTGCGACCTTTTGACAATTGTTAATAAAATTTAACAGGCGTACGATATGTAAATAATGTAAAGACCAGCTATACCCTGCATTTCTAGAGTTGCGTGGATGAAGAAAATTACTGGGATCCTTGCGTCCAAGACCAGGGGGTCGCTGGGTCAGGATCTCTTGCAGAAGTATAGAAGGGCGGCGGGACACTTGGAGTGTGCAAGCTGAGTCATCACGATGCATACCAATGGTTGGCAGCGGTAAAAGAGCTTGCCGCTGCTGGCTGCTTGGATCCATCAGCTCCAAATTAGTCTGCGATTTCGCTAGCGGCGATATTGGGTGTGACATAATTGGTATGTTATGATGCCCGCAGTGATCACATGCGGTACGAGCGTACCGTTTTACAGAGTTCGAGGTAGCGACAATCGATGAACTAATGTTGACTACTGGTGTTCCCGGCGTCGATGACGGAGTTAGGCGAGAGAAGGATATCGATTTTTTCGGCCTTATTGTAATAAATTCGCAACTGTCGGTAAGTACTTGATTGCTGACGTAAGATCGAGTGTGAATTAACCAATTTTCATGAAAACTTCGGACTGCAGTTGCGCGCATACACACTTTTAGAACCACATTAGATACGTTGAAAAATCCCTAGCTCTGTTCAGCTTAACATTTTAACATCAACTAACATTGCCGTAAGAATGTTCTGGTCGTGGTCAACTATCAACATGGTTTTTCGTCGACTAACTCAAAAGATGGATGTGGCCCCACTGGTCAGTATGTATTATCATGTGTTACTGATGGGTTTTTGATTGATTTTGTCAATTGAATTTTCTGTTTGGCTTTGGAATGATTGCACTTTCATAACGGAGTTACCTTAGGTAGGACTGAAGCACACATAATTAGCCAATTTAAGACCAGCACACGAGCGGTGAACTCTTAAAAGATATTACCGACTGATAACACAACAAATAAATAAGTCTATATTAATCAATACCATGTTGAATGTTTGTAGCTTTTGTTATTGATATCAAAAATATTTCATATAATATATTTACATTTTCCAATTAGCGTTTCGGTACTTATCAATTATTTTTGTTACATAAAAAAAATATATATTTTTCACTTTTGTATATACACATATGTAAAGATTTGCGAAAAATGTATACAATCCATTAGTCGAGCAGTTTACTTTATTAAATCAGTGAGTAAATAATGTTTTCTTTTAATGAAACTAACATACATGTCAAATTTGCTAATTACGCTACTCTTTATTTTCCGTTTTGTTCGCGAAATGTAGTGTCACCGAAAAATTAAAATCGCCTTAAATAGTAGTAGTTTTGTATTATTAGGAATAATTTCTAAATAAAAATCGACAGTTCTAATTATATGGTATTTTTTTGTGTTTTTAGAAATAAAAATGTTTTTCTGAACTACTGTATTAGAAATTAGCTGTTATCTCCTTCAAAGTCCGTTTTTGAGGGGGAAGTTAATGTTCTCGCGAAAGAAGGGTCTGGAATCCCCATTAAATGCTAAGTTTTATTAATTTTGTAAGACGTTTATATATGTGAAACACTATTGTTTATAAGAATATAGGTAGCAAAGCTTTAATTTAGGAATTATACATAGAAACCAACACTTTGGAAGATACTCGCTGAAAATAAGAAATGCAAACCTTGAAACCCTTAAATTCATCTATAATATAAATTACTGTGATTAATTTTTTGAATATCGATACATTTCGATTTCCGATAGCAACAGATGCCACAATTTACATTAAGATCGGATAAGAAACAATCAAGTTATAGTCGAAAAATATTCTCATATTGATATAATTTGTATCTGTTTGCATAAACTTGCGAGTGCATTTGTGAGAAAGAGATGGCATGATAATCGACGCGAGCGTCAATATTTGTGTGTATTTTGCAGAGACCCGATACCAGCAATTAACTTGACTACAGCACTGATACATGTTTAAAATTATTATATCGAAGTAGGATTCACCCAGCTCGGTGGACTTTTCCAAAAGGCCGAAACATAATTCGGTGTGCACTTCATTTTTATAGGTAAATAGTATATGTATGAAAATAAATATGCGTGATACTTATGACGGCTAAACTTTCCAGGCTAATTTCACACTAATCAGTTTTGTTATGTTATTAACGGAGATCAGCTAAGTGAAATATCAAATATAATTTTGTGCTGAAATAAGAGAAGCTCTGGTGAACAGTTCAATGTATATATAAATACTTATAATTCCATGTAAGTACTATGTACGCCTACATTTTTTGCTCAATTATTGCTGTTGTATTGTTGTACTTGCGGTGGCAACTAGTAGTTCTAAGAAATCTTTTAAGCCTAATCTGTGAAAATGTATGTAACAGACAGAAGACCTTTCGATCATATCCACTACCGCTCCATCAAATTACAAAAACCTATATTTCGCCCAGTTTTCAAATAAATATTAACTAGAGAGATAAATTATTTTAGTCCCGCAGATGACTACATACCATTGTAGACACTAGTCCACCAGCTTACAAATGAATTGCGTTATTTATTACATTTAGCGATTGCTATGGAAGCAATATTAAAATCTATGTTAATTTTTTTCCGATTAGCTCTGTGGGAGTAACACAACTCTCGATGGATGGAATTGCAGTAAAAAGCTTATTTAAGTTAAATTATATGCATATATCTACTATCTAAAGTGTAGAATATATATGTAGAATAGTAACAGAAAAGCGAATGTAAATATTTATGTACGCACATAACATAACCTGGATGGCATCTATTTTATAATTTTTACAAACAAAAAAGCCCTGGAATTAATAAAAGAAATCCTGGTTTTTAGAAAGACACAACCATACATTTTATAAAACACACTTTCTGAACAATCAGGTGAGTTAACCTTGGCGCCACAATTATAATTTAGCCGCTGTTCAAAGCAGCTGTTATAAATAAATATCATACACGAACTACAGAAATGTATTTAATTGAAAATTATGGCTAAAAATAACCTGGTGGGTCATATTAACCATGCCGTTATCTGTAGTGGCGTTGTCTAAGTAGCAAGCGGCAACAAAAGTTTTCTATATGTATGTTGTCATTGTACGTGAGGATATATGATATCTTATAGATATAAAATGATAATAAATAGTGTAAACAAAACATACACATAACTAAACACACTCATCACACATTCACACACACACTTTAAAGATATCGATGGTTTGTTTCTTTAAAATGTGTGTGATTTTAATTTGATAACAAAATTTATTCATTAATTTTCGATAGAAAACACGAACTTTTTGGCACGCGCCACATCATCTCTGTAATGAACGCGTTGCTTTGTCTTCCACAAGATAATCGGCTCTTCATAAAAGCCATTTATATTTAAGTTAGTTAACGACATATTAATGTGTAGTTGGGGTAAGATTCAAAAAGCAGACTCGAAATCAATCATTGGTGTGAAATGGTTGACTATATGAATGACTTGAATCCGCGACTCAGCAGCTTATGTTTTTGTACAGCTATACATCAGTAAGATCTCTATGACACTGAATGCTTAAAATATTTGTGTCAGTTACTTAAGCAGACAGAAAACGTTTGAGTAGTTGATTAGCGATTTTTGTGTTTCTTTTTGTCTGCCACTGTTAACACAGAGATTAACACAATTTTCAAAATAACACAAGCACTGGGTACAGCAAAATAACACTGCGAAGTTGTCCAACAAATTTAGTTTTAAAAATATGTAATTTCTACTTATATTCGACATATATATTTTTGTCAGTGATTCTATTACTAATATATATTATTATTTTATTATTTTATTTTATAAATTTAGGGACAAGTAGTCAGGCTGAAGCAAGTATAATAATAATAATAATAATATGTAAAGTTAAAGCAAAATTTTAATATTCGCAAATATTGTTTCACCTCCTTAACTATGTATATTTGATACTACATATGATATTTTAGTTAAAATTATGTGTCCAAGGCAACTAATTCATTTATTACGCAAATGCTGTATAATCACATTCTTATATTATTTTTATAACTAACATTTTTACTAACGAAATAAATTATTCTTACCTAAATGTGACAGATGGCATTCGTTTGTATTTAATTAAGATGTTGGGCTCACACATTAATTCAAATTAGAACCAGTTTTTAAATAAATTTGGTGTTTATAAAAATCACAGAATACAAGAAGTTTTTTCAAAGTGGGAATTAAAAGTGCAGCCACCACTGCTGATGTAAGAAAACTAAAAAATGAATGTCTATTGAACTTAGTTCTTATCGCTTTGGTTAGATAGTGGTCAGAGTTGTGTATAACTTGTCATTGTGTGTTATTTGTTTGTAGTTAATTCATGGGTATTAAATTCGGTTTCCGATATTCACGGCTTTTGACAGTGACAAATTGTAATAGTTATTTATATATTATTATATATTTATGCGTTTATCATCTGCGCTTTACAAACTCTTATTGTAATATCAAATATTTACAATGAGAGTAATTTTTGTATATGAAGTTTAAATTCTAAAGTATTTCATACATTTGTTTTTACTTTAACTTAAAATTCTGTAACTATATTTGTGATTAGTAATAAGTAATATATTTGAAAAAAGATGTTTAAGCTAGGATGTATTCCTAATAATAGAAAAAATTATGTAAAACCGTAAACGCTTTCGAGTTCTTAGGCCGACTTTCTAAATTTTAGACTTCTTTGAGCTTTACAGATCACTTCATATGCATATATTTAGGTACGATAAGGACTTAGATTTTAAATTCTACCATTAATTTCTTTATTTACTTGGTAACTAAGCGATTCTTCATTTAAATGTATGTACGTAAATAGTGACTACACTCACAAACAAAATTGGCTTAAATATTTGAATTAGGCGTTAAGGGTCCCCTATCTTATTATATATAGAAAGTATATTTCTAAGATCTAGGGCTTTTATTTTATTTATTCTTTGTGTCTTGTATCCAGCTGTTTTTTTAATATGTTAACATAAACTTTTCCATTAGCTTTTTATACTTAGACACTGAAGGTATCATAGTATATTGATTTTGTCCGTCATGCTGTCTGTCTGCCTGTCCGTCTGTATGAACACAACTTTGTTCGACACGCTTACAGATAGAGACTTGAAACTTGGAACATATACTGGTCTCTGGTCTGAATAAATTAAGTGTTAAAATTGGAGTACTACGTCCACTAGGGAGCTAGTATATCGATAAGATCGGTATTCGCATATCGATAAAGCCACATACCTCCCAAAATGTTATGTCTACAGTCACCAAATTTAGTTGATAGGTTGTTGACGATTTCCTTCCAAGATCGGCATACGCCATGTGCACCTCCGACTTTATCGATTTGCGAAAATCGATTTTATCGATTTTCTAGCTTTCTAGTAGACGTAGGACTAAAACCTTGACACTTTATTTTCACAACTTTGTCTATTACCATTCCTTTATACACACATAATTTTTTTTTTAAATGGCATTAATCTGAAGATGATGAAGCAGTGGTCACCTGCAGACCACTTTTGCCATCATTTTTCGCAGGTAAGGATGGGCCTGGTTTAAACAAACTATCCAACGTTGTTTGTCTTGCCTTCTTGTCTATTTGCTTCTTCAGTGATATATAACAGTTAGCGGATGAGTTTGTTCTTCGAGAAACTTCAGCACTACGTTCGACGTCAAGATCGTTTTCAAGGAGGATGTTTATTCCTTGTTCGAAATATGAAGAAGCCGATATAGCGAAATATATTTTGGCCCGTAAATCGAAATATGTCTTAATTGAAAAGTGCTGTTAAAGCAAAATGCCGTATAAAGAGCGGCCGTATAACGAGGCGAGGTGAGCAAACTATGGCGTGCCCAAGGTAACCGCTCTTTCTATAGGCGTTAATATATATGTATGTATGCCACTTAAAACTCATCTATTGACTGATTGTACCTATAGCAGATATATAATAAAGTAGTCCGAACTGATTATCTACGATCCATGTATTGCCTTGCTCTAAAGCTGAGGGAGTTTAAGATACATATCCTTAGTGATTGCTCGGTTCGGTGTTATATATGTACATTTAATTAATCAGAAGTGAAACTCGTTGACTCTCCACACAGTATGCAGGTTTCGTCGACAACGAACTTGTTTTTTGGTCATCACAGCCCGCTGCTGACGAAACCCGAGCTCAATGTGGAACACACTACTGATCTCGTAGCTTTTATCAAACATTACATAAGTAAAATCTGCGTAGGTGCGACATAAAAAATAATAATCTTTGCTTTTGATACTTTCCTTTCAAAAGCAACTGAAATCTTTTGCTTCCGACAACGCTCGTGCACGCTCCAAAAATACGTTTATACCAATTACCAATTCAGCTGTATGCGCAGTGGTCTATATTATCTGTGAGAAAGAAATAAGAAATAATATATTATACTATTATGATGTCCTATGTGTAATCATCACATACATACATGTATTTTATATATTGGAACCAAGTCGCAAAACTTTGGAGATTGACCGTAAATCAAGTTAATGTGAATAAATAATTTATTTAAAATTAACAAGTATATTTATCTATAAAAAAAAAACACGAAATAAATAATAATAATTATAAAATAAAGTTAAATAAACAAACCAGCGGCACCAGGCGAGCGCAAGGAACACCGCCACGATGGAGGAGATCGCCGGTGGACAACTGAGACAAATCTGGAGTGGAATCCAAGAAGCATTGTGTCGACTCGGATCATCACAACACATCAGTGAGTTTGTTCCCGCACGATTAATTACTGCGAAGTGGCACAGCTGATCGGCCCTAACCACCAATGCATCAGTGACGCACAATGCAACAGTGATGCTCATTTGGCATATCAGTGATGCACGCTTTAGCAGGCAAAATAAAAAAGAAACTTTAAGCTAAGTAATAATATTAAAATATTACATATATAAGAAATTTAGTGTTGGCCAACAAAATATTAGAAATATGTAGAATTATTTACTAAGTATATTGTGGATGAACATGCAGGCTGTACAACATCCACATAGCCAACACAGTAGCGAGCGTACTACTTTAATGGAAATATTTGTTTCTTGTTTTTTTTATAAGAAAAATACAAATTATTGTTAACTTGCCGCCCAATATCGCGGTGGACCCCTACCTGAGCCGATAGCTAGCCGGCTGAGCGATATATTGGTGCTTCCGATAGACAAGGCATAACAACTTCAAATTTGGAATATAAATTCTCCTATACCAGGCGCAGATCAAGTTTGCTTTATTTGATCGATACCTGACTGATAACTGATAACTAAATATGCGCTGCCTTACTTTTTTTTTACAGTGAACCTATGTCTTTACCTATCCAGCACTTATACACTTTTAGTTTGGACATAGGCTTGAATGTGTGTTTGTGTCGGCTAATATATGCTGAAATTGCTGATGCTGCTTCTAGGTAATTTAGGTAATGTAAAAATACTATGTTATCTCGTTTATTAATGGTATATGAAAACATGTATTCTGCAATGTCATAGTTATACGCATACGCAAGTACATAAGTACATAAATCTGATTTCAGTTCGAGCTTGTGAATTAAAACATGCTCAGCCTTAGAATAATGTACTTAACAAATAGGATCAGTTCAGGCGAGCTCACTCGACACATGGTGCACCATATTAATATACGTTTTCAATCGCAACATGCAAACACAGCAGATGCAGAGGGTGAAGACCATAAAGATGAAAATTTTTATGTTATGATCGAGATGGGGAATACATGCAAACTCATCTTTCGACTGATTGTGTCCGATCCAATTATCTCCGACCTACGTAGATAAGTTTTTCGTGTTCTTATCAATATGCAGAAACTTCACCAACTAACTTGCTACTTGCTATAATGAACCTTTGTAGAATATACAGTGGCTCACTTAGGATTTGGCCCAGTGCCTAGCAAAAAATTTAAAGTGCTCTAAAGTTTAAACAAGGAAACAAATTCAAAATGTTTTAATGCCAATTTGTTTAATGTTATATCACATTTGAAAAACAAACTTTAGTTTTTATTAAAATATTAATTAATTAATTAAAATTAGTCAAAATCTGAAAACATAACCAAAATTCATGTCACAAACATTTGACCCAGTCTTAAAAAAAGTTAAATATTTGGCGTATAAAAGTTTAAATAAGGATGTTAATACTTAGTATGATATCCTTTAGCCTTAACAACTTCGCTTAACCTATTTTTCATGGGAGACACCAGCTTCCGGGTAGTTTCTGGACTGATACTGCTCCACTCCTCCTGCAGAGCACTTTGGAGATCCTGTTTGCAGGATATGTTGTGTTTCCGGATTTTATTTTCCAGCAGAGCCCACAAATTTTCAATAACATTTAAGTCTGGAGACTGGACCGGTGGAATCATCACGTGGGGGCAGTTCCAGATAAGCCAGGACTGTACTATTCCGGCCTTATGCTTGGGGTCGTTATTCTGGTAGAACCGGAAAGGTCGTCGGATTCCTAGCTTCTCGGCACTTTAGAGTAAATTTTCCTTTTGTATATCGAAGTACACATTCCTGTCCATTGTTGTTTCAATAATCACAAAATTAACGGCACCGGCTGCCGAGATACAGGCCCAAGCCATGACACTTCCTCAGCAATGCTTGTCTACTGCCTTTGTGTGTTTGGGATTTAGCTCAGCATTGGAGTGTCGCCACACATAATTCCGTCCTTTTGGGCAAAAAATGTTGAATTTGTACTCATATTCAAACACGACTGTGTTCCAGAACGCCAAATCCTTGCCCAAGTGGATTTTGACGAACCTAATCCTAGAGCCTCTAGTTTTTGCGCCTGTAAATTGCATTTTCAGTTGTACTCGGGTCTTAAAGTCATGGTTGCGCAGAACTTGGAGCCCAGTTCCCATAAGTAACTTTTTCCTTATTTCATCCTGCACCTATTGAGTCAGTTTTTGAGCCGATAGCTTAAGATTTCCCCTTGTTTTCCTGATGATCCTCGGCTCGACCTGCTTGGTGAAAATCGGGTTTGGTGCCATTCCGCTCTTGTCCTCTGTCCAATTTTCGTCCACGAAACTCCAAATGATGTAGAATACAGTTGAGGTGTTTAGATTGACCATTTTAGCTATTTGGCGATATGAATATCCGATTTTTAAGTGTTCCAGGATGAGTTTCCTTTGCTCAATGGTAGTCAGTTTGCCTATGGTCCTTGTTGGCTTGTTGCTCCCGAATTGCAGGAAAAAACTAAACTGACTATGAAGGATTGGTCTATTTATACCGAAAAAACTCAACTTTAGGTCAAAAAATCCGGGTTTTATGGCACACATGTGTCCATAAGGTACCTGGGCGGAAAGTTTGTGACCATAAATTTAGGTACTTTTTTACATAACCCAACTTAGTGGGTGGGGAAATCCCAGTTTTTTAGGGTTATATATTAATTTTTGTGGTTAATATATGTACCTGCCATGGGTCTTTGGAATTTTTGAAAAATATTACATAATTACTTTATGGCATGCAATTAAAATTGGTGCTAGGCACTGTGCGAAATAAGATTTTGCTCACTGTATATAATAATCATTGCAAAATGAAAACTTGAAATATGAACATTTTGGCTGGTAAAAACGCCTCCAACAAGAAAGTAAATAATTCACTTAAAATCAAATAAAATTTAATTTGTTTTCAGCAGAAATTTGCAATGTACGCGAGACGGCAGTTTAGTTAGTAGTCTGCTTGTATTGCTACCGTGAAGTTTATAAAAAAAATAGAGACAGTGAAAGATAGACAGTAGAAAATGAATGACCAGCCAACACTGCAAAAGTGCTGTATAAATCAGAAAATGCCACTCTAAGTACTCTTGTAAATTTATTGTCAAATCGCAGTAAAAAAGATTTAAATGTAGTTTGCCAACAGCATACACAGTGTTGTCTAACTCTTTACTTAAATGACTTCATTCACGTATAACAACTTGTCAAGTTATTATTCATGTACAAATTATTTATATTATATTGTTATTTGCAATGAAGAATATTTTTGAAAATCGTTGCATGTATTGCGGACACAAGTCAAAGTGTATCGAAATTGGGATGTTAGAATCAAGTGCTTCACAGTCGATTTCCTGAAGGACATTGATATAGGTAATTTTCCTACTCCCAAAAGACATAATCGAGTATAAATTACAAGTTCCAAGATTGCGTGTATACTTACGTACAGCATCACGGACATTGCCCAAAACCAATATACAATATAATATATTCGTTATGAGAGTATGAAAAATCAATAGCAGGGAATTATAATTATTATTGATTTTTTATTATTGTTAAATAGTTAGCGTCGCCCTAAAAGCCGCAATTTTGTCTGATAATTTAATTTTTGGTTTGATGTAAACCGGGATCTTCTACAGCCAGGGTGTCTACATAATACATTTTCCTTTTGAATCCAGCGAGCTATTGAGATTTTAAATCTTAATACAAATTTCATGTATCCTGTATTGTCTTATATTATGTTTTTTTTTACGTATTGTCTCGGTACGACGAGAAACGATAATTATGCTTGGATGACTTTTAAATGCTTGTGTTTTTATGGTTACAAAACAAATAAAAATATTGACAAAAATAAAAATGCATTGAAATTTAAATATATGTGTTTTAGTGTTCTGGCACAAATGCAAAGTTAAGCAAGAGAGAAAGTTGCAGTCGGACGTAACCGACAGCGAAATACTATTATACCATAATTTGTGTGCAGCCAAGAAATACTGTCAAAGTTTGCCCTTCAGATTGAGGTAGATATAAGATAGTAACCCTTTATCGAAGTTTTATTACGGAATTACGGAAGATATGAGCTTTTTGAGATTTTGGGGGCGGGAGTGGGCGTGGTTCAAAAAAATTAAAGAGAAGGTTCCTCATAATCTTCCTTCTAAGTTTGATAACTGTAGCTCTTAAATTGCTTACCAAATTTGGCGGCTCTAACTGGGTGGGTGGGCGCAGCATATACGAAATTCTACCAACGAAATTTGGTGAATTTGTGGTAGATATATGGCTTTATCGATAGGCAATGGTCGATTTTATTGGTTTCCTAGCCCCCTATTGGACGTAGGACTCAAATTTTTACACGTTGATGCGGGCACACACCAGTAAGGGTGTTGGAAAAAGTCGCGTTTATATAGACAGGCAGACAGCATGACGGATATTGCACAAAACCAATATGACTTCGGTATCAAAGTATAAAAAGTGAAGTAAGAAAATAATTTAACATGCTTGCAACCATTATAATCAAGCACCTGTTTGCAATAAAAACCTTAAGCAATTGTCAATTTTAAAAGTATTTGGATTAGCATTTTAAATCAATTGTTAGTCCTTTATATTTTGTATGGCTCCGGTTAAGCAGTTTTTGACACGTTATAAAGTTACAAAATTGATACGATGCGTCACTTACCAACTGAGTTCCTAAGGTTGCATTCACGCAAGTAATGCGGTTTTCGAAGATATTAGATAAGCTTATTAGAGAAAAAAACACATGACCAAAAAATATATTGTAAGACGCACGATGTACCCTCTTGTATGATAACATTAATACACAAGGCGGCTTTTTGTGAGTAGCCCAACATCAGCAACAAAATTAAATATAAATTGGTAGTATGTTGGATAGTTGAAGGAATCTAAACTAAAGCAATAAGAATAAAAGCCTAAAATGTATTCTATCACATTCGGTAAAATGCGGCAGTTACTCGTACAGTGCGGATGTAAGAGCGGATGCAGTGAAACCCCTATGTTGTCGCAAATAGTGCTTTCGAATAAATGCACATACATGACATACATACATGCAATGTATCAAAGCGGAAGTTGGCAAACTCAGTACTCAACAGCCACTAGTTGAGCCAGTCAGCTATCGCAAAGTGGGTGTGTATCTCTGTGTTTATTGTAACTCGCACATTTCCGCTGATTCTGCTGTCTGTCGTTCTCAGTACTTTTATCAGTTACATCAATGACTAAGTTTGTCGTTGGGTTGACGCGCGAAAATGTCTATCATACCTTCTGTTTAAACGATACTTTTGTCTTTTCTGCCACTATCGACACCAGTCATGTTATTATTTTGCTAAAGCCTTTGGACTAACATTTTCAATTGATGAATGCCGGGATATACATGGAGAAATACGAAAGCATTATTGTCTCATGCTTAAATATATATTTCATTATTATTTTAAGAAACCGACTGGAGCTATATGATGTTGAAAATGTTTTTTCCGAAAATGTAAGGAGCGTTAGGGCAGGCGTAATTATTGAGTTTAATTTGGATATATTGGTAAGCAAAAGAGCATGCCAATAAAGAACTCATCTTTTAATCAATTGTTCCTAAAAGTAATGCGATATGGATATTATTTTTGCCAATAAAGATTGTAGCATAATGCTAACTAGAAACTAATGAACTTGCCCTTCTGTATGAGAACTTATCACTTCGCATATTGTTTCACATTGAAAATATATACTATATAGAGCACGACTAAATTAAGTAAAACCTGAAAATTGAATCACCCAATTCCAGTCACCAATTAGTGTGTCAATCACGCTGCAATCTGATTAACCTAAAAATAAGTAGAGCCACTCCCGGAATTGGGGAATCGATCATGAAATGAAAATAACAAATAAACATATTCGCATATAGTATACGACAACCGTTACAAGATCGATGCATTCATGCAGACGGACAGACAGAAATTTTATAATTAAAGCGGCCTATCGTGTTTCATAAGTATCTTAGAAATAATACTACATACTCGTGTTTATCTTTTTCAGATATAATTTCCGAACCTAAATGTATTCATGGCCTTATGTATTAATGTGCATCAGCTGTTGGTCATCTCTCTGCCTATGGCTGATTCCATTGGAATTTAAACACACTCCTAGTAAATTTGGCTGGCAATAGACCATGACAGTATAAAAAGATTCTGTTTGTTCTGTTTGGCCGGATGACAGACTAACGGTCTGTCTGAATGTCTGGTTGGCTGGCCAAATGCGGTTTAATTGTGCATCAATAAACATAAAGAATGAGTACACAAAAGCCAAGTGAGGTAACATTAAAACGTACGAGTTTGACGATTGTGCAACAAAGCCTCGGCTGACTGACTTGCTGAGTGACTGAGTGGTTTTGGATCGTTTTCATCGCGCTTCGCCGAATGAATGATACTGATTTCCTGTAGAGACTGACTCAATTTTAAATAGTTTAATAGTCCTTTGTTTAAATTTGTAGTAAAAAAATATTTAATTAAGAAAGTTGCAGCCACACAGAGAAGACACATAAATTGGCCCGTTCCTAGTTATTTGAACCTAAGCATTACCCTCGGAGTAATTATAATTGATCAATTTGCTTATTTGCATTGAGTTCATTAGATCTGGCATATCAAAGCGGCTAAGGAATTGTGTGCTTTATGAACACTTTAGGGATTAGGGTACAACAATCAACAGGGTTGTACAGAAGCTTAAGGTTAAGGTTATTCCCGTGTCAAATGCTGGCATGCGTAAATTTTAAAGCTGACTAAGGTTAAATAAATTTAAGTAAAATCAATTCAAAATTGAACCTTATGCTTAAGTTTTTAATGGACACCTGTTAACGGTCTGTAGATAATTGGTAGTATGGCTTAAGTGTATATTTAGTGGATAGGCGGAGTAATTGTGTAATACTTACAATTAAAAGTCCAAACACTGATTTCATATTATTAAGTAAATATTGTCTCATTTTAATATTATTACTTTTAGCTTTTTAGTTGTTAATTATTTATATCGATTGGTTTCGTAAACAGCCAAAGAACAAAGTTTAATTTCATTTTTCTCTTGAGTGTTGCACATTGTTTTTTGTATTTACACTTGAACAAAAATGATGTGAGACACCATTAAAAAAAGGGTCGTTTACTTCACGCGGACCCGATATTCAGACCGACACTTCCAACAAAAGCTAGAAATCCTGAGCCATCGTTGCTATGCGTCGGGCATGTACTTCCGCCTTGAACGTCACGAACCGAATGAGCCAACAACTGATTTTCATTTATAATGAAAACTCTTTACAGGGCAACAGTAAAACCAGTACTATGGTAAGCCTAACGGCAACGATGCTTTTCCAACCCCCAACACGAGTGTGCAATCCGAAATAGCACGAGCACGGGCGAGTCGTGTAAGCGGTGGGTGTTATTGCGTGTATGTTTGTCTGCATAAATTTGTATTTGTGAGGAGAAATCCCTAGCGCATCGCATTCACATTGCCTTCTTTGGCTCTGGCGGTGGCAGTGGCGGTGGCAGTGGCGGTGGCAGTGGCAGTGGCAGTGGCTATGGAACCCTATTTACGCCTCTGCCTGCCTCCATAAGCATTCGTTCTTGCTCGGCTAAATCAGTGTCACGAGCCGAGCCTCGTGCCGGCGGGGAAACAGCGCACTGGTTCTGTCTACCTTTTTACTGCCCACAGCGCTGGGGCATGACGATGACGTCGGCAGTGCTGCGTGCGGCTCTTTTACGCCGCTCACCTTTTCAACTGTTGCTTGCGCTGTCAGGCCCATTGACTGGACAACAGTACTTTACGAAGCGTGAAAGTATGGAAATTCATCTTTTTTTCGGCGTATTTTGCAGTCAAACTGCCTCCCGTATGAATACGAACTAAAGGGAGAAGAGCGTTGAGCAGACGACATAAATCTTTCTTCACTGTACCTCGTATCGAATGGGCGCAGGTCTGTAAATATCCTAGGTTTACCACAACTATTGAAGTCATTGGTAAGAAACAAATAAAGAAAATACTAATAAGGTTTATGTACAATTAGCAGGAACCACATTATTTGAAATGCTCTGTACAGAATATTCTAGATAGTCATATTAATATATTTTACATTCGGTCATAAGAATATTATATGCGGTATTTATGTGGTTACGCAAACTTAAGTCAGAACGAGAATTTTAAAAAGAATACAAAAATAAAAAGATACATACAAAAGTGTTAGTGGTTGTTTAAAACTAGTCTACTGTTCCTGAGTATATTGCTTTTGATGAACGTTTGATTTTATTATTATTTATTTATAACTATTCAATAATAATAATAATAATGTATTTATATTCAGCATAGTATTACACTTAACAATACTAAGAGCACTAGCGACTAGATTTACAACTTGCGCCTAATTTTAAAAACATAGTTGCACATAAAGCTCATGAGCTAAGTTAAGAATTAATACGTCTGCACTCTGCAAACTTGTACGAACGCAAGCTAGATCATGATATCGCAAATGGCTATGTTTACTAGACTTAATCCTAAAAAATATCTAAGCTCCGTAAGGTCTTAATTATTATGATAATAAGTGTGAACATATAAGGATTTGTAATGCATATTTAGAATGCATAATTATATACGTTAATTCGAAAGAAAAAATATCTTGTTGGGTTATGGTGTTACCTATAATTTCAGAAAATGAGCTGCTGCTATTTCACCCGTGAAGTGCACATTCATACACATGAATTGCTTTAGATTTAGGGTGGGGTTTGAAAAGAAAGTATGTAGCTTGCCATAGCTTGTTTGCTAAATTAGTTCCAGTTTATCGCGCTACCTTATTATACTGCTGGTTGCGTCCAACCAAAGCTGACCAACTGCTAAGGGTCACTACGGTCATTTTCATAAAATTAACAAATGTGTATCTCGAAAAGGTAGTATGAGTATAACGAGAGTAACAATATGGGTATAATTTTCAGATAGAGACTATTTGGAACTAATTACTGGATTTTAATAATGCTTAGTTTTAGTTATTTAAAGTATTTAAAACTAAATCATGAAATTTCGATAATATTATTGCACTTCGTGACCTATTTTATCAGTGAGTACTTTAAGTAACAAGTAAAGAATTTAACCCAATGCGATTAGTTACTATGTTTTCATACTAATAGCGTGATGGTAGTCGATGCTATTTAAGACCCAAACAAAAGGGTCGTCTTATATCCCAGGCAAATTAATAGTAGTTTCGTCATTAAGCATCAGCTGCAGACTGCAAACAGCTCAAAACTGTTAACAGCATTTGATGCTGGTAAAAAAAAGTCAAGGAAAACGCGAAGCTGGCTTGTAGAAAAATGTGAAATCAGAACGTTCAAGAAAATAAATAGTGCCCAGCCAACGGGCAGATATTCCATTTCAACATCCCATTAACCTGAGCAGACTTAGTGTCTGAGAGCATGGGTATCCCTGGAACCCGCGCTATAAACTGCAATAATTTAGCAATTCCGCCCGCTTAATTACCTGCCACATTTAATTTTACTAACAGGGACGTCAGGACGACGCGTCGTGTCTCTCAACTAATATAAGCGCCGACCCGATTGAATTTAAAGAAAATATTTAGCATCCTCTGACGGAATATATACTTGAACCGCAAGCCAGTGGGAAAATACATTAAGCTGTTTTGTATCTCAGCCAACCGCCAGGTCGAACTGACAGACTTACAACTGACAGAAAAGCCAATAAAGAAACGTTCCAGTGCTGATAATCGCTGCCACGATGTTTTTTTATATTATTATATAAATTAAGTCAAGTACAAACAGCAAATTGAAGAAACTGCTTAAAATTAAAACTAATTTTAAAATTGCTTATATACATGTATGTTTAAATGTAACAGCAACAATGTATCAATTCTTCAACAAGTAAAGACGCACTCGCGCATAATATATATAAGCCTTGATAAGAAACTGCGTTTGACTCTTCATTTATCATATTTGCTTATTTGCTGTGTGTTAAAGTTAATTGCTATATGCTATAATAAACACGAGTGGGCGAGGGTCATGTGCAATCGATAAGTTGGACGGCGAAAATGTGGTGTGGTCGGTGCAGATGAAAAGTGTGCTGGTGCATAATGGCCAATCGGAAAGTGCAACTTCTGCTGAAAAAGCTGAGTTTGATACGCGTGACTGCTGGGTATAAAAGTCACAGATAAGTTTAATAAAAAACTGTATTTCGGCAAAAGAAGCTTGGGAAGAGCTCTTCGGGGTGTATCAGCCGCATGGACCTGCCAGAAAAATTAAATTTTTTCGAAAATTGCTATGGTTAAGCTTGTCAGAGAATTCAGCTGTCCAAAACTACATAAATGAGCTTTCCCATATAGTGGACGAGCTAAAGGAAATTGTCATGGAAATTTCTGAAGACATTCTGACAATTTAGTCCTCACGATCGAAACACGAGAGCAGTTAACGTTATTGCCTGACCTTAAAATCAAAATTATTGAAGAAGGCTAAAAACAAAGAATAAGCGTTTGCGTCAAGTGCAAAAAACAGCGCATGCAGAGAAATGCAAGAAAATTACGGTACTCTGCATAACAAAAAGTGTTAGAGATGCGGCCGTGAACGTCATTTTATTGCTGAGTGCAAAGAAGGAAAAAATGGCAATGGAAAAGAAAAAGGGAACGACGCAGAACGATCGTATGCTATATTCGCGAATGTGCAAAGTTACAGTAAAGTGACAAAATCGATGTGGTGTCTAGACAGTGGCGCCACTGCTCACCTGTGTTGTGATAAATCGTGGCTTATTGACTTTAAAGAGCACAAGGAACTCGTTTAGCTGGAGAAAATTTCATAAGATCAGATGGCATTGGCATTGTGTATGTAAAATCGGGATTTTCTTGCAACAAATTAAAAATCGTTTTGAGATCTTCGGGGCGGGCGTGGTTGAAAAAAGTTATAGAATCCCAATAATCTTCCTTCCAAGTTTGGTAACTGTAGCTATTAAATTGCGGAGATATGGGCATTTATCGGTTTTTGGGGGCGGGAGAGGCCTGGTCCAAATTTTTTTTTTCCAGATTTTTGAAGGGTATTACTAGCAATATATCTTTAAAATTTGGTGACTTAAGCTTTTAAATTGCGTGAGATATTTGGCCTTATCGATTTACACTAACAGGTGTTTCGGTTTAGGTAGGCGTTGTCGCCGTGAGTAACATACTTTCAAAATTTGGTGACATTTCGAGGGCCGAAGTTCCTGGGGGCGTCGGTTGTGGGCGTTGTCTAAAAACTGATATGGTCCGGACCAGGAGGAGGTTACCACCAAGTTACTTTTTAAGATTGGTCACTCTATCTTTAAAATTGTGGGAGATATACGGATTTATGGATTTAGACTCTCCAAAATATCGGCATTATCGATTATGGGCGTAGGTGTGGGCGTGGCAACACAAATTTGTTATCGGTTCTTAAGGGCGACTACCAGTAATATACCTACTAAATTTGACGTCCCCAACTGAAAAACTGCGTAAGATATAGCTATTCAAAAGTTTTAGGGGTGGGGGGCTAGGGTCGTCGGAGGTGGGCGTGGCATATGCCGATCTTTGAAAGACATCGCCAACAACCTACCAACCAAAATTGGTGACTGTATCCATAATATTGTTTGAGATATGTGGCTCGATTCACGAATATCGATTTTATCGATTTTCTAGCTTCCTGGTGGACGTAGGACTCCAATCTTGACTTTTTATCTATACGGAGCACTTTCAAGTTTATGTTCCAAGTTTCAAGTCTCCAACTTTTAGGGGTGTCGAAAAAAGTTGCGTTCATCCAGACGGACAGACAGCATGGCGGACATTGCATAAACCCTTATATACCTATATAAATGTATACATCTTCGGTATCGTAGACAGTCAAAATTTGACAATACTTCAGGCTACCTATTTACCTATTTACGATTGTGTGCGAAAACCAAAATATGCATTGGATCGTTCCCAAGGGCATCCGAGAGTCGCGCAAAGGAAGTGTTAAGCCTTGTGTATACGCGGACCCAATCAACCCTTTTTCGCGTTATAGTTTTGTGTATTTCTTGAAGACGCTGGGCGGTACCGTGTATATATGATGTATTCTGGTGCGAAAGAGACCATATGGGGAGAGGCAGTACAGACTGCAACATAGCGAGTACGTAATGATAGGTTATTCGTTAACAGCTAAAGCGTATCGGCTATATTGTCCAAAATCCAGAAAGGTAATTGAAAGCAGAGATGTTATGTTCTTAGAAAAATATATTGGAGAATCTGTGAGGGACAACAGAGATATATCGATATTTGATGAACTTATGCTACCATAAAATGTAAGGACTGGTAAGCCGGGCCGTCCCAGGAAAGTATTCAATATGGTTAATATGTTAAGAGCAGAGGATGTGCTAATCTCCGCAAGTGCTACGGAAAACCCGCTACAGAGCTACGTCGGCGCGGATTGGGAAAATGATACTGCACACCACAAATCTGATAGTGGTATCGTCTTCAGTGGTGCAGAAGACGCAATTTCGTAGCAGCAAACTGATGAATTTGTAAAACGGCAAACATGTGATTAATACTTATGTATCGCATTGTATTCTAAGTTAAGTTGTTCTCAATTCTCCAACAAGTAAAGACGCACTCGCGCATAATAAATATAAGCCTAGATAAAAAACTGCGTTTGTGTCTTCATTTATCCTAGTTATTTACAACAAAAATTAACTAGTTTTATTATCACTTAACCTACAACAACAATATTACTGTCAATCTAACATATTTATAGCCATTAAAAAAAGGGTAAAAAGGGTATAATGAAGTTGTGGAAAATAATCATCTCTGACCCCATAAAGTTTATTCTTGCTCAGCATCAATAGCCGAGTCAATCTAGCAATCTAGAGTTGGAGACTTCAAATGTTGAGCATAAGTATCTTTTATGTTAGCTTGAACAGAGACAAAGGCCAATGCAATGCATTGACCCTCTTTGCCAACCGTCATTGTAGCAAAGATGACCACTAGCACTGTCACTGCTAAGTTAATTAATATCTAAATAAAATAAAAAGGAATGTGTGTTTTTTTATAACAACAATTGCAGCAAATTAGAGGTAAGTCTGCTATATCTGCCAACATAACTACTTTTTCCATAAAACTAAGGTTACAGCACACACACAATCTTCATATATATTATATTTCATAAATATTTTCTAAAAGCTATTAACAGATTTCCTTCTGGGAAACTTTTTAGAAAAAAGGTATGTTCGAGCTGCACACAACATTACTTATCTTTTACTTATTGTAAGAATTTCAAGTTAAAAGTGAAATGCACCTGTGAAGCTCGGACGTTTAAAATTCTTATTAACATTATAATACCAACAGCGGCAGCTAGAGAAGCTTTTGGTTTTGCTGGTTTACTTTAGCTTCAAGCTGCTTAAAAGTGTGTAGACATGTTTGACAACATTTTCGAAGTGATTAAAAACTTTTTCAAGTGAAGTTTATTAAAATGAGATTAATATGAAACCACAAAAATGAGAAGTGTAGGCATTATGGAAGAACGTACTTGGATAGATATATAACAAGTAAGAATATTAATACTAAGCAAGAATACTATTAACTATATAACCCAGTGGTTAAATATATTATTTTAGTTTTATTGAGAAATTTCTAGCTTATCAATTTATGTAAAATTGCGGCTTTTATTGCTATCGGAAACCAATACGATAATCAGTGAAAATCATACTGTCAAAGAAATGTTTGATGTACAATTATTAGTAAGTTTGTTTTAATTATAATTGGACAGCTAATAGAACAAAACTCCCGTTAAACTAACTAAAAGTTATCTGGTGGGGACTGCTTGATTAGGAAATATTCTGCGATTGTGTGCACTTAAGCTATACGTTCAATAAATCATAACATGCTATGTTTAACAATTATATGTGAAAATTAATTTAAGGTTTTGTAAGAGTTGTAAGAGCAACATCGCCACTTATTTCCCCTATTCACAAGCAACCTTCCTATCACCATAACAACCCTTAAAATCACAAACGGATATGAATTGTGAACGTTGAAAATGAACAGAAATTAAGGGACTTCCGTTACAGTGTCTCGCCGTCTGGACAAGTGAAAGAGTAATTTGCCGATCACAGCAAAAAAACAAGCCCCAATTTAGAGACCTCGACTAGGTGGAATGCAAAGCAACACTCTGAAAATTTACGTTTCGCTTTCTCCAACGAAGGGGCATACAGACAGACAGACAGACAGACGGATTAGACCCGGCATTTGATGGTGATCAAGAATATATAAATTGAATGGGGTCGGAGATACTGGATGGACTACAGAACCAATAACTATTGCTGCATAATTTTCAGCCGCTTCATAATTTTTAATTTAAATGTTTAAAATGTCACGTTCGCATATATATATATATATATATTTATTAATATATTATATAATCAAGCCCAAAATTGTATTGATCTATTTATATTAATTTTATTATATTATCAAGATATGACTCAAAGCGCATTGATCTATTTTTATTATTTATTAATTTTTTATTACGTATTACTATAAAAATAGAAATATATGAGTGCAACGGTAATCGAAGCGAACGTTAATACGAATGAGAATGAATGAGCTATATGAGAGCCTTTGCATATATCGATTTAAGATATATAAAAGCTGGGTCCAAGGCATCTGCTTCTACTTCAAGACTTGCTTTTTATAGTGTGAAGAGCCTTTTCAGGAGAGACAGTGTTCCTAGAACATGCGCATTATCCGATTTAGTTTATTAAAAGCCCTCTTTACTAGAGCAGTCTTGATAATTTTTTTTTGCATTTTAATCTTATTAATTTTGAAAAAAGTGGAGCTATCAATTGGCTTTTCACTTAGTTGTCTAACAAAGGTATAAAGAATACAATTCTGCAAAACGTATGATTATTGAAATTGTGTGGGAATTAATGTGATTTTTTGCCACTTTTTTTATGATTTTGCCTTATTCAAAGAACTGAGCGTGTTAATACACAAAAACAGACGTTTGCATTACAAAGTTAAAATTAAAAAAAAAAAAACAACAGCCGAGTCGATATAGCCCTGTCCGTCTGTCTGTCCGTCTGTATGAACACGCGGATCTCAGAGACTATAAGAGCTAGAGACTTCAAATATAGGTTCTCGTGTACCAGGCGCAGATCAAGTTTGCTTTATTTTATCGATAACTGCCTCCGTTTCGGAATTATCGATTCATTTCGATTTCCGATAGCAATAAATTCCACATATCTCTCACAATTTAATGAATACAGTCACCAATTTTTGTTGGTAGGTTGTTGGCAAGGTCCTTGAAAGATCGGCATATGCCACGCCCACCACCGACGCTCCCATCACCCCCGCCCCTAAAATTTTCAAATGGCTATATCTTCCGCAGTTTTTGCGTAGGGAACGTCAAATTTGGTAGGTATATTACTGGTAGTCGCCTTAAGAACCGATAACTGGTGGTGCCACGCCCACACCTGCGCCTATTATCGACAATTCCGATTGTAAAACGATAACTCCGTATATCTCCGAAAATTTGAAAAATAGAGTAACCAAACTTGGAAGGTAATTTGCTGGTAACCTCCTCCAAAGATCGGCATACCAATTTTTGGACCACGCCAACAACCGCCGCCCTCAGGAACTTCGTCCCTAGAAAATAAAAATGCTCATATCTGCCGTAATTTGCTAGCTAGAGTCGCGAAATTTTGCAGGTATGTTACTGGTAACTCCCCCAAAGATCGATAAAAAATTGGATGGCCACGCCCACTCCAGCTACCTAAACCGATACACCTGTTGGTGTAAGTCGATAAGCCCATATATCTCACGCAATTTGACAACTTAAGTCACCAAATTTTAAATGTATATTGCTAGCAACACCCTTCATAAATGTGGGAAAAAAAAATTGGACCACGCCCACTCCCGCCCACAAAAAACGAAAAATGCTTGTATCTCCCGCAATTTAAGAGCTACAGTTACCAAACTTAGAAGGTATATTACTAAGGTCGAAAATTTTTTGGGCCACGCCCACTCCAGCCTCCAAAACCGATAAACGTCCATATCCCTCGCATTATCTATTAGGAAACTTCTCTATAATTTGTTTGGTGCGAAACTATTAAAGGTGACATTGGGAAATAAACCTATAATGTATTTAAAGCTTGGTTCAGGGTATATGGTAGTCGAGCCCACTCGACTACAGAGTTCTTACTTGTTTAAATATACATATACAATATATTTAATAGTTGTAGCGCGTGTGTTTGATTGTTTGTTTTATGCAATTATCTAAGTACATCTCAACTACACAACTCTTATTTGTCTTTAACTGATCGACTTTTAAAATACCTTCTGAATTTTAGCAATGCATCAACAAGGTTAAAAATATAATATGCCAATCGGGATGTAGATAAAAATAAATCCAGTTACAAGTATTTTCAGAAATGGTAAGAAGTGATCAAACTGTTTTGTATTATCTAATTTATAAAAGCTTTAATGTATATTATTAAAGCATAAGCACACAAAGCAGTATCAATAAGGCAAACGGTATCAAGTAAACTTTGAAACATTTATTAGACGTAAGCCTATAAACTAAATAACAATTTAATTAAATTTGGTTCATACTACAAACATGACAAACACACATACATATATATATACAAAGTATGCAGGCGGAGTAAACGTGCTTGTAATTCAATTTTGTGTCAGTTGGTCAAAAACTCACTTGATTTAAGTAAGCTTTACGGTTTTTCTTAGCTTCACTATATGCCACATTGGCTTGTCTTGGACCTTGGAAGCAGACACCTTTTCAAAGTCCTTGCGGCTGAGTATGTTTGTGTGTGTGACAGTTATTTGAGCAGCCCAGAAATCTGTCACGTTTATTAGCAATACACTCCAGGCAAAGTCAGCTTGACTGGTCCGGTGAGGTCAAACATTTTAAATCCTTTACTCACTTACGTGGTTTCGTTCGTTAAGTACACCTCGAATCTAGAAATTTTTCTGCACTTATCTCCTCCCAGCTACAGAAAAACATTTAATTGCAACTGCGGCCTGAAACTTAATCCTTTTAAGAGCAGCAGTAAGTCTGCTCTAGGCAAGACTGCTCGACTAAAGTATACTTAGGTCAACTAGTATGTTTGCTAAGATTGATTTACCCACTGGCTATTAAGCGATAGATATTTGATATATCTCGAAATATATATGTTAAGAATAGAACAAAAATCTCTTTTTGATCCGCATCACTAGTTGAATCGACAAAGCCTTCAGGACGTCTGTCCGTCTATCTCTATGCATAAAAGTCCCTCAATTTCAGCAACAATCTGTTTCGACAAATGTTGATGAAAAACTTTTCTTCTAACAAGATTTCCTAACCAGGCTTATCCAATATGAGTATTAGGTGGCTCCTAACAAAATCACAACGAAAAACATAAATATCTGACTACTATATCCTATAGTTGTCATTCTTGTGTGAACAGTTTTTTTTTTGCTTACTAAGTTATCGCAATCATTGATCATCATCAACAGCCGAGTTGATTGCGTCATGTCAATGCATACAATAAGTGTACATTCGTTTACATAATCGACGCTAGCGTCAATATATTTGTGCGTATTCTGCAGAGTCCCGATAACTACTATTACGTGTACGTATGTATATATGTATGTATACACATGTGTTCGGGTCAGTTCGAACTTTAAGTAAAAATATGCGCTGCCTTACTTTTTTTCTTACTCTGTAGTCCATAAGCACTTGCAGAACTGAACATTTGGGTGCAAATTATCTTAAAGGAATATTTGCCAATAAAACATGTATAAATTAGAAGTCTCTGTCTCTCAAACTGTGGAATTTATTGCTATCGGAAATCGAAATGTATCGATAATCAAGAACCTGAGGCAGTTATCGATAAAATAAAGCAAACTGTATCTAAGTATAAAATAAAATGCATCAGCTCGTCCATGAAGAGTCGGTCTATGGAGCTCTATGAATAAATGAATAAATCCAGTTCGATTGCAGTGCTTATGACTTGCGGGAGAATTCATTTTTAACGGGAAAACTTCGTGAACCTACAAAAAGAGCAATGAAAATTTATTTCGCCTACAGTTAATTATAAATTATATTTTTTTTTTTTGCTCCGCGCATTTTATGCCATTCGCATCAAAAGCTGACAAGCGCTATAGTTAAAAGGACAATCAGAAAATCAGACATATAAAAACAATATACAAAATATATAATGTTATGTTTATAAATGTATGTATATGGACGCCCGACCAAAGATTAATTACACCAAAGAGAATGCTAATTTGTGGGTAAAGTTGATGCCAACCGATAAACGCAGCTTGAGTGGCTCACGTATAATTGCATTGAAAGCAGCAGAAGGCCAAAGGTTTTCTAGGCAACTCTGAACTAGTGGCTCTATGCAGCTGGCAGCAGCAGGTCAACTCCAGCTCTCAGTGTCATATGGTGCAAATGATCGTTGCCATATTGTGGAAACGTCTGGCTGCCAAGCTAACCAGAACGCAAACTGCAGCCTTTGGCACTTACCCGCCGCTTGGCCATTTTCGCTTTCCCTGCCGGACTAGGTATGTAGTAAAGTACACATACATATGTATACATTCGATATATGAATGTACATATGTGTATAAATCTATATACTAATGCAAGAGTGTATGTATGTATGTGCAAGTCTATGTCGGGTCGCGGCGCTAAAAGGAAATTGTGATTGCTGCATAAAATGCTTTTAGAATTGTTGCCAATCGATTTGGGCACGGATTGCTAATAGCAGCAGTCGTAGTGGCCGTGGAAGTCATCTCCACAGGGTAAACCATAAGCGACGGCCCCACGTCCACTTCCATAGAACATGCAATTTAAAATTCATTGTGAAACATTTGCACAGAATTGTGTTTTGTATTTTTGCAGCTCTTCGTTTTGTTCGACCTTTGCAATGTTCTGCTTGTGCAGTTGCATAACAAAACAAAAAGTACACCTATAAAACCAAAATTGTGTGGTATGATACAGCACAAATACAACAGCAATTACATCAATAACGTCAAGAGCAACAACATGTTGCTGGTGCTATCAATTGGCTCAACTTATTTAGTGCGCGATAAAAGATAGAATAATACGCAATAATATTATAAAAGTAAGCACTACTTATACAAGCATAAAGCATAAATTAATGTGATTTCTAATTAAATATACATGTGTATATGTACACTATCTGCATTCTACACACATTACATTTTTTATTCTCAAGTCCGACCTGAAATCACAGGCTTTCGAAAATGTTGTGCATACGCATACATACTAAAGTGTGTATGTAGACACAGTATTCTCAGATTTCTTCGATTATTGTTGTCAATATTTCGCGAAGTGTGGGAGTCAATAAAATAAATAAACCTGATATGAGTCTGTTATACTTATATTCAACACTTATTATCTTGATATTATAAGTTCTGAGATCCGTTTGCTTATACAGATGGACACACAGTACATTTAAATTCGGAAACACATTTCTTAGATACGGCTGTGCAACGATTCTGTAACAAAAAATTACATTTATTTAGCAATGCAATGGAATTAAACAGTTTTTACATCTTTTTTCTCTTTTGATCAATCTTCTTTCAATTTTCGTTGCTGACTGTAAAGCTATTTGTTCACTACAGGCTTTAGTTTAGCTGGTTGAGTGTTTAGCATTAAGAACAACTTAAATATCGATTTTCTCAACAAGTTTGTCCGTATTGAAGAAATTTTTTTTTAGAGATTTATTACTATTCAACTTGACAATAATTTAACAATTTTTTCAACGTCTGCTTATCGATCTACTATTGACCTGCACTGCCCACATATATACATATATACAGTGAGCAAAGGCTTATTTCGCTTATTTATTATATATATATTCGCTTATTTATTATATATATATATAAATAATAGGACGGCAAAGTTACGATCAAAATTATCTCTTTTTGGCAATGTGTAAAATTTGGGATATCACATACTGATTCGACTTGGAACTAATGTAACACAAAATATTATTTTTTGTCGTGGATATGGTTTGGATAGTTTTATTTTTTGCATGATATAATTTATTATTATTATTAATCAATTTACAGGATAAACATAATTGAAAATGTTAAAATCTCAACTGAAGGAATTGAATCTAAAATTTTTAAGGAATGGAAGAGAGTTATCCGAAAAGTGACATGCCTGTTTTATATTTATATCAGCAGTCCTTTATTTATTTTCTCAATTAATAGATCTGTAAGAGACGTTATGAAGTAATTTTCCAATATGCTCGCTTGCACTTACCACGAAAGTAGTTAAAATTGCATCTGCACAAAGTTTAGAAAAATTTAAAATTAAATTCAATGAAAATTAATTCAACTCATCCTCCTAATGAAGAATAAATATATTTTTTATGACACCATAACAGTTGGATATGTTGAATTTTTTATTGCTTATTCATTACACTAACTAATATTTAACAAAATTTCTATAAAGTAATATTTACCTGCAAGTTTAAGCCACATCTTAACAGATTCTTTATCGATGTCTAATATTACGTGCATTAACATTTATTTTTGTCTTTTGCACTTCACAGAAAAAACACAAAAAAAAAATATATATATAGATAAGAACAGCACCTGGACCTTTTAAGACGCCTTGCACAGGAGAATTTAATCTAATAAAGTTGCCTTATACACGTATATATATACATGCACAAGCACAGATTGTCGCTGTTCTATAACTTTAGTTATTTGCTTATGGTAAGAAGATAGTCAGTCGCTTATTGCAATTTGTTGGAAGCGCGCTAAACTGCCTTGGGACGCGGCAGTTAAACGACTGAGCCTTGCATGCTGCAATTTTAGATACGCAGACTCATCGCCAGCTCCTTCGTAGTTCGTTTCCTATGTTGAGTTTAATATGTGAATGTATATATGTGTATATATTAGCGGCAAAATCGGGCTGTACTAGGCACGGCGCAACAGGCAGACGCAGTGGCAACAGCATGAAAATGCGGCTGTAGCAGAAGCATCGTATCGTACTGGATAGCTGCGTGTGCATGGGTAGGTCAGAATAAAAACAAAGCCCTTTAAAAATTGCGAATAAATACGAAGACTGTGAGAATAAGTTCCAGCCGACACACCCACATATATACATAGGTACATTCAAGTGTGTGTGTGTCTATGTTTATGTGTGTTGATAAAAAAGGAAAGCCAATCAATTTAAAAAAAAAAAATGACAAATTTTAAATTAAAACGTGAGCTTTAAGTTTTGACGTAAATTTACATATTCTTTGATGTGTTTAGAAACAGAAACGCTTACTTCGACGTGGCAGTAAACTTTGGCTAGTCATGGTCTACCCAGCCTGTTGCACTATTTCCCTACCCATATTCAACTGGCAGGAGATACTTCAGAAACTCACGAAGCGGGCATACATAAAAACATATTTATATGTACACGTCGGGATGCAATTGCGTTTTCTGTGTGGTTTTTTTATGTATGTGTATACACATCCAATTCCGGAAGAATCGGGATTCATTTTCTATCAATGTGTGGGTAAGCCTGATATACCGGCCCAGTGTGAAACTGAAATAAAAGCGTGAAAAACGCACAGAAATCCGTAATCTTTATTCACCGCTCAAAGCAAACCAAGCATTTTTATCCGATGCTTACCAGAGAACTGCTTTACGTTTTTTGGAGTCAGGGGTCAACCGCTGAGCAGTTGGACATTGTCCACACAAACAAGAAGAAAAAGAGTCTAATACTACATATGAAATGCTTTGTTGCGCTTCCGATTAGGCAATGCGTTTTCAAGTACAACAGTTATCCGCCTTATGCGCATTCCGAAAATTTTTGTTGGGGCGCTGTTCTATAATTACATTCACACTCACATAAGCCATTGAGGTAACGCATACCTAAAACCGTCTCTGAGTCGCTTTCGCTAGCGATAAAACGAAGATACTATTCTCTCTCTATCTTGAATTTTGCTGCAGGCCGCTGACGTGAAATTGTTGTTGTTTTAGATGCGCCTTCGGTTGTGGGCCTATATAAGGAGAAGTGGTTAAAAATCAGATAGCAGTAATACACAACGCTTTTACCGTGGTGTACGAGTATTTTTACTAGAATATGCTATAATGATATAATGTTTTTATGTATATAGACAATACTAGGCTCTAGGCTAACGATTTAAAAGTCTCTTAGGTTATAGGATATGTTCCTTAATGTGATATAGAATATAGTAATTACAATAATCGCACACTTGGGTATTATTACTGTACCATCAACAAAAGGAGCACTTAATGTCACAGGCTGCCTGTTGCCGGCGCAGCCTGTTGCTGCAGCTCCTTCGGTTATAGGACAAGTAACTGCGCAACTCACCACCAGGGATACACATTGCTCGACTCTAAAAAGTTGCCCACTCTTTAGCAACAGGTTCTGTTGCAAGCAGAATCCCAATTCTTACTCTGAAGTCGACAACACAGATACTGCAATTTCACCATGAGTACAGTTACAGTCATGCGCACATCATCTGTAAATGATATGAACTGGAGAGAAATTTACAGTTTTTGTCATTGGGGTTCGACGCTGTGCTCCTGTTTGAATTTCCCCAGCGCTACGTTGTACGATGAGATGCATGCCAGCCGAATATACACAATCCAATGCACCTATCAGGACATACTGGAGAAATGGGCACACTGTCATGACTTGAGAGGACATCGGCCAATATGCGAGTATAGCCCACACGTGTTGCGTCGCTACCATCAGCAGATGACAAGAGTTTTCCACCCACTTCGCTCATAAGGCTGAATACAATATTATTATTGTCCCATCATTACAGCCGGCTCCTCAGAAGTTCATGAAGGCGTACATATACATATACATATACATATACATATACATATACATATACATATACATATACATATACATATACATATACATATACATATACATATACATATACATATACATATACATATACATATACATATACATATACATATACATATACATATACATATACATATACATATACATATACATATACATATACATATACATATACATATACCTATACATATACATATACATACACATATACATATACATATACATATACATATACATATACATATACATATACATATACATATACATATACATATACATATACATATACATATACATATACATATACATATACATATACATATACATATACATATACATATACATATACATATACATATACATATACATATACATATACATATACATATACATATACATATACATATACATATACATATACATATACATATACATATACATATACATATACATATACATATACATATACATATACATATACATATACATATACATATACATATACATATACATATACATATACATATACATATACATATACATATACATATACATATACATATACATATACATATACATATACATATACATATACATATACATATACATATACATATACATATACATATACATATACATATACATATACATATACATATACATATACATATACATATACATATACATATACATATACATATACATATACATATACATATACATATACATATACATATACATATACATATACATATACATATACATATACATATACATATACATATACATATAAATATACATATACATATACATATACATATACATATACATATACATATACATATACATATACATATACATATACATATACATATACATATACATATACATATACATATACATATACATATACATACACATATACATATACATATACATATACATATACATATACATACACATATACATATACATATACATATCTGATCAGTACCTTATACCTTTTATTATTATTATTATTATTACATACAGGTTAAAAGAACACAATCAAGCTTTGAATGAAGCGGCTTATTGTGGTGTTGGTATAGGCGAAGCTTTATTGAATTGTTGTCTATATTGTTGCTTTTTACGTTTGTCGTCAGACTATGGAAGTGCATCCGGTAACATACAAGACACCTGCACTCAGAAAAAATTCTATATATAAAAATTTGCACATTGAAATCGATTTGTATTGTTTTTGCTTATACAAACACGTACATAGCAAATTTTAAGTATCTAGCTCGTATATTCTCTGGGATACTTTATTTCATACAAACGGAACACATCTAAATCATCTCGGCAGGTGTTCCTTATTCTTATTATTATTTTTCAGACGGAGTTATAATAAGAGAGAACGTTGCTGGTGTAACAGACTGCGAAATAATATGATACCAATTAGTCATGCCATCTGATAACATGTGCAAGAGAACAGGGTCAGTGTGGTCAAGAAATATGAATCTTTCAAGGAGGTTCCCAGTAATATATTTTCCAAGTTTGCCTTTAAACTAGCGGTAGATATAGGCTTTTGTAAGTTTTTGGGGAGGTAGTGAACGTCGGCAAATAAAATGTTAGAGAAGTTTCCTAGTAATCTTCCTTGCAAGTTTGGTAAAAGCTGCTCTTAAATTGCGGGGGATATAGGCCTTGGTAATTTTGTGGGCTGGAGTCGGCGTGGTCAAAAATTTGCTTTTCGGATTTCAAAATGGGTGATTCTAGCTTTCAAATTGTGTGTGATATATGGTTTTATTGATTTACAGTAACAGATGTACCTGTTTGGAGAGGCGGAGTGGACATCAATACAATTTTTATCGAACTCTTAGGAAAGTTCCCAGTAACAAAATTTACTCTAGCCTACAAGTTGTGGAAGATATATGCATATCTAATTTTTTGGGAGTGTCATATGCCGATCCTTGAAGGACATCGCGAACAGCCTTTAAACCAAATTTGGTAACTTGTAGCCTAAAAAAGTTGCCTTCATACAGACGGACAGACAGCATGACGGACATTGAATAACACCGGCGTACTATGATACCTTCGGTATCAGAACAATATAAAATATGAACATATAAATAAATAAAACAAACTTTTAAATAAAAAGAGCATAACTTCAGAATATAAAATATTCAAGAATAATTCAAAAAAGATTTTCTAAATTTCAAAGCAAGTTTTGTTTGAGTGTATATCTACGCACAATTTTATAAAGCAGTGGAAGGAAGTACAGCAGGCTCTGTCAATCAGTTGCTTTTAAGAGCTAGGGCCGTAGTTGCCATCTACAGGTCGTAGTACTACACCCAAACCAAAGTGGTTCCACAGTGGCTACTGTATCAGAACAACATGACGTACACGCACAAGCACGACGCGTTTGACAAAAGTTGCATAAATTAACGTTAAAAGCAATGGCCTTGGTTGTTGTTATTGCTGTTGTTACTTTGTTAGCGGCCCAGCCCACAAGCAGCAACATGCAATAAAGTCATCAAGTGATGCCTTTGTGGATGCTACCATCGTCCTGCTCTTTGACAAAACCACCGCAAAATGCATCGTAGCATTTGCCGTCAATATTTTACAGTTTAACTTTTTGTAAGTCTGATTATGTAGCTAAATTAAATTTCCTTGCTTTTTGCCCATAACCAATTTAACTTAGTTAGGCTTGCAAAAATACGCCTTTGTTAAGCAGAATAACGGATTGAAACCAAATAGAATACATATACAGTATGTAGATGTAATGTAACAATTCGTAAGCCACCCCTAAATTGAAAGCATGCTACAGATAGCTGAATCTGACCCCAAATATTCACGTGTGGACATCACCCGCTGAGCTAAGTGGATAAGCACGGAATACAGAAAAAAATGTGCACAAATCTATATATAGGAATTAATGAATTATGAGTAAATAGATTTGTTTCGCTCTCGTGCATCCAAGCTTGTGTGCACTTGAGTGTAAGACAACAGAAATAGCAACCATACTTTGTAGGCAACACCTAGAAATAAATTTATGTGTGCATTCTATAACGCTTTGATGTTTATCTTCCAGTTTGGTAATTAATTAAGTGAAAGCCCTTCCGGCCCTCTTAACTAATATGTGTTTAAGTTACTGGTGCACACCGAAGAATTGCTGGCATTGTTTTAGTAAGTTTCTGAAAAGCCGCCACCTAATAATGCGGTATATCTTTGAAAGATTTTCGTGAAAATTAGGATTGAGATAATTAATTGAACTATAAGCCTTATGCTTGAATAGCACTTATAAATATTCTGTAAACATACGAAAAGTATACAAAATTTGTATTTGTTGTCTCTTTACTTAAAATTTCGAATATGGTAAATAGTTGGTAAAACAAAATTCTGACGTGTAGATCGAGTTCTATCTCAGGTCGGTCAACCCACTGCTTTTTATTTCGATGTTAATAAAGCTTAAGCAAGAACTTATAACTCTACCTCCCAAGAGCATGTATTACTTGTATAATCAGTGTCGTAAATTCGGTATTTGTATGATTTTAAATAGAGGCGTTCAGTGTTTTATTGACTCTGTTAGGACCATGTGGTTCTTTGGCACACTGCTCGTCAGTGCCAGCAAAAACAATGAATGACACCTATGTTATCATGACATTGCATTGAGGGTGTTGTTTAATTAAATTTCTGAAATTAAAATGTTTTGTTTATATAAATTGAAAAATGCGCAGACCAACTACGAGTCAATACAAAAGAACAAAAATAAAACAACACGACAGTGGCAGAATGTCAGACGACATAAGAATGATATCGAAGTTTTTATGCTCTTACAGAATAACATGTTTTAGATAATTTTAAACAAATAAGACTTCGTTAAAAAATGTATATATTTTGTATTCTTGAATAATTTAATTCAAAACAATTCAATATTGTCGGAAAATATTAAAACCATACAAAACATGAAAGTGAGTGACATTTCTAATTAATTAATAATTTGTTTCGAATATATTCGTTTTACTACTGATTGTCCATTATATCGAATGACAAAAAGAGCATATGCCTGTAGTTGTTCGTGTTGCCATACAAAGTTGTTATACACTGCACCTGCTAGGTGGGAGCCAGTCAGCTAGTTAGTGCTATTGTTTGCAACTCAAATCGGTGCTGGTGCGATATATTCAGTTTCTTGGTTTAACAGCCTGCAAGTCAGTCATTCCATGATTGAGCGTCATCAATGTTTTCAGACATTGGGAGGTGTGTGCCTGTGCATGTTTATCCAACTACTGGTGCCGGCTTTTCAATTTGATTCCATTCATTGCATTTCTGTTTTGTGTTCCACGAACAGTGGCGCCTCAGGCCGAAACACTTTTCAAAAATCAAATTTTTGATGGGAACGTATTGTAAAATTAATAAATGCATCTTACAGAAAATTGTTCATATATTCAGAAATTTCAAAGAAAATATACAAAGGCATGTCAGTTGTTAATCTGTACAAAAATTGATTTTCTCTCGATTTCTATGGATTCAGCTCTACCTTACTTCCAAATTTAACATATTTTGCCAATTTTTTAACTTTAGCGGATCCCAAATTAATCTCGATGGCCTTTATGGATGAATTTTAAACGCTTTGTTATGAATACTTAAGCCAAAATTGAATTAGATTGGCAACGCGATTTGAGCAAGTGAATTTTGGCACATGGAAAAATTATCATATAATACGAACATTGCATGTCAATCGTCGAATTTACCGATGAAGCCCAAGAACCGGAAATAAGAATTATTAAAATGAAGTTAATAAAATACGAGTAAATTTTCAAAAATTATAATCGAATGAAGATGAGGACGTTTAAAGTTGAAAACGTGATTTTGGGTCGGAACATAAGTCAAAATTATAGTCTGAAAATCGGCATATGGGCATAGGTCGAACTTTCAAAATGCCCTAGCTTCGTCAAAACTCAACGGATTTTCAAAACCAATGGCGTTTTAATCATAGTTTGGCCTCTAGATGATACGTACATTTAAGGTTGAAAACATGATTTTTGGTCGGAACATAAGTCAAAATTATAGTCCGAAAATCGGCATAGGTCGAACCTTCAAAAGGCCATAACTTCGTCAAAAGTCAAGGCATTGTCGAAAGCAAGGGCGTTTTAATAATAGTTTGGCCTCTAGATTAATCGTACATTTAAGGTTGAAAACGTGATTTTGGGTCGGAACATAAGTCAAAATTATAGTCCGAAAATCGGCATAGGTCGAACCTTTAAAAGGCGATAACTTCGTCAAAACTCAACGCATTTTCAAAAGCAAGGGCGTTTTAATCATAGTTTGGACTCTAGATCAATCGTACACTTAAAGTTGAAATCGTGAGCATAAGAGCTAGCGACTTTAAATTTACCCGAATCTCGAGAATATAAGTTCTCGTGTACCAGGCGTAGATCAAGCTTGCTTTGTTGCTTGCTTTGTTTTTATCGATAATTGGCTCAGTTTCTCAATTATCGATACATTTCGATTTCCGATAGCAATAAATCCAACAATTTAAAAGGCAGAGGCTTCTAATTTGTACATAATATGCATATACATATTATTGATCAATTGCCCATTTTTCATCAATATATTTTCATATTGATCTTATTGCTGTCAGCAGCCACGAGCATTTTCTGTATGAATAATTAGGCGAGCGCATGTGTAAGAAAGAGAGGGCATGATAATCGACGCTAGCGTCAATATATTTATGTGTATTCTGCAGAGCCACGAGACTTCTGTTTCGTGTACGTATGTCCGTATGTATGCACTTGCAGAACTGAACATTCGAGTGCAAATCATATGAAAGGGAAATTTGCCAATAAAACTAGAATATATTTAACAACTGGGTTAAGGGTATATCGTAGTCGAGCTAACTCGACTACAGCATCTTACTTGTTTTTAAATATTATACAGTGCAAGCTAAATACGTTTTAAATAATCTATGCTTATAAACATGTTCGATGAGTCGATAATCCATGGTTTTCGGTTAGACAAATATTCGAGCTACTGGCGCCTAACCACAGTTCAGCAACTACAAATAGCTGTAAGAAAACTTTTGCGCGGATCCTTCAGACTCGTAAGTAATAACGTTTTTGATACTTAACGTAATCTGGAATCGAAGCTACATGAACCAATCTTAACTAACAAATAATATGTATGAGCGCACATTCTTCACCAAATGCCCATATACATACATGTACCCATGTGCACATGTACATACATGCTATAGTGTTTCAAGGAACAAATGTATTTTTACTATGTGATTCCCAATATTTTTTTTATTAGTCTTTTAAGAGTTGATTTAGTGCCATTCAATAAAACTTCCGTACCCTAAACTAAAATTTGTACATTACTAAACAAAATAAACAAAAGATGCACAGGCGAGCAGAGTAGTTTGGTATCACTTATTTACCCATGTCAATCACTATGTCCGTCGTTCATGTCCAAACGTTTCAATGAACTGTATGTATATCTGATTCCCTTTATTTTATTACATTTTATCAATATAATAAACTCAAAGAACTTTACTCTCATTCAGTGACATATTCAAGACAGAATTTTCCTCTTGCACTTTAGTGATGTGAGCAAAAGCTGTTTAATTTTGTGGATCATTGACATGCTAAAATTCATTTGGTTGTGTGCACAAGCTCTCCATCACTTGTGAAGAAGGCTGTCCCTTAAGACGACGAAGACGATGGAGATGAAACTGCGTTCAATGGGCGCAAAACCTTTTGATTTCCGAATCAGTGCTGTCCAAATTTATACAAAGACACGAAGTATGAAAGTTGGGCACATGTAAGATGTTACTGAATAGATGGTCAGCTGGTGTTCCTTGTTGCCCCGCAATACAATGCACTTATCAAGCAAAATTGGAAGAAGTGACATTCCCATATCAAACTTTACGTCCATTGGAAGTGGCAGGGAATAGATTATAGATGATTACAACTCCATCATGTAAAGACAACCTACAATATTGAACTCAGGAAATCATTCATCAGTTTAGAGAGCAGCTTAAAGGTACATATTTATAACCTAAACCTCATTAAAAGTGATTGAAGCAGCAAAATTTAAGCATCTCCGACCCCATAGCCATATCTGTCTGCACGCCCGTCTGTATGAACAGAATCTAACTTTTTTAAAGTATTAAGCTCACATGCAATAACTTAATAATTTCATTGCAATCAGTAATTATTTTATTATTTTATTTCATATTGTGATGAGTTTATACATTAAATTTTTTGATACATTTTTTGAAGGTTCTAGCTTCCCAATACGTCGAAAAGGTCCGATGAATTTTATTGTAGACATTTTTTTTAAATATTTCAGTTTATATCCAACTATTAATTTGTATGATTTGACTGATTTAGAAAACGAAATTATAATAAGCAAAAAGGAATAAAAAGGTTCAGTCGTTTCTAGTACCATAGACCCAAAAGTTCATATAGAGGTATTTCCGTTACAGATTCGCTAGTTCTACTTTCCTGGAAGTCACCATATTGCAGTAAATATTGAGGTCTAGGCAACTTTGGATTGCGTAAATAAAAATCAATCAGAGCTGTGGTGCTGCGGAGGTGAGTGATGCCTTTAAATATTTTTTCGCGGGTCAGGAGATCTTTGGGGTAGACTAATTCGATGACCTTATCACCCGACCCTCTTTGCCATGGTCGTTCCTTAAGAGGTACAGTTCGACCAAAAGCGCTAAAAATCAGCTTTTGTGGAACACGCATTGCTTGGTCATTAAGGTGTTTTTCATACTTGAGCTCAATCGCCATCTGTAAAATCCAAATTTATGGAAATAAAAAAAAATGCAGAAAACTGTTTATAACGTGCATTTCTTACATGAGGTTTCTTCCATTTGTCGGCTACTGTTTTTGCTATGGCATTAACTTCCTTTGGATCTATTTTGATTGATGCCAAAAGCGTTCCATCGCCCTTAATTGAAAATAAATTGTATACTTTTTCTGGTGTCATGGAGGTATCCATTGTACCGATTGAATTGAGCCAGTGAATAAAATGTTCAGCAGACTAAAAAAATTATCCATTTATATCAACATATATATTGCATTGTAAAACTAACCTCATGCAACAGGCGCTCTGCTTGCTCATCTAGCGTATACACGCTATCTCCCGACTTGGGCCGTTCCACTCGCGAGTCCCAGCATACGCGCTCGTCACGTGTAGCACACAGAAACTTCGCATACCAACTTGTCTTGTCAACACTGTGGTGCGTGTGACCTACTGGCTCATCTAATCTAAGGTCAAATTTCTCAAACTCATTATCCATGCGAACTATATCTGAGTGTTGGCTTTCATTAAAGTAATCTTCTACGCTTTTTCGCCCTCCATCCGTTGTCTAAAATAAACAGCGCAACTTTTTTATATAGGTATGTTTTTAATCTGCCAGTGCACTTACGAGTGGAGCCGCTGCCTGTGCTTCATCTCTACTAGCCAGCTCACTGTCTATCTGATAATCAGGTGGCCGTTCACTGCGCATCTCATCCCGAATAAAAACATCATTGTCTGAATTTGAGAAGTCGTAGGTTTGTATCTGCTTCACGCGCTCGCACAGATGTGGTGGCAGGACTAATGAATAGTCGAGTACTGGCAAGCGTGGCGGAGAAATGCAGTGAACTGCATGCTCCAACTCCTCAATGACGTCCCGCCAGTACGACTTGCCACGAAGGCTGCCACGCTGGCGAAGATGTGCGAATTCGCTTAGAAGGTGGCTTGAGGTATTATGTGCAGGTCTGTTTCCGTTATGTTGCCTGCTAGATGTATTCACTATTGGTTCTTTGCTGGCATGACGCTCTTCACTGCCTCCGCTGAATCGGCTGGTGTGTGGGTTTTGATTGACGGAATAATTGGTAGATGACCAATTTTTTAATCCTTGTTTGTCGGAGTCCATTGGAAACCCGAATTGCCCGTCCAACTCGATATGTAATATTAAAAAGCTTATATTTTGCTTCTAGAGAATGTTTGTTCAATAGTCAGAGCTGTCAAGAAAATGTTGATTTTAATTTATAAGCTTACATATTAACAAAGCTCTTTGGTTTAAATATCAACTATTCATAAATAGGTTCGACAAGTTGTGAAGTTCAACACAGCTGGTGGATTTATTGAATATAAGCTCTCCGTATAAAAAGCTTTTTTCGAATTTAGTTACCAGGCCGAGTGCGCTTAAAGTTCAATATGCAAGTTATACGAGGGGTGCCTATATAAAAGAAAGAATTCTTTGAGTTGAATAGTTATATTTATATACAGGTAACTTCGATATTAAGTCATTAAAGAATTGTACTTGATTACTTGATTTAACCGAAACTCTTTTTTCTTTAATTTTTTTGAGCTCTCAAAAATGTACAAGAATAAAAGCTCTTAAATTTTTGAAAATTATATAATTAAGTTTGGCATGTCTGTATGAGCACGCAGATCTCAGAGACTATAAGAGCTAGAAAAAATTTTCAAATTTTTAATATATGTTCTCGTATACCAGGCGCAGATCAAGTTTGCTTTATTTCATCAATAGCTGCCTCCGTTTCTCGATTATCGATACCATTTCGATTTCCGATAACATTGAATGCCACAATTTTAAAGGCAAAAGCTTCTAATTTAACCATAATTTTGCAAATGCATATAATTGATCAATTACCCAAATATCTTAACGATAAGAAAGAAATAGTGATGCCGTGTGGATAGAGATTTACATAGAAAGGTCAATAGAAGAAGAGAAAGGAGGCAGAACGGACTACTAATGGACCTGACAAACAACAAACAACCATGCCTCCAGCGGGATTCGAACCCGCGACTGATTGATGTAAGCGTTGCAAACACTTAACGCTTACGACCATCAAGCCGGCGAAAACCCTAACTTATGGTCGAAAATATATTTTCATATTGATCGCATTTCTAGGCTTGTGAATAAAAACATGCGATGCAACACAAATCAGACAATGTATAATGTGAACTTGCAGACCTGCTTACTTTTGGGTGCAAAACATGTTAAAGATAAATTAGACAATAACACTGACAGCTGCTTTCAGGGTTTATCGTAGTCGAGCTCACTCGACTACCAGAAATTATAACAATTTGCAACTGTAAGACTGTGTTGTAACTTAAGTAAATAGACTCTTCTTAAAATCCTATTGTGAAACACCTGCATTTTTATGTATTTACTGAACTGCCCTTCTATATGTGCAACGCATGCGCTTTACATGTTATTAATACTTTGCGGTTAAGCTTAATTTGCCATGTTGACCAAGTCTATTTATTGCTCTAGACAATGCCAGGACATTATTTCTTATTGATTATAAAAACAAGAGAGAAAGTTGCAGTCGGACGTAACCGACAGCGAATTACTATGATACCATAAGTTGTGTGTAGCCTAGAAATACTGTCCAAGATTGCCTTTCAGATTGAGGTGGATATAAGATAGTAACCCTCCTCTAAAGTTTTGCAACTGAAGCTCTTAAATTACGGAAGATATGAGCTCTTCGAGATTTTGGGGGCGGAAGTGGGCGTGGTTGTAAAAATTAAAGAGAAGGTTCCTAATAATCTTCCTTCCATATGGATATGGACATTTATCGGTTTTTTGGGGCGGGAGTGGGTGCATCGATTATCGATTTGCGAAAATCGATTTTATCGATTTTCTAGCTCCCTAGTATACGTATCGTATCGGTATCACAGTATAAAAATACTTTACATTATTATTTATTAACAGGAGAGAAATATTGTCTGTTATGAATAGTTATTTCAAACAAAATTTTTTGTTTCTAGTTTGCAAAACGATTTTAAGCATATTGTGATTTTCAAAATTTCAGGGCGATTTTTTTCTGAGTGTATAACCACTAAGCAGAAAATAAATCGTAGAATACATTGTTAAATACAATGTATTGTCTGCTTAGTAGTATAAACCTCACAATTCGAGAACATCAGCTAACAAATTTGAAAATTGATTCTAATAATCAATACCAAAGGTTTGCACCTGTATTCTGCTGGTATTAGGGTTTAAAGAGTATCAGAGTATTCCACAGTCTGTTACTACTGAGTGCAACGCTCTTTCTTATTGCTTTTAGAGTTATATTACATCAGTAACGAACAGGGAATTCAGCTTCAGTATATAGTCCCAGAATTCAATATCTCGGAATCTAAACGTTCGCGACGTTGACTGTACGTGGATGAAGGGATATCCATGAGTGACAAAGACAACTTTGCAAAAATTGTGCGCATATTAAAATTCTTGGCAAAAGCTTTTGACATAAATTAAAACTTTTTATCAACGAACACATGGCACAAATACAAGCATACGCGCTCCTGCGAAAATGCAAAAGGTGCTGCTTTATACTCAGAAACATACACTTTCAGAAAAAATTACGTTATAAATTCAATAATACTTGCGATTGTATATGTCAATATTAAAATTTTCATTTGTCACTCAATTGTTTTAAAATAAACACAAACATATTTGAATTATCCCGGAGCAGTTTTATACTTTGGAAGCTTACGATTAAATCTCTATGATCGTAGGCGGATTTTCAAAATAGTTTAGTTGGAATATAAAGTGCTTTAATATATTTTGCTGAGAATTCATATATGTAATATATCATAGTATTCGTTTAGGTTCATACTCTGTCCCATATTACCGAAATTTTGTTTATATATATAGAGAGACTAGCGACCCTGTTATTATACTGGGATTTGATAATTGTAGTCAATGTTAACTGCAATTATATAGGTTTTGTGACTTGATTACAGCAATAAAATGTATCCATTTAATGAAGATACTTGTAGCATTTTTATGTTATTGGGTAATGCGATTGATATTCTAAGAGTAAGTTTGCCTTTTTCAGCAATGGACACACCAACGCCACCATTAGGAAGGCACGCCATTCCAAGTTTATATAGCGCGTTGACATATTCGAAGGCTGATTAAAAACTTTTTTAATTAATTTCCATGCCAAAAATAACTGGCAAATCGAGAGGGGTTGCTAAATATGTATGAATTGCGTGGCCACCCCAAAACGTCGCTGGTACCAAAGCCATCGTCAAATCAATTGAACGAAAAGTTTTCCGAGACTGTGTGCCTGAGTCAGGTTTGGGTTATATGTAAGTGTGTATTATTATCCATGGGCATTGACTCTAATCTATATGGTTTGAGGCTATGTGAATATTGCTTGAAACATTGATATGACTTACAACGCTATCAAACAGCACATTATTGCTATACTGAGCACATCAAAAATTAATTTTACTCCATTGCTTGCAGGGCGTTTGTGGCTCAGTGTCAAGTTTTTGGCTAAAAATTATTTATGAGCTTACTACGCGTATCTCTGGAGTTTGAGTCTTGAAGCTGTCACCTACGTGATTGTTGGTACTAGCGCGTGATTTTTCTGCCTCTGACAAAACTTTTGCAATAATATATAAATCAAAACGTCACAAAGTCACGGTGCTTCGATCCGGTCTGCGCTTAGTGACACATTTTATTTTCTTTTATTTAAGCAACAGTTATTTTTACAGTTATTTTCGTGAGCAATTTAAGTTGCTATTATTTAACAATGATGTGCATTTAATATATATTGGTATATGTTTCAGTGTCTATCCGTGAGGAGCACACTGACTAACATAAAACCGCCTACGACCGCCTGCCCAGCTGTTACCTGTCTGAAGTCTTCTTTGTATTTGTCTTATTCGCTGCATCGTCCTTTCCTTTCAACTTTTTTTTACATTCATGGAAATATGTCACAAAATTTATTGCAAAATAATTTTGCTGCTGTGACTGTGGCTCTGCTCTAATGTCCATGACGCTTTGTAGCCCATGTGAACGGCACCACTCACCCGTCATCTTAGCTATTTAAGGGAATATCTTTCTGGAAACTTTGTGTTTGTTCTTGTCTTTGCTGTCACGCTCTTATTCTTTTTGCACATTAAAATATTAAAAATTCCTTTAGAATGCAAAGAATGCCTGTGATACTGTACGCGGCTCTAAAACTTTTCAGTTGAGAATAAACATTTATTTTCTTCTTTCACCAGAAAACGTTTAAGTCGAAGTCAACCATAAAATTGCCTATGATGAGCAACTTAACTTAAAAGGATGTTCTCAATTGTAATTTTATTATACTTTGTACTTATGAATAAACACAATTTTAAAATATCTGATTGAGCTATGAAAATTTATACAAAATACAAAATCTGCAAAGTGTATATGTACGTATATATCTGATTTACGAAATGGTCGGGAATCATGACTGATGTCAACTGATGTCCAAAACATATAAGCTATGTAGAAAACTGTTTTTAATAGTGTATGGCACACAGCCGTTGCTCAGCACCGTGTATCTTGTGTGTACATAATTCCGAATTTTATTGCAAAGGGCCGGATAGAGGGTATTTTTTTGGGGGGCTTTGTACATTTTATTTTTAAATAATTTGTGATGGCAAAAGATCTACAAAATTTACTTTAAAACTTTTATAATATTTTAATTATAAAGCAGTAAAAAGGCTCTAGTCGAGAGAGCTTGACCGCGTAGATATACTGGACCTAGAAGATAAATATATAATTGAATACTTGAATGAAAACAGGTGCACTTAAAAAAAAAAAAACGGAGGCAGTCCTTGTTTTCATTCACAACCCGGAACTGAAAACAGACAGGCTGACGGACGGACAGACAGGTGAACATAATTAGATCGACTTGACTTTTATGCTGATCTATACTTTATCTAGAAACTTAATGGCAACTTATAACAGGCAGTGTTACATACTTTTGCACAATCAGGGTATTAAATATAAAATGTCTCTGTTCACGAACTTCACTAGATGTGTGTGCATTCAAGATTATCAGTGTTCTAGCTGACCCCTCCCACTCAATTTCCATTGCAGTTTCGCTTCAGTTTCCATGGCAATTTTACATTGCAAAAATTGTGGCATGTGGACTTCGCTTGCAAACAAAATTAAATGAAACGAGTGCAGCGGTAGTACGCAAATGTTTGTTTTTGTGCGTTTCAATCCGTTTGAATGCGAAATATTTCACAAATATTTTCAAAAATGCGCTCAAAAGCGATTCAATGTAACCATCTGGGCATGATTGTATATATGCAAACATATGTGGTGAAGAAAGGGGTCGGGATCTGTATGATCTCAGTGCGTGTTTAAACAATTTCGCAATGTAAATCGACAAATACATACTCAGACAGACGGTATAAATTATAACGTACTTACGACCGTAGATGATGAGAGATGAGGATGTTATGGCTTTGGCATATCAAACGAATAAAATAACAACACGACAGCCGCTTTGTGTGCCAATTTCAACCCTCTTTTTACCACAACTTTATTTGTAAATTATTTTTAATTGAAATTGATTGGAACATACACATATTGAAACACGTAAAATTACAACAGTAAAAAATACTCATTTATAAAATAATTATAGATTTTGGTATATTCTAGCCCTTCGAGCCTTTACAAAAGCTTAAGTAAAACAACGCAAACAGTGAATCAAGCGACACATTATGTGGTGTCAATTATTAGTATTTAAAGATTCACTTGATGTACTTCGATGTATTTTCCCCAATTGCATTCATTGTATGAATACAGGGTATACAATCGACGACTTTTAGTGCTTTAGATAACCAGTGTGTTTAATTCAATGATAAAAAGGGGCAGGCCGGCTTATTCTGTGATTTATTGACTAATTTAACTGAAATATTATTTATGCCAGCATTAACACCAAAATGGAGTTACAAAGACAAGTCGATTTTCGAGTCGAAGTTTTGGAGGTTAACAACAACGGCTGCCGGCTGGCTGCCGCAAGGCTAAAAAGGGACAGTAAAACGGAACATTGAACTTTCAATGCAACAATAAATCCAGTTGCAACAACAATGCACAAGTTTGCAACTTTCAAGAAATTTACACCATCAGCGAATAAGAGAGCATGTACTGCTGCTGCTAGGCAAGACTCTGAAGCATGCTTTCGGAGGCAGGAAGTTCAAACAGCTAAAGAAAATGTGCAGGGGTCGGCAGTTTTGCCTTTGCCGTTGTGTTTGCTCCAAACAATCTGTTTCTCGGTATCAACTGTAGCAGAAAAATCGAAACAAGCTGAGCAGCGCTAGTCAACTTGAACAGTTAGTTATGGGTAGGAGTTACTTTAGGCTTCTTTTGCAGTACTTGCAGGGGCATGTATCATATTGAGACAAGAGAAAGACAGAAATATAAACTTATAAAGACCAGGCATAAAAATGGAGGCAGCCAAACAGTTGTAATAGCAAGCACAAAACCATTTTTGGCAACTGAGCAGCAGTTGAAAGGTCTTTGAAACCCACATACGATGAATTATGACCAAAGTTATCAACTTTCGGTTGTGTGCTGCAATGTTTAGTTGCAGTTGGCCAAGCAGGCTATGGCTACGTAAACTGCGTGTTGGAGACTGATAATGTTATATATACTTACAGTGGCTCACTTAGAATTTGGCCCAGTGCCTAGCACCAACTCTAATTGCCTGCCATAAAGTAATTATGTAATATTTTTCAAAAATTCCAAAGACCCATGGCAGGTACATATATTAACCACAAAAATTAATATATAACACTAAAAAACTGGGATTTCCCCACCCACTAGGTCGGGTTATGTAAAAAAGTGCCTAAATTTATGGTCACAAACTTTCCGCCCAGGTACCTTATGGACACTTGGGTGCCATAAAACCCGGATTTTTTGACCTAAAGTTGAGTTTTTTCGGTATAAATAGACCAATCCTTCATAGTCAGTTTAGTTTTTTCCTGCAATTCGGGAGCAACAAGCCAACAAGGACCATGGGCAAACGGACTACCATTGAGCAAAGGAAACTCATCCTGGAACACTTAAAAATCGGATATTCATATCGCCAAATAGCTAAAATGGTCAATCTAAATACCTCAACTGTATTCTGCATCATTTGGAGTTTCGTCGACGAAAATCGGACAGAGGACAAGGGCGGAATGGCACCAAACCCGATTTTCACCAAGCAGGACGAGCCGAGGATCATCAAGATTTCAAAGGGAAATCTGAAGCTATCGGCTCAAAATCTGACTCACTAGGTGCAGGATGAAATAAGGAAAAAGTTCCGTATGGGAACTGGGCTCCAAGTTCTGCGCAACCATGACTTTAAGACCCGAGTACAACGGAAAATGCAATTTACAAGCGTAAAAACTAGAGGCTCTAGGATTAGGTTCGTCAAAATCCACTTGGGCAAGGATTTGGCGTTCTGGAACACAGTCGTATTTGAATATGAGTACAAATTCAACATTTTTTGCCCAAAAGGACGGAATTATGTGTGGCGACACTCCAATGCTGAGCTAAATCCCAAACACATAAAGGCAGTAGTCAAGCATTGCTGAGGAAGTGTCATGGTTTGGGCCTGTATCTCGGCAGCCGGTGCCGTTAATTTTGTGATTATTGAAACAACAATGGACAGGAATGTGTACTTTGATATACAAAATGAAAATTTACTCTAAAGTGCCGAGAAGCTAGGAATCCTACGTACTTTCCGGATCTACCAGGACAAAAACCACAAGCATTAGTGCGGAATAGTACAGTCCTGTCTTATCTGGAACTGTGCCCACGTGATAATTCCACCGGTCCAGTCTCCAGACTTAAATGTTATTGAAAATTTGTGGGCTCTGCTGGAAAATAACGTCCGGAAACACAACATGTCCTGCAAGCAGGATCTCCAAAGTGCTCTGCAGGAGGAGTGGAGCAGGATCAGTCCAGAAACTACCCGGAAGCTGGTGTCTTCCATGAAAAATAGGTTAAGCGAAGTTGTTAAGGCTAAAGGATATCATACTAAGTATTAAAATCCTTATTTAAACTTTTATACGCCAAATATTTAACTTTTTTTCAGACTGGGCCAAATGTTTGTGACATGAATTTTGGTTATGTTTTCAGATTTTGACTAATTTTAATTAATTAATTAATATTTTAATAAAAACTAAAGTTTGTTTTTCAAATGTGATATAACATTAAACAAATTGGCATTTAAACATTTTGAATTTGTTTCCTTGTTTAAACTTTATAGCACTTTAAATTTTTTGCTAGGCACTGGGCCAAATTCTAAGTGAGCCACTGTATATAGAATGCCAAAGCTCCACCCACTGCGCCGTTTAGAGGGCATGAACAATTTACGAAATAACAAGTTGCGAGCAAAGTGGCAACGAGTAGTGAGATGGGCACAAAATTAAATTAAACTTAAGTTTAATTGCACAAAGCGGAAATACAAGTTTTAAAAAACTTTGCTACTTTATACAAGTTGTCTTTATTTTCTGAGTATCTTCGCAGTTCTTCTCAGCAAATGAGTAAAAATCTAGATAGGACAGCTTTCTTAGGCATTCCGAAGACATTATTCCCTTGCAAACTGTAAACATGCTGACATATAAATTTCAACTGGCTCCGACTTGTGTTGATCAAATCGGAGTGCACTGGTCGAAAATTTCCAATAACGGATATTCTGTTCCAAGTTTTAAATTGCGATCAAGCCCATTCTGACTGATATCTATACATACAGGCAGTAAATAATATATGTATGTACATATTAGTATGCAATTTTTTAATTGCATTTTGCCATTATTTTTGCTGTCAATATAATTAAGATGCTAATTCTTACCAAATTGTTAATACATTTGTGATACGTTTTTTCAATAGTCTATCTATGGAAGGCAGAATCTTATTAATCAACCAAACTTAGATTGGTTAAGTTACAAATAATTAAGTATAGGCAATATTTACAATAATATAATGATATGGCAGACTCATTTATTATACAAGTGCTGTGAGTGCTATGAGAGTTCAGAAGTTCACCGTAGATAATCTATGCACATTTGTAAGAGCGCAAGAAATGAAGCGACAAAGAGATTAAATGAAAGGCCACAAGCATCCAGCTCGTTGTAAGTAAGGTGCAGTACAAAATACAGATTTGGAATAACAGTTAGCCGATGATTGCCGTCAATTGGAAGCAAATTGTTTTTATACCCTGCACCCTGCAAAAGGTGACTAATATGGTTATCATAAAGTTGCACAAAACATTAATATTTGTATTTTTAAAACAAGTAAGAACGCTGTAGTAGAGTGAGCTCGACTGCCATATACTCTGAACCAAGCTTTGATTACATTATAGTTTTATTTCCAAATGTCCCCTTTAATAGTTTCGCACCAAACAAATTATAGAGAAGTTTCCTAATAATCTTCCTTCCAGTTTGGTAACTATCTAACTTGCGAGGGATATGGACGTTTAGCGGGTTTGGGGGCTGGAGTGGGCGTGGTCCGAAAAATTGTGGAGTTCGATCTTAATAATATACCTTCTAAGTTTGGTAACTGTAGCTCTTAAATTGCGTGAGATACAGGCATTTATCGTTTTTTGTGAGCGGGAGTGGGCGTGGACCAAATTCTTTTTTTCCAAATTTATGAAGAGTGTTACTAGCAATATACCTTTAAAATTTGGTGACTTAAGTTTTCAAATTGCGTGAGATATATGGGTTTATCGATTTACAACAACAGGTGTATCGGTTTAGGTAGGTGGAATGGGCGTGGCCATCCAATTTTTTTTATCGATCTTTGGGGGAGTTACCAGTAACATACCTGCAAAATTTTGCGACTCTAGCTTGCAAATTACAGCAGATATGCGCATTTTAAATTTCTAGGGACGAAGTTCCTGGGGGCGGCGGTTGTGGGCGTGGTCCAAAAATTGGTATGCCAATCTTTGGAGGAGGTTACCAGCAAATTACTCTATCTTTCAAATTTTCGGAGATATACGGAGTTATCGTTTTACAATCGGTTCTTCGCAGGTATGGGCGTGGCACCACAAATTTGTTATCGGTTCTTAAAGGCGACTACCAGTAATATACCTACCAAATTTGACGTTCCCTACTCAAAAACTGCGGAAGATATAACCATTTGAAAATTTTAGGGGCGGGGGTGATGGGGTCGTCGGAGGTGGGCGTGGCACATGCCGATCTTTCAAGGACCTCGCCAACAACCTACCAACCAAAATTGGTGACTGTATCCATTAACTTGTGAGAGATATGTGGAATTTACTGCTATCGGAAATCTAAATGTATCGATAATTCAGAAACTGAGGCAGTTATCGATAAAATATTCAAACTTGATCTGCGCCTGGTATACGAGATCTTATATTCCAAATTTGAAGTCTCTAGCTCTTATAGTCTCTGAGATCCGCGTGTTCATACAGACGGACAGACGGACAGACAGACGGACAGGGCTATATCGACTCGGCTATTGATCCTGATCAAGAATATATATACTTTATGGGGTCGGAGATGCTTCCTTCTGCCTGTTACATACATTTGCACAAAACCATTATACCCTTTTTACCCATTTTTAATGGGTTCAGGGTATAATTATAGGTAAAAGAAAGCTCCGCTTGTAATTATTATACATATAAAATTTATGTATTATAATATATATATTTATATATAGAAAGACGTGCACAGCTTATGTGTTTTTCCGAGCTGAGTCTTTGCTTTGTTACTTTGCGTGCAGTGGCTAACCCTTGGGATTGGTTTGTGAAATTGGTATCATTGAATCAAGGCCTTACCTCGAATTTTTCTTCTCATATAAATACAAATCAGTTTGTGTACGGTTACTTACATACAACTTAGAGTTATTTTTCCATACGCTTAAGCTATAAAAGGAATATTTGTTTAGTTAAAGTTTTAGATTGCTAATTTTTTGACCGCTAGTTCGACTCACGTTTTTATAGTAGGCAAAAATATTGTTATTGTAGGTCCAACCCGGGTTGCAGCATTGGTAAGCATACAAATATATGTATATGAATTTTCTTTATGCCAGCACAGATTCTGCTATATGGTATTTTTATACCCTTAACCCATTAAAAATGGGTAAAAAGGGTATAATGGTTTTGTGCAAATGTATGTAACAGGCAGAAGGAAGCATCTCCGATCCCATAAAGTATATATATTCTTGATCAGGATCAACAGCCGAGTCGATATAGCCCTGTCCGTCTGTCCGTCCGTCTGTCCGTCCGTCCGTCCGTCTGTATGAACACGCGGATCTCAGAGACTATAAGAGCTAGAGACTTCAAATTTTAAATATAGGTTCTCGTATACCAGGCGCAGAACAAGTTTGCTTTATTTTATCGATAACTGATTCAGTTTCGGAATTATCGATACATTTAGATTTCCGATAGCAATAAATTCCACAATTTAAGAGGCAGAGGGTTCTAATTTATACATAATATGCTTATACATATTATTGATCAGTTGCAAAAATTTCATTAAGTTCGGATAAGAAACACCAAAGTTATAGTCGAAAATATATTTTCATATTGATCTTCTTGTTGTCAGCAGCCGGAAGCATTTTCTGTATGCATAAATAGGCGAGCGCATGTGTGAGAAAGAGATGGCATGATAATCGACGCTAGTGTCAATATATTTGTGTGTATTCTGCAGAGCCCCGATAAGTACTGTTTCGTGTACGCATGTATGTCTGTATGTATGTATGTATATGCTTGTGAGTAAAGACTGTAAGAAATGCACTTGCAGAACTGAACATTTGAGTGCAAATCATTTTAAAGGGAAATTATCCAATAAAACTAGAATATATTTAACAACTGGGTTAAGGGTATATCGTAGTCGAGCCAACTCGACTACAGCATCTTACTTGTTAAGTCGTGAACTCTTGACTAAAGCACTCTTACTTGTTGGTTTTTTATTACCTTTTTTTTATCCGTCGCCGGTTACCTTTCCGTGCGAGTGGAATCAAATGATTTTTACCAGATCAAATCGCTAAAAACTGCTTTCACTTCCAGTGGCGGTTGCCAGCTTAGCAAAGGCATTTTCAATTCAAAATTCACTCTTGGGCAAAATCTTTGTGATTGTTACAACTGGACTGAAATGTCAAAAAATGTTTTTACTGAAACACAGCAATTTCAATGATTGGGGTTGCAACTTTTAATTTTGGTATCTCTTTTGCACACCAGACACACCTGCGTAAGACATCTGGATCCGTTGTGGATGAGAGAAGATCGGAGAAAGAACAAGAGTAACGTGTTCGCTTTCATTGTACTGCAAGGACAATGGGGAAAGCAACGATTTCACGTATAAATAGACGGTTGCCGAAACATAATTTCTCCCACATTCAAGCAAGGAGGGTAAAAATTCTTTATGAACCAACAAAAAAAATCTGAAATTCAAAAGTCACAGATCGTGTTATTTTCGTGCAATAATACAATCAATGCTAAGCAGTACTGTTATAATCAAGAGAGCATCACCACTTACATATGTATACTATTCGTACCAATATAAAGATAAATTCTTTGAAAAGGGACAAATGATTGGTTTGCAAATGAATGCTTAAAATGCGTCCACTGCGACTCTGTGTAGCGCAACGGTGGCTCAAAATAAGGAAATTGTGCTAGGAAATGTGCCGGAAATTAAAACTTGTGTAAAATAAATCGCCAATCCTCACACTGACATATAAACACGTACATATTAATAGGCACAGTCAAGTGAATACATTGAAAGATCGATGCATTACGGTATGCCCATAAATGGGCATTCTATTTCATACAAACACTCAATAAGACACAAAAAAAAAAAAAAAAAAACAGACAAGCGGACGCGCATTTGGCATAAATGGCACCCTGGCAGAAACAGAAGCTTGTAGTACATAATGCTCCCACCAAACCTCAGATTAAGCTCAAAATTTAATGCGGCTACCGCTTCATCGAATGACTTTTTGCAGGAAATAGCTGGTGCTTCTAGTTGCCAAAAATGCACGTACCGAGTCTTTTACCGGTAATAACAAGTGCTATGGTGCTTGCTCATTTCGTCGGATTTAACGCTAATGGAGTGACAGTTGGTAAAGAATTAATAGATTTCTCATGCATGGCGCATTTGAAGTGCAATGCGTCGATGGCGCTGACGTCAAACAATGAAATACGTGATTGCCCAAAAAAGGCAAAAGAAAAACAACTGAATCGACATGGTGCTGGAGCTTATTTCCTCAAATAACATTATGTTTGGCCAGAGCTACAGCTGACGGTGATGTCAGACATATGTATACATGTAGCTAAGTGGGATTGCTCGGTTCATATTAACAGGCCTATGAAGCACCGAGTAACTTGAAATTTAATTTCCTCTATTGAGAAATCAAATACCGGTCAAATACAGCAACAGTCTAAGTAGATGACGTTGTCATGGAGTGGTAATTGATTGAATAACCAATGCATGAAATGGGAATGGTCGGCTGATGACTTAATGTAATTACTTAATTTGTATAGCTGTCATTTATTGAACAAGCTTGTTGTTAGAACTTGAATTCTGTGTGTAGGCCGGTACTTGAGCTAAGTTAATTTGAAATTTGTGCACAACTACGACTCCAATCACAATAGGTTTCGAGTGCACTGTCTAAGGGTTAAGGTAACAGGATGCCATAACTAAGCTATTGAATCGACGACCAGAATTACATAGCTTGATTTAGTAAGTGAATAATTTTAAATATATTCTTTATATCTGAATAATATTTGTAATTTAAATAAAATACCCAAGCTGCAGAAGCTGAAATTTCTCTCTTTATTGGTATTTTTAATGCACTTAAAAGCATAAATAATAATACATTTTATGCACTTGGTAAGTGACCAGAAATTACACTTCAAACACCAAAATCGCGTAATTTCTTCTTTTATTCTTTTTGCTTCTCGTTCGTTACTTAGCTGCTTTAGCAAATTGTTGCCGTCAAGGACCACTGAGAAGCCAGACTTTTCGCCTTATGCGACATTATTTTAGCTTATCTATAGCACAAGCTTTACGAAATTGCTCTCATTTCAAAATTGTTATTGAATCTTTCGCGAAGTAAATAATCCTTGTTGAAATGAGCCCGAAAGCCCGTTGAGACAGCAAATTGGCAGCTACCACAAAGGAAGCAAGAGCGTTGTTCTCTTCTTAAATCTTTCCCTTCGTCCACCAGATGTTTCATATAGCAGCCCTCAGTGACCCACGCTAAATGCGTTCAAATTATACGCAATCATTTTGAGCTTAACTAAAGTGCCGGTTGTCTGCAGCCTTGATAGGCATTGGGTGTTCTTTCCCCTTCTACAACATAACCGACCTCGAAATACTCTTATACAAATAGGTTAGACCGTCTGATAAAAGTAGTGTCGCCAAGGAACACCAATCTTTGAAGGAGGTTCAATCCATCTTAGGGGAGTCAATAGTTAAATACTTTCAGAATTTGGTTACTTTAGCTTACAAATTGTGAAATGTATACACAATTCACATTTGTGGATGTGGTCTGAAATTGTATATGCCGATCATTGAAGGAATTTACGAGCAAGTTACTTTTCAAGAGTGGTGACTCAATCTTTAAAATTTTGGGAGATATGCGGTTTGATTGACTTAGACTTTCCGAAATATCGGCTTTGGCGATTATGGGCGCAGGCGTGGGCGTGGCCCTACCATTTTCTAAGTACCAAATTTGAAGGCTCTAACTCAACAACTGCGAAGGAATGCAAGGATATTGCACAAAACCAATATACCATGGTCCCGTCGATATCAGAGTATAATAAATCAAATGATAACGTGTCAAAAGGAAGTAAAACGATAAGCCAGTAAATACGTATGCTTAGCAATCACAAAAAAAAATATATATGTATAAATATAACTGCGAGCTGGATATCTTCGGGGCAAACACTCAGTCTTTTAGGGGCCTATTACCTTCAACTATTTATATAGGTAAGTATATTTCTATATCTTACAAATTAGTAGATGAGAACATTTATTTTTTAGCTATTTTATTTATGTACGTCAAAAGCTTGGTCACTTAGAAAACAATGTTTAAGCTTTTGTGTTGTCAGTGGCACTTTACAAATGCTATAGTCAACATTTAATTTTTTTTACAAGCTTTTATGAAACGGTTGTCTAAACAATGAGCTCTATAGAAAAACAAGTTGGAGTGTTCTTATCAGGATTGTTCTTATCAGGAGTGTTCTTGAGGCAGATACCCTGTACTGGTTCTGTAATTTTTGTTTAATTTATTATTTGGCATTATTCAACAGTTACAAACACCGAATAATAACCAAAAAAAATGTAACACATTGTTTTCTTACTTGTGGGTGAAACTTTCCGAGTGTTAAGATAGATAAATTAGCGACACTCATTTTATCCTTTGTTAAATTTCATGGCTAGAATTATTAGAAGAAATTTTGAACCGAACAAAGCCGGATATAAGCCAATTCAATAAAATGCATGTTTTGCGAAACTTTTTAACGTTTTTTTTTTTTGTTGGTTTATTAGTGTGTCTTTGAGTGAGCAGTCAGATGCATAGAAATGAAAGTAAAAACAAACACCGCTCAATTTGCTGAGCAAATAGAAAAAATTAAATAAGCGACAAGAGATTCAAGGGGATGATGTAAAAACATCGTTGAGATGGAAAGCGCCACGCTAGTAGCGGAGGGGAATGGTGGCGAGGATAACGGGAGATGGCGGCGAATGCGTGTGCGACTGCGAGTGCGATTGCGAGTGCGAGTGCGACAGCGGCTAAGTGTCGTCAGCTGCAGTTGTACAATTTATGACAACTTAATTGATTTACTTTTCGTACGTGACCAGAAAAATGAAAATTGCATTACGCTGGGATTTTCTTTGGCCTTTTTTGCGTTTCAGCCGGATGTTCTATTTCAGTGCTGCTTTTAATGTCCTAGTCGACAGCCCATGATATTGTTGCTGTCCCTGTCAAATAAGCGCTATTAGCATTCTCTACTCAAAGTTACAGAACAGCGGAATTGTAATTCACTTAATTTATGTTTACATATGAATTTTCTTCTTCTTTAAAGTAAGTATTATAACTACCAAAAAAATCATCCTAAGTCTACCATATGTAACTCTATATATATTTTATTTGTCAAATCGACCTTGGAAATATCTACTAAATTAAATATGTAAGTAAATAGTGTAAGTGGGTTGATTTCAAAACGCATAGGCAAATATTTTAATAACATTTCAAAGTGAATATTCAAAAAAGAAGAACCATCAAATCAAATGGTGACATTGTAGAACAAAAATTTAACTAAGCCAGCCAAGCTGGCGTTTGGTCGACAGTCTGGCAACAGCTGCTGAAAACATAATCGCTCAACGACAACCGTTCTAGACATAAACAAATGCTCGATTCGAGCGTTACTCGCTTTCGACTTTTGTAACTTCATCCTGAACTTACTTCCGTTTCCAAGCAAAACGAACCACCAAACTTTAAGCGAATGCCATTCGAGTTACTTAAGAACGCCAGTTTATCCCATCTAAGTTCTTTTCTTTTGACCTTTTCCTTGCTCTTTTTTCACAGCTCTTTTTGTGTTGCAACTTTGCATGGGCCGTGGTAGCTGTCTTAACTTTTTTATTATTTGCTCTGTGCGATTTAGCTTGCAAATTGTGCCAGCCCACCGGCTTATGGGTGTACTAGCCTACCCATCTATAGCGCTCAGAAAAGTTTTCGAAAAATGCTTCATCAATTCACTTTGACTTTCTCTGTGGGTCCGCAAATCTCCCTTTTACTTTGCCTATTTGTGTTAACTGCACGCAGGAAATCCAGTCACACAAAGACACACATACGCACACAAGCAAAATGAACACATACATAATATCCTCAGCCTTTCTTGCGGGTACTTTGACTTAATCGCATATTAGCGGCAAGTTTTTTTTATGTACTTAAGAAACCACTTAAGAAATCGTTAAATAATCAATGAAAAAGATTTTTACGACTAACATTTGACGAGTGGAGTTCTTTAATATATGCATTCTGACTGCAGACGCGCATGAAAATCCATTTCTTCCTCCATATAATCAAAAGAAATGCTCCGCATTTAAATCAGCAGCTTCAAAATACTATCGACAACTTGAAAGCATCAGTTATAATTTTACACGAAGTTTTAAAGGATACGTATTACGCATATAAGCGATGAATAGTATAAGCAAAATGGTAGTTCAGCTTCACATTATAATATTGAAGACAAATAAACAAAAATCAATCAGTCGAGACACAAATGTCAATTATAATTGCTAAAAAACTAATCACTAATTGGGGTTATCTCCGTTTATATAAATATTTTCACAATTCGCCTCCCTCATTTTCCTTGAACATTTACTGCAGCTTTAGCGAATAAGAAACAAATGCCAATCGACAGTGGTGATATCTTACCTTTGTATTTCGAACAACAGGTAATTGAGTGGAAACTTGAATCGATTTTATAATTTACGTACAAACATTCAAACTTTCATACTGTTATGTACACATGCTGAAAAAGCGGATTGCCAAAATAAAAGGTATTTGCGAGAACTCAATTGGTGTTTGTAATAAAAACGCAGAGAAGTGAAGAATAAGTGACAGGATACTCCACGATACTGCGACTGACTTTAAAATTGAAAATCCTAGACATTGAAAATTAAAAAATGGGGCTGTCATTCTTTAAAGCATCGTCGGTTGCAGTTTTGTATTTAGCAAATTTGCCTACGGATGAGTGATTGGGATTCGAAGAAGATGAACAGTAGAATGGTGATTAATTGTTATTACTGTGTCTGCCACTTGCCTTTACTTTATAAATATTCTTGTATTATTTTCTGTACATAAGTTGCTTTAATATTTGTATGTATCCAATTGTCTCTTGATTAGACTGTTATTCCCCACATACGTCATTGACATTGCTTTTACTTTTGGTATTGGCTTTGCGCGTTTTCAATAACTTTTAGCTGCCCTACATAGAGTAAACCAGACAATTGCAAAGTCCGACAGTCGTTTGTATTTTTATGGAATTTTCTTTCAGGCAGTTTTACGGGGAAAGCGCATTTCGAGGATTTGATACAAATGGTTTGGAAAAATTGCTTTAAGTAATTGTTTTTCCATCTCGTCTAGAGCATTTGTGATATTTTTTCAGTTCGTCTCTGCTGTGAAGCAGCTGTCGGTGTGTGACGATTGTAAAACTTTTTTTATATTCTGCATCTATTAATAATGATTAGATTGAGTCGGCCATTGATTTAGAATATATATACTCTATGGGCTCGGAATTTCATACTATGGTTTCTTGAGTTTCTCTTCTTTTTTTTATACCCTTAACCCATTGAAAATGGGTAAAAAGGGTATAAAGGTTTTGTGCAAATGTATGTAACAGGCAAAAGCAAGTATCTCAGACCCCACAGAGCACATATATGCTTGATCAGGATCAACAGCCAAGTCGATATAGCCATGTCCGTCTGCCTGTCCGTCCGTCTGTCTGTATGAACACGCGGGTCTCTGAGACTATAAGAGCTAGAGACTAAAATTTGGAATATATGTAGGTTCTCTTTACCAGGCGCAGATAAAGTTTGCTGTATTTTATCGATAACAGTCTCCATTTATCGATTATAGATACATTTTTTACGATTTCCGATAGCAATAAATTTCACAATTTAAAAGGCAGTCTTCTAACTTCTACATAGTATGCCCAAATTTCATCAATATATTCTCATATTGATCTCACTTCTATCAGCAGCCGCAAGCATTTTTGCCGAGCGAGCGCATGTGTGAGAAAGAGATGGCACGGTTGCATTTAGGTACGTATGTAAGCATGTATGTGTATGCACATTTTTTTAGCCAGCCATCTTGCTATAGGAAATAAGTGCATTTGCGGACCTGCTCGCATTTGTGTGCAAAAATTTTTAAGGTGTAATTTTCCAACAGTATTAGAATATACGTTTCTAATTTTTACTCGCTTACTTAGAAATTAATTCTTAAAGCCAGACCATTTTTTTAGTTTACTGGGTAATTTTTTAAGTGTAAGTTGTATTCTTTTCTAAAAGCTATAGGAAACTATTCCCGACGTGTGCACGTGTGCAACTTTAATCAGACTCGGCCGGTCTGGCCCAACAGTCGATGCCCTTGCGGCAGTTGCGAAGAAGGTAGGCGATTTAACGCTTTCGAACCCACCGCTACTTTTTGCTGTATTCATTTTACATATTGCCCTCGGAGTTGTATATTTTTGCTTTTGTATTTTTGCAAGCTTCCTCACCTGCCAGGCTGCGCTGAATGTTACTCTTAGAGCGCATTTGTCTGCCTACCGGTCGCCTATCTGTTTGCGCAAACTGCCTGCATTCCATTCCTCTCTGTTTTGCACCTTTTGTACCTTTTTAATTTTCCTGTTTTATTTCCGGTTTTACGATTCCGATCTCAAATCTAGATTGCAATGGCATCACTGTTGGCGTTGGTCCGTCGACGAACTGGTGGTCTACCCCACAATTCCTACAAGCTTGGCTCCAATGAAAAACATATTTATACTTTTAAATCTCTTTAAAAGCCGACATCAAGCTCAATTTCAGCTAACCAGCCAACCTAAGCGTTTGTATACAGATTTCGGGCTAAAACTCGACTGTCGTTGCTATAGTTGCAGCCATGAGCACCCTCTCAAAGATAAGCAACATTGAGTGGGCTGAAACACATTTATGTGCTTAGCGAGTTTTATACTTTGATACCGAAGGTATAATAGTATATTGATTTTGTGCAATGTCCGTCATGCTGTCTGTCCATCTGTCCGTCTGGATGAACGCAACTTTTTTCGACACCTTTAGAGACTTGAAACTTGGAACATATACTTGAAAGTGCTCCGAACAGATAAAGTGTTAAGATGGAAAACCTACGTCCACTAGGTACCTCGTAGGTTGTTGGCGATGTCCTACAAAGATCGACATATGAAACGCCCACTTCCGACGCCCTCAGCCCCCACTCCCGCCCACAAAAAACTATAAATGGCCATATCTCTCGCAATTTAAGAGCTATAGTTAACAAACTTGAAAGGTATATTACTAAGATCAAACTCCAACAAATTTTTTTTTTGCCACGGTTACTCTCGCCGTATATAATCTCCATAATTTTTTTTTAACCACGCCCAGTCTCCCCCCCCCCCCCCAAAATCCCGTAATTACCGTTATTTAAAAGCTACAGTTGCCAAACTTCAAAGAAGGGTTACTATCTTATATCTACCTCAATCTGAAAGTCGAAATTGGACAGTATTTTTTGGCTGCATAAATCGTATGGTATCATAGTATTTCGCTGTCGGTTACGTCCGACTGCACCGTTCTCTCTTGTTTTTTTATTTTTATATTTGCATAAAAAGGTCAGTAGCACCTTTCACACTGAGCAAGCAGACACACTGAAAATATGCCTATGAAAGGATGTTCCCATATGCACATCATAAAGGAAGAAGCGTCTATATGTATACGAGTTCCTTATTGGGTTTGAATTTGCAATGTTAAGGGCCTTGCCTTGACCAGGTTAACAACCTGTCATTGTCAACCACAAAAACGTTCTGAATACTCTAAATTTAAGTTGATCGCTCGCCATTACAATATTAGACGATACTTAAATTATACTGACTTTATAAATAACATTTTCCAGTGCATGTTACTTTTACGAAAGAGAGAGAGTATGTAATTTTGTATAGAAATGGCAAAAATAATCACAGACGTTATGTACGAATTGGATTTTGGAGCAGTGTCGGGATTTTTTGTTATCAGTCGGTACATTTTACTAGCGCACTCTGGGCTAGGTACTTTACTAAATGCATGGTTTTAAGGAGAAGATGTCAAGACCGTCCAAAAAATCATTAAATATTGCTGAATTTAATACAAGAAATATTAAAATGATCCCAGGCAGAACAGGCTTTTACAAACATCTTATATACACTTCAGCCACTTGGGAACTTGTATAATAACACTACAGTAACATAACTGACGGATGATAGACATTTAACAAAGGGACTAGCAGGACTCCAAAAATATCAGCCAATACGCTATGTAGCACAATGGGCAGAAGTGGCAGAAGAGAGACAAAGTCATAACAAAGCGTACACAAGGCATTGCCTGGCCCTGGCAGGAGTCCCAAACCACCCGTTGTGCGCTCTAGCCGATGTTACCCGCTCACCCGATACTCAACGCAAGCTGCTGGCCTCAAGCTGCCAAAACAAATAAGTTTTCTGCCGACACTGCGCCGGCACCACGATTACCCGCTTACTGTGGCTCTGGCTTGGCAGATTTGTTGATAAAAAGATTGACAGCGCTGATATCCGAAATAATTAATTGAATGAAAATGCTACAACAAATGCCTTTAATTAGTGTCGGGTTTCGCCGTCGCTTGGTCAGGCTGGCTTGAAGTGAGGGTGTTCTGTCTGTCTGTCTGGCTAAATGCTTTGTTTTCTATGAAGTTCAAAAAGTCTAAAGCGGGTGGATTAACTTTTGTGATTGCATTTAAGCTAACCTACATATTTTCAATGTCAATCATGCATATCATTTCTCTGCGGAGCACACATTTTACTTTTTATTAACTATGTCAAATATATATTTATAATCTGTCTGACAATTTTAATGAGTAATACAGATGAATGCTTATGCGTGCGCATCTGTCAGTTAAATATTTAAGAATGTTAAGCTGGCTCCCAAAGCTTCTACTTCTAGTGCCATAAAAAAGTGTGCCAAAATTCAAAATTGAATTTTTCTATTTGATAGACTCAGGGCTAATCTCAGAATCGGTGATTTTAATTCGACAGCTGAGTTTAGGGTATCTCGTAGTCGAGCTTCCTCGACTATAGCACTCTTACTTGTTATAGCAGCACGAGTTATGCGAAAAGAGAAACCGACAGGTGTGCCTTTATACAGATTGGTTATTGTACGAGAAGTCTATGTCGCGACTTTTAAAAATTATTCGAGCTGAAGGATATATGATAATTTCCGACGGAAGTGTAATCAAAAATCGCTTAGACAACTGAAGTCAAGAATGTTTGCCTATGTACGTTGGTTACATGAGAGAAGCAGGAAAGTGTGAAATCTGATGAAGAATTTATGTGTATAAAAATCAGTGCAATTTACATATTTGTATATGTACATATATGTTTATGCGTATAAATGTAAAACGTATACACATGTGTTTGGATGTGTACATTTATGTTTTGGCTGTCAAAATATGAATGGAAATTGATACTTCTGCCTTTTGCAGACACCTCTTAAAGTATCTTTGGAGCCAGAGAAAACTTCCTGTGCACCTGGCAGCTCGCCAATCACGCGCCATTACGGTTGACTTAACTATATAGTGTATATCCAAAACGGATGGCATTTTTGTTGGACTCTTATTTGAATAATACACACTTCCATTGCATTCAGTTCCAAGTTCGTTTTTTGTGTATGTATTTACACTAACAGTATTTTTTCATAGACTGTGTGTATATATGTAGGTACGTATGGCATGGATGAATGCATATGAATGAGCATATGTTTGTATTGTATATGTTGTATTGTATATGTATATCGTATTTTTAGTGTTACTATCAAAATTAAAGGTTTTTTTGTTGTTTTTAAACCAGCCAAAAACCAAACGACTTAGTGCTATAAACTCACATATCCATCATTCAATTTACAAATGGTCAAATGTAGTGAATGGATTGTCGTATATTTTAACTGAATAATTGATAGAACTTTGACACACAAGCTTATTTAAGTCCACATAGCATAAAAATAAATAAATAAGTATTGCACTTGTGCCAATTGGGAGAGTCCCGCGAATTACTGTTGATTAATGAGTGAATTACGCATATTGGTACAATCCTAGAATAAACAGACAGCAACAATCTGTCGACCCTATTGCTGTTGCGGCAAAAAAGCAAAATAGCAAACGTTATCAAAGCCAATTGCTGTCGTCTGTCATTGACGCTTTCGTTGTGATGTATGCAACACAAAAATGAAATATACAAAGTGCAATTGAAGTGGAATTATTCATGGGATTTCTGTTCGTCCGTCCTTTGGACTGGCACTGAGCTTGAACCAGAGACAGAGACCGAGACCATAACACGTCCACATATCAGCATGGGATGTGCTATCGCGTCGCTTGGCGATCGCTAGTCTGGTTGGTTTTTTTGTGCACTTCGGCATTAGCTGCCAGAGTTGCACCAGAAACAGGAACACCTCCTGTTGGTGCTCCTGTTCCTTCTCTTGGTATAACGATGGGCTGATGATGCCATCATCAAAAAACAACAAATTTTCGCACTCACGTTGAAACAATTGATGGACTGACTAGCTCACAGACAACCACTGTCTCTCAATCTCTCAGTGTCTCCACTTGCTTTATGACGTTCATTTCTGTATATTGACGTTTGTTGTTTGGCGTTGACATCACAGAGTTTAGCTGCGCCGAGCTTTCGTTTACCTTTCCAAATATATTTCGTCTGCGTTATTTCAGAATGAATGAGGTAAGTCTGAGTCTAGAGGTCGACAGCTGACCATTTCATGTTTGATGACCATTTTCATGATACATATATAGAGCACTCAATTTTCAGGATTGCACGCAATAGTCATTGTGTTAATTGTTAGAGCACGAACCTCAATCATAGTATGAAAGGGCACTGGCTTTAATGGTTAATCAGCCAATTTAAACTATATAGTCGCTAAACTGTTATTTTGATCGTCATTTATAAATTCCACTTGATGATTGTAAATATTATAATATTTGAATATTTTAATAGAACGGCATGTTTGCTATTTTGGAAATGTGGCGGACATTAATTGTCTGCAATATCGAGATTATGCTATACCAGTATTTTCCAAATTTTATAATACTTACATACCGAAGGAATCATAGTATATTGGTTTTGTGCAATGTCCGTCATGCTGTCTGTCCGTCTGTCCATCTGTCCGTCTGTATGAACGCAAGTTTTTTCGGCACCCTTAGAGATTGAAACTTGAAACTTGGAATATATACTGGTCTGTGCTCCGAATAGATTAACTGTTAAAACAGGAGTGCTACGTCCACTAGGGAGCTAGGAAATCGATCAAATCGATAAAGCCTCAAATTCCCACAAATTTGATGGCTATATCTTCTGCAGTTTTTGAGTTTAAAACTTGAGTGACAAAACTTGGAAGGTAACTTGCTGGTAACCTCTATAATTTTTTGGACCATGTACACAACCGCCGCCCCAAGGAACTTCGGCCCTAGAAATCTGAAATCCGTACATCTTCCGTAATTTGTAAGCTAGAGTCACCAAATTTTGAAAGTTTTTACTGGTAACTCCTTTAAGAGATCGATAAAAAATTGGATGGCCACGCCCACTCCGCCTCCCTTAACCGATATACCTGTTTTTAAAAATCGATAACACCGTATATCTCACACAATTTGAAAGCTTAAGTCACCAAATTTTAAAGGTATATTACTAAATTTTGGACCACGCCCACTCCTGCTCCCAAAAACCGATAAATGCCCATATCTCCCGCAATTCCAGAGCTATAGCTACCAAACTTGAAAGGTATATTACTCAGACATAGACATATTTTGTAGCACGTATAGTATTATATTGTATTGACATGCATAGCCAAAGAATCCCAACATTACCAGACAGGAGAAAGAAAGATTAAATATGTTTGTTTTAGATTATATTGTTATGTGATAAATAAGAACAGGAGCATTACTATAAGGTTTAGCGTACCTAGCAGCTTAGAAACAGACATAGAGACATAGAGACAGAGTTATTTCAGTCCTTATTTTAGCAAGGATTAAAAATATACTACCATATTGCGGTGTATTTATAACGCTGAGCTCATTATTTTTCCAGTAAACGCGCTATGTCAAACCCAAGGCCAAAATCCGATGAAAACAAGTTTTAAATTAAGAAATTATATATGCATTAAGTCCACATTGTCGAGAACGCCAACTGTGCCTGCAAGCCCGACTCATAGGCCCGAGAGGACAATTAACATGTGCGTATGTATATGAATAAGTGGGTGTGGGTGTTCTTTGTGAAATGAATAACATGCGGAGCGGTATGGTACGGCACCATTACAAGGGTTCTCGGTTGATATGTGGTTTCGGAAAGCCTCTGGGCAGATCTACCACGCCCACATCTGAAATATTCCTATCCAAAAAGTGGGCGACTCTCTTAACAATGAAAAAAGATAAGTGGCGGAGCGGGTGCTCACAACTTTCGGTATACATCTAACGTTAAAATATCTCCGCTGCATCAGTTGTTTCCCAAATACGGTTTGCCGCTTGTGCCCCACCTGCAATCCTCTGGTGCCACAACGCCCTTCACCAGCTGTCGGAGAGAACAATTAAAAGGACCAATGTGTGTGCAGCCCACGCATGCTATAGTCCTTTTCATATTTTCATAAAAGGGGCAAAAATTATGAACTCTGGCCAAAGATGAAAACGCTTTTAATTTGCGAAACCCGCTAAGGCTATGTGCGACTGTTTGCTTAATAAAAAGATCCCCAAAAGACCAACCTTCGTCATTTCTTGTCCCACAAAAGCAAATACTCTCGTTTTAAAAATGCATTCATACATAAATATTACAGAAATTAATAATTTAACCATTTTACAAAAATTTAATTCCGGCTTTTACTTTATTTTTCAAATATGTCTGCAATGTGGGAGGCATTTAAGCAATCTGTAAATATATGATTAACTATATAATTATAGTAATATAAACTGGCATATATAGGCACATATCTATATGCATTCTCCGTTTTCGACTTTTAAATAATAAACATTTAAATATAGATATACTTATAGGTCGATATTGAAAAAGTATGTAATGAAGTAAGAACTTACTGATTAGAATGGATATTCAAATGCAGCAATAGTTCCACTGATAGCCAACGAGGTATTCAACATAGAGTAAGCATCGTCAGGAGTTTTATTTGGCTTCTACTGGCTACTTAGTTGTTTAGGTAAACAAAAGCGAAGTTTTGAGTAACCTAAGAACCACGTGTTGAATGTAATAAAAGGTAAACAAACCAGCGAGGTTCAAATACCGAACACAGCCGACAACACAGTTTTATACACGCACCCGACCTACCACCACTTCGAACGAGCACCCGATGTTTGAGTGAAACTTTTAGCAAGCGTTCGGCGAAAGCTTTGTGGACACGATGTCATAGCGGCTACCAGTGCGCCGCCAACCTGTGCCAATTCCCACTGGCTGCCGCCGCTGCGGCCACGGAAGTGTTGATGTTCCGCCAAAGTAAATTTGCCGTCAGTTGTTTTACAAACGTTCACGACACCAGTACACGAAACGCGGTCCACGTGAAGTGAAGCCAAATAATTGTTTGTGAAGATTCGCAAATAGCTTTCAATCGGATCTTTTTTTTTGTGGTATTTTATTTTTTTTGTATTTTTGCGATTGATGTAAATGAATGAGAGCAATGTTTATAAGCTATGTGTTCTGGCATTTTAAATAATTACCCTTTTATTTGTGTAAGCTTTTATTCGATTGTCGTTCACCGATTGAATATTTAAAAATATTCATATGTTTATCTCGTAGCTACTTTATCTGTGCAAGTACTGGGTGAAAATGATTATCTTTAAATGCCTAAGTGACAAGTTAATTGACTTTATATAATACGATTACATTACAGTTATCAATAAACAAAACATCCATTTCATTATCAGCATCTGATCAAATGCAAACAAAATTGTTAAAATTCTCATTTTCGGTAAGTGCGAATATTTTACATATAGACACCGATTTTTTTAGGCATTCATGTCGAATCAAATTTGTATACATCCAGTAAATCGAACGGACTCGCTTATTCTATTTTGTATGTCAGCGAGTTACATTCCAAATAATCTTGGTCTGCAAATCACAGAACCTTGGTGACAAATTTCCCATCTGTGAATTATGTGATCAACTAGGCCTTTATTTCTGCCAAACAATGTAATAGAAGAATTATCGGATACGTGTGTTATATTCAATAATTAATGATTTGTCTTAAGCTTTTGCACATACCATTCTATACACTTTTCCTGTAAATAATTTAAACTCGAGAGGAAAGGTGTTGATAAATACTAATATATAGAGAGGAAAGGTGTTGATAAATACTAATATATAAGATTATGATCATTTAGTATGAAGTTCCACTAAAAGATATAATTCTCAAAATTAAGGAAATCGACAGCTTTGTGGCAAAGACGAAACGTCTGTCTACGAAACTATGGGCTTATCCATACGCGTGATTTGAATAAAAATGCTTTTCTTCCAAGTAGAGATAGTTGTTGGACTTCATGTATATTTCCGAAACAGAAGGAGCACTATATAATTAAGAACCACAGCAACTTTCACCAACAACCAGATATGAGTTGGTGTCGCAGTCAAATAGGAAACATACATGAGGGCAACATTGACACCGCCACAAATACGTGCTCGACCCTTATGAACTCCGGCAAATATGTCTGTTTGTTGTTGTTGATAACTTAATAGCAGGACAATGCAATACTTTCTGCTTACGAAAAAATGGCCAAGTGTCTGCATGCCTGTAAGTCGCCGACTGCTTTTTGACCCTTACAAAGGTGGTTTCCCTCTAGTATTGCTTTAAATAAGCCTAGTTCACTTCAAATTACACATTGTCAAGGAATAACTTTAAATAGGTTGCCGTTTCCATAGGGTGCACATATACACAAATATTTCGCGTATTGAAATAATATACAACACCGGAGCCTAAACTTACTTTCATGTACAATTATTTATTTTATTATTTATTCATTGAATTTTGGATTCACAATCATTTTAATTTATAAAAGACGGTGCAAAAAAAGCTGTATAATCGAACACATTTTGTAAATAGTTATTTAATTTTCAATTGATAATTTCAACAACTTAACAAGCTGATCTGTCCGATTTCCGATGCTCTTGAATACAAGTGACATCCATGTCGTGTGTTAAAATTTGTACGAGTCATGACTGTGACCATCAGTAACTTTTACTGTTGAAATACTTGCAGCATATGTGGCAATAAAACGTATGACAACAACAACGACTAGAACATGTAACATTAACTAAGCAGGAGCAACTACATATATCTGTAACTTAACTAAAACTGGACGTACGTGCTAGATGGAGAACAGTTGTTGCTCGTCGTTCGAGCTCCAGCCACTGCAACTAATAGTTGCTGTCCTTATTTCCGGCCAGTAAACCTTTTGCTCGCCATTCGAGTGCGTGTAATAACCGGCTGTCTGCAGATACTAAATCAACTCGCTGTGTATTTGCATTCGGGCTCTAGTTTTCTAGTTTACCGCTAACAGAGCACGTCCCGACCGACATTTTGCCAGTCTGACTGCTTACCCGACCTCTTTTTTCAGATTATGGGTAGTATGTAGCATAATGAAAACGTTTTTGTGCAATCTACTTACACCCCCAATATCCCCAAATCCCGTCACACTCACGCACACACACAGGTCACAGTTTACAATTGCACTTTCTAACTCTATTTTGCACACTCCCAAAGAGTTTTAAAAGGTGGTTTTTCGAGCGGCGTCTTCGAATGCTAAAATTTATATGCTATTATAAATATGTTTGCCTCTAAATTTCATAAGAAAAAAATAACTTTAACAGAAAACGAAGTCCTAAGAGGAAAATAAAAGCCATTCCGACTTATAAACAAAAGTGCGTGCTCAAAATATTCCACAAAATTTTAATAAAAATAATTTCGTGCTAAATTATTAAATATAATTAAGAATAATAATAATTAAATAATATTATACGACATCTAATTGGATTAAACTTAGTATAAAATGTTATTTATAAGCTAATCGCTTTGAACGGTATATTTGTCTGATAAGCTCAGAAATTACTGCTTGCGAAAAAGATTTCCAAATTCAGGTCTTCAGAAAATGTAAATAAAATGTACAAAATTAAAGAAAAACAAGAGAGAACGTTGCAGACGGGCGAAACCGACTGCGAAATACTTTGATACCATAAGTTGTGTGTAGCCTAGAAATAGTGTCCAAGAATGACTTTCAAATTGCGATAGATATAAGACAGTCACCCTCCTTCGAAGATTGACAACTGTAGCTCTTAAAAATGGGCTTTTCGAGATTTTGGGTGACGGAGTGGGTGTGGATAAAAAAATTATAGAGAAGGTCCCTAATAACCTTTCTTTAAATTTTTGGAGTACGATCTAAGTAATAAACCTTCCAAGTTTGATAACTATAGCTTTTAAAATGCGGGAGATATATTTTCTTACCGATTTACACTAACATCGGCTTATGGAGGCGGATTGGACGTCACCATAAAATTTTTTTCGAACTCTGAGGGAACCAGTAACATACTTTCAAAACTTAATATTTTTTGGCGTGTCAAATGCCGGATCTTTAAAGGACATCGCGAACAACCTACAAACCAAATTTGGTGACTTATAGCCTAAAATTGTGGGCGATATGTGGCTTTATCGATTTGATCGATTTCCTAGCTCCCTAATAGACGTAGCACTCCTAACCTGTCGTAAAATGGTGCGTTCCTACAGACAGACAGACAGCATGACGGAAATTGTACAAACCCAATATACTATAAGACCTTCGGTATCAAAGAATAATAAAGAGATGGTCTGGTCAAGATAGCATAGATGCATAGAAGACGTCGTCTTTTTACAAATAGTTCCTTTAGCAACTACCGGCGACAACGGTTGTACTGCCTACAGCAAAAATAGATTTGAAAAATCAATTTTTTAAATTAAGCAACAAGTTTTCATGGAAAATGGCAGAGGAACGTACGAATCATTCAATCTGACGGACTTGGCTATACACAATCTGATTGTAATTATGTTTAGGAGACGTGTTCTTTAATGTATTACAGTTTATACTTCATAACAAAGTATTGTATTATAAAATAATTTAGATTCATTTTAAACAGCCTTTTCCAACTCACAATTCCTGGACGGACAGAAATATTAGTTTTGGTAATTTTTTTATTTGATATGACATCCTGTCATATGTTGCCACATCCACAAGATACACTGCAATTCAAAATTTTTAGCTCTTTTTTTCAAGCAGGTTATAGAGTATTTATCTCTGAATAGGTTGCAAGCATTTTTAAAACCAATTGGCCTTGACCATTAATTTAAAAATGGCATGTTTACGATAATTGCCGCTCATTGCCGCTTTTTTCCTTACTTAAAATTTCAATAAGCAGTTTCTTAATTGCTAAGTACCGAATAAACATATACTGAACAATTCTCTTAATTTCCCTACACAACCACATTTTCCATCTCGACCAATCACAAACTTAGTTGTTAGAATTCTTGTGTGTTATTTTATAAAATGTATGACTAGGCTAAATATACCCAACCACATAAGTATGTACTTATAATATAAAATAATATAATACTAAACGCAATAAATTTGTTTCTTATTACTTTGTTGTTTCCAGAAAGTAGCCCGCATTTGAACATAATGCTATTGTTTTATTATTCATTTTATAAACATATACAAGAAATTCACTCTCACGTTCACGAGAGCAATTTCTAATAAGAATGTGAATATAATAAATGTTGGGTATAATGAAATCAGGCTATCAATTTAGTAAGGTATACTGCATTCTGGAAATATATAGATAAAGCTAGAAATAGTCTAATTTGCATGCAAACCGACCGCCGAAAATGCTGAGCACTTCGAAATTGATCAAAAATATATATACGAAGCATTCATTTTTATACATAAATATGTAAATAGATATATTTATGTAAAGCATAAATCCCACTAGGTCATACTGCGCATACGAAATAAATATGTAGAAATAAGTTTCAAAAACGAAAATATCAACATATATAATTCTAAATTTTTATTGAGCAAACGAAAAATGTGTTTCACTGCACACGTTGTTCTCACAATGACCATGAAAAGCCACATGAAAAAACACATCTACATATTTTCTAAATTTAGATTTTTTTCACTTTTAGTTTATTTTTAATTAACTTAACTTTTCTTACAGAAACTTACTGAAGCGAAGACTCAGACGATATTATTTAAGTATTTTTGAGTTTATAGGCGGCTGTAGAGAAGAAACATAAGTCATCACACACTGTTCAATCAAAATATTAGTAATTTTTACTAAAATAAATTGTGTCCAAAATTAATTTATCTAAAATTTTTTTGTGTAAAAACTTAAAAATTGTCACTTGATTGTTCACCGCGATGGTGCAATAAGTATATCATATTGTCTCATCTATCGCTCTCTTATACTCACCGTAGAGAAGGTAAATATATACACATGTGTATGTATGTTTGTGCATATTTTCACATTTACATATGCTCTTATGAATAATTTAACAATTGCACGTGTGAAACCATCAACATATTCAAGCAAAACAGCTGCAATATAGAAAGTGGAAAGAGCATTGACATTTTATCGCAGCTCATCGGTCTGTCAGTGAGGCAGGTAGAAGATATATGTACTCGTATATATATTTTCGATATAAGAGTGGCATATTAAGCATTAAACAATCAAACTTTTTATACCCGACCAGAGGTAATTTTCATTTGGTCAAGAAATATGTGTATTTAAATATGTTGCATTATGGTCCAATTAACAAGCCATATAAATCTGACATATAATCTATCTTGGCACGTGCCCCTTTCCTGATAGTGAATTGATTTTAATTTGGGACGTGTCTGACCACACAAGGTATATATATATTCTTTATCAGTAATAATATCCGATATAGTCTGTCTATCAGGAGCTCCAACTAAACTCATTCCTATGTTCCTATATTAGTCAACACAAGTAAGAATGCCTTAGCAAAAAGAGCTCGACTAATCCCAAGACTTTACCAAGTCACCTTTTAAGTATTCAAAAATGCACGCGCACTCATTGTATATATATTTGGTAAATAGTAAAATTCTTCCATGTCAAGTGATCTTAATGACATTTTTACTGATAATGGAAACGATTTATCTCATACGAAGACTTTTTTTGCAAATACTTTTGTAAAATGAATATACTTTGGCCATTTCATTTTAGCGATAATCCCTATAGTTACTACAGATTTTGAGACACTAGAACGCAATGCACCGCAGAAGCAACTGCATTCCTCAGTTGAATATAGCAAAACTCTGCATGGAGCGCATACACTAGCGTTCAAATAATAAAAACGGGAAAATTATTGCAACTGAACAAGCAACCAGGAACAAGAAGAATACCAATTGATAACGATGATAGCCGGCAGCAGTGCAGAAGTGGACATTTCTAGAGCAACTATAACGCCATTGCCGATGGTGACGGGACAACAACAGGCTAAAGCAACGCCCAAGCAAATGCGCAAAACTAAACCCAGTCAAACAGGCATCTTGGCGCGCAACAACAATGGTGATGATGGGGGTAATGGAGGAGGAGTTGCCGCATCCACCAAGACGGCAAAGACAGGTGTTGAGCAGCGCAGCAGTCGCGGTCTTACGGCCGGCGGGAAATGCTTAACGGTGCCGTCCCATGGACACGAGAGTGCGGGTGCTTTCAATGGAATCGAATTATATCTTGGCCTCATCGGCTGGCGTAAAAAATGTTTATACACATTGCTTTTGCTACTAATGCTGCTGATTATTACAAACTTGGTGCTGACTCTGTGGATACTCAAGGTGATGGAGTTTTCAACGGTAAGTGCAGATGCAAACTGTATGACCTATAGGCTTCATATTTTATATACCCCGACACCTGACCTTTTTAGGAGGGCATGGGTCAACTGAAGATAGTTCCCGGTGGCATTCAACTCACAGGCCAGGCGGTTATTATGGACATGCTACGCGCATCCACAATACGCTCGAGGCATGGACAGCCAATATCGATAGGTGAGTGCGAGCGGGTGCTCTGCTTAAATACTAAATTTTCCCACATCCTTAGTCGGGATACACCTCAACGAATTTGCGCACTCAGCTTGTGAGACGTATGGTCTTATCAACTTACATTAACAGATGTATCGGTTAAGGAAGGCGGAGTGGGTTTGGCCATCCAATTTTTTTCATCGATCTTTTAGCGGAGTTACCAGTAACATACATTAAGAATTTGGTGGGGGCTCAGGTGTGGGCGTGGCAACACAAATTTGTTATCGATTCTTAACATGTTACGATAAAACCTACCAAATTTGATGTTTCCAACTTAAAAACTGCGGAAGATATAGCCATTAAAAGTTTTAGGGGCGGCAGGGCTGGGGCTTTGAAGGTGGCGGGGCATATGCCGATCCTTGAAGGACATTGCGAACAACCTACCAATCAATTTTGGCCATAAAATATGGAAGATATGTGGATTTATCGATTTCTTAGTGGACGTAGCACTCCAATTTTAACAGTTAATCTATTCGGAGCAGAGACCATTATATGTTCCAAGTTTCATCTAAAAATCTCTAAGAATGTCGACCAAAGTTGCGTTTATGCAGACTAACAGGCGGACAGACAGCATGACGGACATTGCACAAAACCAATATACTATGATACCTTCGATATCTAAGTAAAAGAATAACGTGAAAGTATAGAATAAAAGTATAGCATTGTTACTTGGTTGAATTGCTTGCCGCCACTTGTAATTCTCCATTACGTTTTCTTAAAGGTAACTGCCCTTATGCTAAGCCCAGCCAGAACAAATGTGTGCCCTTGTCACCCGGGTCATAAATCAGAAGATACGCAGATAGGCAAAAAGCATGGAAAACCATGCCAAAGTCGAATTCGTTCAGCGTTCATACTTATCCATAGATAGATATGTAGATGTTAACACATATGTTTGTATGTACTCGTTTACACACTATGTGTAGAAATGCACAAGTGGTGGTTGTGGTGGTATCTAATCAAATGAGATCGGACCTGCTACATCTGCGTTGCGTCGTGTCGCTGAACAGGCACGCGACGCTCAATTACAGATAGAGATAATCTACATATGAGAGATCCGTCGCTCGACTGAGGAAGACAGATGAGGGGGGAAAGTCACGGTCATATGTGAAAAACAAACTTGTGCTTTGGTGTGTGCCGGCGCACCTACGTTAATAAAACGCCACTTTTGATGCAATAAGCGCCAGCCAGCCTTACGTTCAGAGTAATTGTATTAGGTGCGGTGACCATAACCAGAGAGCACGAGTTCAAAACACCTTTTCCAGTTCATGCCAAACAATCAGTGGATGCGTGTTAAAATATACCCTGGGGATTGTCGAAAAATAATCAAAATATATCGCTTAAGAATTGAACAAAAATCTAATTTGTTGATCATCTTGGCTAATAAGGTTATAATTGATATTATAATTTTTTCTAACGTGACAATGGTTCGAAGCACATAGCTGTGTGAGTATCAGCAATTTTGCAAGCTTTGATTAGTTCGTTGGAAGAAGGAGTTTTTATTTGTATCCTATTTCATTTCGGTTGTAATGAGGTGGTTTGAGATCCTTTCCATTCAAAATAAATGCTAACGTAAGAGAATTAAGTCTATATATCTTTATGTCTATATATATTTATGAGAAGGCTTATGCAGGTATTAAATTAAACTGTAAAAATATGGTCATTGTTTGAATTATATGTATATATATAATACTCTTTTACTGTTTCTGTCGTCACCATCAGAATCCTCACGTAATTTTTCAATCAATACACGTGACTCAAACGGTGTGCTCGAAAATCATTTATTCTTGGGGCATGATAAGTTTGAATGTCTGTCAGCGGGATTTCGCATCAACGATACCACCGGACGAAATTTATTTTCCGTAAATCGAAATGAAGTCACTATCGGCGCGCACACGCTGCGCATCGAAGGCGAGGGTGGCGCCATCTTCCGCGAGTCCATACAAACGCCGCATGTGCGTGCTGAGCCGGGCCGAGAGTTAAGGTAAGTGTTGAAGGCTTATTCACATGATTATCGGTATGTGTGTATGTAAGTGCAGTTGCATTATAATAGGTAAGAGTACACATTTAATGATAACGTAATGTAATTAGTAATTTCTCTATGTTATATTGTATATCAGGTCGTTTACTCACTCTCAAAACCTATTCCGAAGTGAGAATGCTCTCCTCGTCATTATCGCGTTCTGCTGTCACTAACTCTGCTCTTCGCAGGTCGTCTTTCTTAAGCGGATTCTCTCTTGTCATTGATTCGTTGCTCGTCGATGTTGTCTACGTTCATCGTTGTTGTTTCAATTGGCCTTACAAGATCAGTTAAAAAATTACACCATGCATTAACAAGAAGTGAGATGGCATTATATAAATAAATAAATAAATAAATCTGATAGAACAATTTATCCGGATTCAGATAGCTTATTACAGTTTCAATAAAATTAATTCAAAAACCACCAAACTATTGGAACGCCACTCCAAATTATTCAGTGTTTCAATTTAACACCGCTATAAATTTAGTGGAAGCCTTGTTGTCACATATTTATTCTTGTGCCTTTCATACATTTGTTTATATATATGTAAATACAAAATAATACACCAATACACCAAGCTCCCGTTCTCATGGTGTCTCTGCACTACTGGGCTTGTCAACGCAACCATCGCGCTTACGGCGGCAACACTACAACGACACCATTAGTCCAAACACAAAAGGCTGACACTCGCGAGGTGTTGGCATATAGCTTGCTGGCTTGGGTGCAAAAATATTTACACATGGTCGTACCGTACGAGTGCATATGCATATATACATATGTGTGTGCAATGTGAGTGTACTCATACGTATTCATTTGAAGAGCCGCAATAAGCGTATGTGGGGGGATCGCCATTGCCATCGCCATCGCCATCGAAATTGAAACGGCTTCAGTGGCGACGAGTGGATTGAAAAGCGTTCTGGCGCCTTCATAGTTTTATGTTTTTGCAGAAAACCTACATTGGGATATTTTGTAGATAACTCGCTTTATTTATTGACCAGACCATATGGGCTTGTGATTGTAACTGTTTGGATGAAGCATTAGCAACACACCAATGTTTGTAACAACCGCTTCATTTTACAAAAAACAGTTATCAAATTGTCTTTTGCATTAAGTTACATTAAGACAGTATCATTTGATTTATAGAGGAAGTCTGAAATTCACGTTGTTTTTATATGTTTTATAATCCTTTGTAAAACGTTGGTACACAGTTCATTTTTATTTTAGTTATTTTATGTTATTCGTGCAGAAACATTTTAAATGACTTAAGCTAGGGTTCCTTTAAATATCTTTGTAATTCTATTAGGGTCGTTGAGTGTCGTCGTTCCTTTATACCCAAACACATTAAGCAAGTAATACTGCTGCAGTCGAGTGAGCCCGACTTTGATATACCCTTAACCCAGCTGTTAAATATATTCTAATATTGTTGGTAAATTTTCCCTAAAAAGTTTTGCATCCAAATGCGAGCAGGTCCGCTAGTGCACTCATTTCTTATAGCAAGCTGGCTGGCTAAAAACACGTGCATACACATACATGCGTACATACGTTCCTAAATGCAATCCTAGGTAGCGGGTTCTGCAGAATACACACAATAACATATTGATGCTCACGTCGAATATCGTGCCATCTCTTTCTCACATATGCGCTCGTCTATTATATGTATACAAAAAATGCTTCCGGCTGCTGATAGAATTGAGATCGATATGAGAATATATTTTCTAAATTGTGTTCTTCTTATCCGATATTGATGAAATTTGGGTAATTGATCAATAATATGCATATGCATACTATGTAGAAGTGAGAAGACTCTGCTTTTTAAATTGTGGAATTTATTCCTATCGGAAATCGATATGTATCGATGATCGAGAAATGGAGGCAGCTTTCGATAAAATAAAGCTAGCTTGACCTACGCCTGGTATACGAAAACATATATTCAAAATTTGAAATCTATAGCTCTTAAAGTCTCTGAGATCCGCGTGTTCATACAGATGGATGGATGAATGGACAAACGGACATGACTATATCGGATCGGCTGTTGATCCTGATCAAGAATATATACACGGAGATGCTTCTTTCTGCCTGTTACATACATTTGCACAAAACCATTATACCTTTTTACCCATTTTTAATGGGTTAAGGGTATAAAAAATGGGTAGAAAGAGTATAATTAAGTTATGCAAAGTACATAACGGACAGAAGAAAGCATCCCCGACCCCATAAAGTATACTTATTCTTGATCGGGATCAATAACTAAGTCGATCTGACTATGTCCGTCCATCTGTATGAACAAACAAGTGTCAGACCTAACTGTAAAATTTCTCGTATTTCACGGGGTTGTTTAGCTCATTTTATTTGGTTTATCCGCCGTTTCGTGTATCAATACAAATCAATTATTGATTATGATCCGCATTTCCAATTGACATAATATACCTTATTTTTTTTTTTTTCTTACATGTTTTATTTTTTAAACTTGTTGGGTTCATTGTAGGCTAGAGTCGCCTACACGTCAATTAGAAGTAATGGCCTCCAAAGATATAAATTTGCAATCACGAGCCGGTGGCATTGAATTGCTAGCTCTGGAGGATGTAAAGTTACGGGCACTCGATGGCAGCGTAAGTATGAAAATTAGTAAATATCTATTGAGACAAATTATTAGTCTCAATGACTATAAACAAACAGCAAATTGCAAATGGCTTTTCCACAAATTTTGATTGAATAGATACGTTTGGAGTCATCGAAAATACTAATGCCCAATTTGCGCACGGCACAGCCACCAATACTCGGCTCTGCCCAGAGTCGAGATCACATGCATCGAGTCTTCCAGTTGTGTGCCTGCTTCAATGGAAAGCTGTTTCTGGCGGCGCCACATTCAATATGCGCCGGTGACGATTCAACGGTTTGCAGATGATTGGTTAAGCTTGAAGTACTATATTTGTGAGAGTAGAAAAATGCAGTGCAATGCTCGAAAACAAGAATTAAATCCAGTGGCACTACAAAAAAAACAAAAATAAAAAAAATCACATACATTTATAATAAATAAATTTCAAGCATATAAATTAGCATTGAGAAAACCACTTATATAACCATGAACATACAGATATGCAAATATTTATAGCGAATTGGACACACTTACATGAATACATACATAAGTGTACAAGCGAAATACATCATAGTTGGTGTTAACATGTTTTGTGTAATGTACAACACTTACTCATTCTTAAATATACACATATATACTGTACATACAAATAAATATTAAAGTTTATAAATATGTACACACATAACCACATAAATACATACTTGAATGTAATTGTCTGTTTAGCAGTTATATTGCTATTATATATCCAAGCAATAAATATTTTACATACATATACAACGACACGAACACAACATCTGGACTGCGAAGTCTATTATAATTGTTTAAGTTGATATTCATATCCACCTAATTTCGAATATATTTATATGCAAATTAAATTCAGTAAATGGCATATACAAAAAATTTTTCCGTTGAAAGTGTCAAATATAAATACATTAGATTCATATACAATTATAGAGAGAATCTAAATTATGCTAATTGTATCACCAATGTCTATAAGTTAAGCAAACTAAAACAATGTGTTTTTGATTCTACGAAAGCAGCTAATGATTCCGATATTTTATTAATCGAATTGCAATTATACTAAATATACAGAAGAATACTGGATGACTACTCGAGAACAAAATCAAGAGCTTCTTGCACTTGCACGTTGTGGATATGCGTTGAAAGTGGCAACATATGAAATCTATAAATTAGTTATATGGTTAAGAATATATAGAAAATAGTATTTAGTATTTAGGGTAAGGTGTAACGTATAGTCACATTTTAAGATTATTTTCGGTGCAGGAACCATCATAAGCCCATTTATAATTAAGAATGTGCCTCTTTTCGAAAAATAGGACCATAGTTAAAGATTTCATTTTCTACATGTATAACATACATACATCTTGTCATTACAGCAAAACTCAGCTTATTCCCTTACTAAAGTATTAACAGCGAATATATATCCCAAGTATAGATATTGATGGGGTCCTGGAAATTTTAAAAATAATTGTTCTGATTTTATTAATTTATTTATAATATTAGATTTTTCAACATCCATCAATCAGATCGATAGGATACAAAGTATTTTCGATATATCGTTATCGTCCAACAATTTGAGCGATATACATGTAATACATACATATATATATGTATGTATGAATAAAAAGATTTTACTTGCATAAGAACCCAAATAACCACATATAGTAGTGCTTAATAGGTACACATATGAATGTAATCATTTAAAAATGGCTTGCATACTTAAGTAAATGGTAACTAAGTCAAACATTATTAATGAATGCATATACAAAAAATAACAAATGCTAACAATAAATAATGAGAACCTAATATTAATCACAATACGAAGACAATGAAATATCATCCAATGAACTATAAGAGCTATTTATGTAGGATACGAAAATGGATAGGGTGTTGAAATATTGCCGTTATATATATGCATATATAAGTATGCCACTAGAGTACATAAAACATTTTAAACAAAACTGCTTTTAAATGGGAATTTTCGAGTATATTTATAATATTCTTTGTTAGAAAGTAGGTGATTTTTTTTTTTTTTTGTGCACAATAAGTTTATATACATACATATACATATATATACATTATATATATATATATATATATATATATATAAATATATATATAAATATATATGAATATGGAAACCATATCAGCAATATACATTTATATATATACATATACATATATATATATATATAAATATGCATTATAACAAACAACAAATAAAATATATATAAATTAGAAAACAAGTTATCAAAAAAACAAGCCAAAATGTGTGCTACTGGCTCCTGCAATTGGCTGGACGAGCAGTTTTTTTATTCGACGACAAGGATTTTGCGCACTTTTTACAGCAAAGCACTCAAAGGCTATGCAAGCAACGAGCAAGCTATGACTCAAGCCCAAGCCGAGCGTTTCGTTGGTTAACGCCTTCTAGCACCACTTCAATTGAATTCAATGGCATTTGAAGTGCTTTGTGGGTGCGTCTAAGCGAAATCAGCGGTGGAATCGTCGCTCTATCCTCGTGCGAAAAATTGTTTGTGGGAGTTGCCGACTAGGATCCGAAGGCAAACACAACGTCGACGACATTCGTTCGTTCGTTTTAGAGATTTTTGAGCGCAAATTGAGTTATTTTTTGAGCTGATTTTCTATCGCTGGGCAATTCTGAGTTGCTGTAAGCTTGGGAGCCTGTTGGAAAAAGCTCTTGGAACACCGAAGGTACTGGCGTGCTTACTGGCATGTTGTGTTAATGCTAAATACAAAAACCGCCTCTAAGATAATATAGATAAAATTTTTCAGCAATTGCCTGAAATTTGTTCTCCGAATAACTATTATTAAATCTCAATACGGCTTGTACCATTTATATTTCATCAATAAAAAATAATCTATGCAATGTAACTGATCTCGTAAACTAACACTATGGCGGAAAATTATCAGTAGCTGTTCGCTAATGAAAATAGTGCGTTCTCCATAAGATGTGAGGCAAAAGTCTTATATTTTATATCAAAGCTATATTTGGTAAGTAGAACTTATAGAGTTTGTATACTGTATGGAATTTAAAAAAACTATGAGCTCTAAGAGATGTATCGACAACAATAGCTGTTACACCGACACATATCACTAAAAATGCAGGTATTTATTATTATCATTAAAAAAAAAAAAAAACTATAAGCTTATCTGGCAAGAAAGAGTATTTTTCGAGACAGTGACACTGTAATTATTTCGCTTCCTCTCCTCTCACATTAATATGACTTCGAAGTATGTCACTTTGCACGTTATGTGTATTTAGTATTCCATTAATATTCTAAAAGCCGCTTTTGTACTTTGCTTCGCATCATTGGCGCAGTTGTATGTTGTTCCTTTTTTATATACACAGTAAGCAAGTGTACATATGTGTGTGTGTGCGTGTGTGTGTATGAGTTTAAGGATGTTGCCTGAAATGTTAAACAACCAAGTAGTAATCGCATAAAATTTTCTAATTACCTTACCAACACACCCATCCACCGACTCAGCTATGCAAACTTTTCACTGCTACGTCTAGTGGCTGTTGTCGGCTGTACACTTAGAAAAAAAATTGCCGCACTAAATGGCGACACTTTTGACGCCAATGGTTGGTCATCATATTATTCAAAAAGTAAATTTCTAAAATATATGGTTGTGTCTTTCTAAAAATTAGGGCTTGTAGTTTTTAGTTTCCAGGATGTTCTTTCTATGAATTGAATAATTCCTATATTCGCTGTTTGGTTACTTGTACTTACATTGCACAAACACCTTACATACTTTATAAGATTCAGATACTCAACTTGAAAGAACTTACGATTTAAGGGGAATTCTTCGCAAGTGACTTCCCACTGAGCTACACGGCCTATAATGTAGACGGTAGCTGAGCCAGTAAATTTCATAACTTGAATTTCAGAAAGCAGTGTACTTTTAAAGAAAATTAAAAAAAAAAAATTACCATAAATTTGGTTTGAAATAATTAGATATTATTTTTAATAGCCAAATTTAAGTAGATTTTTCTTCTGAGTGTAGTAAGTCAGAGCCAGGGACTAGGACTGAAACTGTGGGTTGGGTCTGCTCTTTTCTAGTATATCAGCTGACATGGGTGGCGTGAACTATGCGTGTGCATACATGGATATCAAGTAGTTAAAATGTAAACTCATAACTCAGCCGTAAGTGTCGCTTGTCTTAAAATTTAAATGAAAACACCTCAAAACAACACATAGCACAGGCCATAAATTTTTTAAGCAGCCCAGCATCCGCCGGGGCAGTTGCCAAGTCAGTGTGCAAGTTAGGCAAGGCACACTCGTTAACAATGTGGCGCTCCGGCGCAACAGTTAGCTAACGGTTTCCCCAAATGTGTGTAAACTTGCACCTAACTGACAAATTAAGTATGCATGAAAGCGGCTGCCACACACCGTTGCAGTTAATAGGATTTAGCTGTAAACTGGAATCAAATTAATTGTTGCATTTGTTTACAAAATACCCGTGTCTTCTTGTTGTTATTGGTGATGTTGTTGCTTCAATAAGGACACGCTATACAAACGCATATCCCAGCACGCATGATGCCTGCAGTGCTTTCCAAAGGTTGCAGCATGCGTATACGTGTATGTACATTAATAGATACACATATAAGCTTGTGGGTGCATATGTTAGTCACTACCTTAACCGATTTTTGAATGGGAAATTACACAAAACAGTTTTATGTTGTCAACCATTTGAGGGGCAACACGCTACTAAGTATAAATATTTCGTAGTCTCAGGAAAATGTTCTAATACTTTGGCAGTGCAATTTCGGGAGAGGAGAGTATTTATACATACTGGCTTGCCGCCTATATGCCAACAGCACGTTTACGTAATGCTTTATTAAGTTATTAAATTGCACAAACGCGTCTACGACCGACATCTAAACGGCTATGAATATGCATGATAGTGTGAGTACTTGAGCCGTTTTGCCATTTTACAGTGGTCGCACTAAAGCGAGTATGCACTTACGTGGCTTTAATTTATTCACATGCAAACAGACAATGTAGTTAGGAGCTCAAGTAAACGATGTGCTCTTTGCTTGAAATACGTCTGAATGTTAATATACATACACACATACATGCATACATACATGGATGCATACATACACACATACATACATGCATACATGCATAGCATACATGTATACATGCATACATACACATATGCATACATAGATACGAATGGATACGAACCTTAAGTGTGGACTGCCCCTTGGCGTATGCAACACTATTGCGTTATGCGTGCAGCAATGCATCGCAGTGGCATCATCGACAAAAAAATGGAAGCACAAGAACTACTCGGTGCATGTCGTAGTCTTTCCTCGTGTCAGTGTGGGTGTCAGAATAGAGCTGCCATCAGCCGGGTGTCTTATCGGTACCAGAATTTCAGTCGCAGTCTGCCGGCTTGTGTGTGTGTTTGTGTGTGTGTGGTGGGGGGAGGAGGGGGGCCGAGCAGCAACAAAACGAATTTATGTCGTAATGAATGTCGGTTGCCGCATATCACGGTACATATCTGCGGTTTATGCCCACATCGGCACTTCTTTCGCCGAGTCTTCGACTTGAGCTGCCTGCTGTTTTTCTATAGTTTGCTGTCTGATTAAAGTCAGACATTATTTTTTCTGGCAATTCGGTAAATTCGAATAGTTATTCGTAACATTTTTGTGGCGTAGAGCGTCTGATGAAAAATAGTACGTATTTTTCACAGTCTGCTTATCGGTTTCGAACAGAGTTCAAAAAGAGTTTATACCCCCGCCCCCTTGTGGCAGATAACCCTTCATCAAGCTAAACAAGCTGAACACAAAACTGAGCCAACGGCGGGCCCGTGGGTATACTAACTACAATTTGCTGCTTAAATTACGAGCTGTTCACTTTGTGAGTGCCGCGCTTAACTGTTTCCTCTTGTTTTAACTCATTGCTGTCGCTGTCGCTGTCCTTGCCCCACCTCCGTCCGCCACTCCGTCCTTTTGCCACCTGACTGCCACTTTTTGTGCGCTTTTTACGAGCTGTTGCCGGTGCCCGCTGTGCGCGAGTGCGTGTTAACAGGCAATTAAATCCGAATTACATTTTTGTTCCTTTCTGCATGCCACTTGCTCCATGTATCCATCTATATGTACGTGCATGTATACTCAAACATGTGTAAGTGTGTGTGTGTAGGTGTGTAGGTGCGTGTGTGTGTGTGTGAATGGGTTGCCTTTCAAAAGTCAAACGGCAGGTGTGCCGAGAGTCATGCCGCATAGCACGATTTGTTCCCAAATAGCAGCGATAAGACGTGCAAAAGTTCAAGAAGCCAACACAGCCCCATCAGCTGATCCCCTGTCCCGCTTCCTGTCCTTGCGACCATTTGCACGTGCTAATTAAAGATAATTTTTAATTGCTGCCGTCAAATGAAGATTTATGTGCAAAGTATTAACTAATCGAGCGGAGCTCTACTACTATTTGGCTTTAATTGAATTGAACCACAAAAAGGTCAAATAACTTTCAATATTTAGACGTTACGACGGGGTGGGTGAATAGTTAACCGATAGAATTTGCATCATAATGTCAAAGGCATGAAAGGCCACGAACCGCAAAAAGTTAACCCAATTGAATTTGGGCAGCTAGAATCACAATAAAAACTTATAAAACAAATAAAAAAAAATATATATATTCAAGTTTATGTCGGCAGTAACTACACCGAAAGAAATGCCTTATATACTCATATTGTCTGTGCACAGTAAAACATATACTTTGCACATAAATAAGAAGAACAATTTCAGCTCTTTCCTAACAACTAAAGATGTCAAGTGTGCTTTTTTAAACGTATATTCTTAGACAAATTATCAAACGCCCACGTTAAGCCAAATGTCAAATGCAGTGTAGGACCTGTAATCATACTCATGTTTATTGTAAAAACTTGTGGATATCCATACCCTTGAGTACACTGTACGAGTATATGAGAGAAATGTACTTGCCACGGCGTAAACTCAGTACAGCACCATGTCATTTCTAAACGCAAATGAAGCCATTTCAAATAATACACACACTCATCGAAATACGTAAGGGGAGGGCAGAACCCAACTTAATCTTTTTGTGTATAAACATACGCTCCGTACCACTGTGGCCCGGTTCGGGTTGGACTAACCGTTTGGGCTGATGGTGTGAAAATGTGTGTGGCAAACGGAAATCAAATGGAAAACTCATGCATCGCACCAAAAAAACACTTTTCCGAACGCATTTCTATTGTCAGCGGTACTGTTGGGTGGGTAGCTCTGTGGGCAGAAACTTTGCAGTGACACTGTGACCGTGTGCTGCGAATACGCGCCTTTTGTTTGCTGGCATTGTGCTCATAGTTTTTGCCGTTCTTCCACTGTGAGCCAGTGCTAGGGGCCTTTTTTTATTCTTATTTATATTTATGTATGTATTTTATTTTTGAGCAGCACAATCTGAGTGAGCCCGCAACCAACACCGTTCACTTCATTTGCTTATGCGGAAGAGTCAAGGCGTACTTCACATTGCCAGCGGCGGCGGCTGCTGCTATTGTTACTGCTGCTGCTGCGGCTACGGTGGTTGCTGCTGCTGCTGCTGCTGCTGTTGTCGCTGCTGCTGCTGCTGCTGCTGGTGCTGCTGCTGTTAGTGTTGTTGCTGCTGCTACTGCTACTGCTGAGGCTACTGGCAGTAGTGAAAGGACCAACTTTTGTCGCTTGGTAATGATGGCATTTTAGCATTGTTGTTATTTCTGTTGGTGTTGTTGTTAAAGTTTTGCACACAAGTTTAAACAAAGCAGCCGCCAGCCACATAAACAGTCGACAGGCGCAGCGTTGTTAGGTCAAACAACAACAGTAAGAGCAGATGCAGGAGAAGCTGCCACTGAGTTGATGCCACCTACTGGTTCTCATTGAGGCCGGCCCCAATGTTGGCACCCACAAAAATAGCGGCGCCTGTCAAACTCAGCTCTGGCTGTGGAAACTGTTTGTTGCAGCAACACCAGACCATTGCTCCTGCCCATTTGTTTGTCGAATAATTAATTTTTTTCAGCGGCATTAGCTATGGTAAGTCTGCACACTTCATATACAAATATAACTACCGAGCATCCATTTACATCATAGTTAGCTTTGATTTGTTTCATCTGCTATGTGCTGATGCCGGTCAAAGTTATGGCGAAGTAAATACCAGCTGGAAATGGGCAATACGCATTAGATGCTTTATTAATTTATTTAATTAGAATATTTATTTGAATATTATCTATTTTCCTGGACACAATATATGAGGTCTGTGACTACTAAAATATATATGTATGTACGTACGTATGTATCTGCTTATGTCTGTCTGAATGTTCGTATATGGGTCTGAATGTGTTTTGTTTTATCAAGCGTGAACTTGTATTACGTACTATGTATGTGCGTTACTGATACTAGTCACTAAATTGAAATCATAGCATTAAGTCTCATTAACTTGGCAGCCTCATTAAATGCTCACTTTGCACGGCTGACATCATCTCGGGGTTCTAATCAGCTTACGATGTGTCCACATTTTTGTCGCATATCGCATGTACAGTCTCAACATCAGTGAACATGCTTCTGCAGGCACTCGCAAAACAGAAAATGGCCAATGGGTAAAAACAAACTATTTGCAACGCAAACATTAACTGTGCTTCTCTCCCATGGCTTAACGCCCAGCTTGCCCCAAGTTCACTTTATGCATATACTACTTTCGTTGACCAAATGCAGTGAGAAACTCCGGGCACACACTTTTATGATAAGGTCACAAGTGGACGATGGTAAAAGCGAGAGAATTTAAAAAAGGGCTGATACTCGAAAATGTGTATTTTTGCACACCTTACGACTTAATTACTGCTACTCGAATGTAGTGTACTTGAAAACAAAATATAATCATTTATTTAACTTTAATTTCGTATAACAATCAAATCTAGTTAATTTTTGGCTAGTTAGGCTGTAGTTAGTATTTGGCTATTAGCTGATTGATGCTATTCTTCCAAAGATAAATATTATAATTAATTATATTAATATATGTATAACATTATGTCTCCGCTTTAGCATCTGTGAATCGAATCAATGAAAGATACTCAATTAGTTTTTAAACATTCGCTTCCTTTCAGCAAATGGCTCATATTAACATTGTTGGTCGTTGTTTTTTTCTTTTCTGTTATCGCTCTGCTTCAGTACATTTGGTTTTATGAACTCGAACTCCTTTGCATGACAAGGACGTGTTAGCTCAAAGACAAGTCAAATTTACTGGCACGCTTAATTACTGTTCAAGTTCTCATTCTTGTTCGCGTTCTTTTGCTATTTGCTATTGCTCAAAGCCGACTCGACTCGGCCAGAGACGGTGCCGTGACGTCATTAAGCTTCAATTAAAATAGCTAAGGTTTGCATGGGGATTTTTAATTAAAATTCACTTTGTAAATTATGCGTTAAAGGATTTACGCACTGCGTGTCCTGGCTGTGGTTGTTGTTTTTATTGATGTTTATTGCATGCTGCTAACAAAAATCTAAAAAAAATTTTAATTCAAACTGTCCCTTAACATTTTATCATCATCAGAGCATAACCAAAAATTGTTTGTCTTATGCAAAACACGTTGTCGCTTTTTTCTACAACAACAATAATCAAATATTTTAGCAATTTATAAGTACGAAATTTGTTGAGCGAATGGATAATGAGAAACAATCTTTCTTAATACGAACCATGATGATTCGTAATCATAGTTTTAATTGATTGTAAAATAATAACATGAGAATTATCTTGATTAAAATCAATATTTGAAAATAATTCTTTGGATGATTTGTACTATAAATGGCTTACTTTGCTTACTTTGTTATTTAGATAACTTATACATAAGAAATTGGAGACATTTGTTTAGTAAATCTGCACTGGTATCCAGCAGTTGACACGCCAAGATGAGATAAATTTGTGTTTCTGTTGGACATGAAAGGTTTAAAGCCTCTTCAATTGATATGCAAACACTTAACCCTTAGACGTAACCGAATTTGTTAAAAAACCTACATATATACATATAACAAGTATTTTTTGACTTTGAACTCGACTGTTTTAACAGCCCAAAATAGATCTTGTGCAAGGCGTTCACATGCCTGACAAACTTGACATTTAACAAACATGTTAAATTCATTGACAGCGAATAAAAATGTCAGTGGGATGCCAACAAATACTCGAGCAAAATAAATAAAGCGAATGTGAGCAAACATTTGCCTGGGTGTCCATTTTTTACGAGCCACAAATAAAACAACTACACGCAAAAGGAAAACATGGCACAGGCAAACAAAACCAAAAGCAATCCAAGCCAAACAACACAAGCACGAACCACACACTTGACAGGACGCCGAGGAGTATAATGAAAAGACACATAGAGCATAGAGCTGGCCCGGGACCCGGACTGGAGTTGGAGACTGGAGACTGGCATTGCGATTGGGGTTAGGGTTGGGGTTAAGTGGGACTTTGGGGGGCAAGAAATCGAACAACAAAAGGTAGAGTAAAGAATGGCAGGCAGTTATGCGTGTGGTTCGGGGTTTCGGGGTGGTGGCAACTAAGTGAATTCGGTTTGTGGGAGGTGCGCTCTTTGAGCGCATATTGAATCGTATGAGCACATTATCTACGTGCTTACAGCCCAATTTGATACCCCAACGATTACACAGCTCCATTCCCAGCCATCCCATCTTTGACCGTGCCTTTTTTTTTATGTTATGTTTTGTTTTGAAAGATTTGTTGGCTTTTAGTTTGGCGGGTTCACAGCTCGACGCCAATTGACATTGATGTTGCCGCAAACGCAACGGCACCCACATTCCACATGCCGTGCGGCACATCCCCCACATACACATTGTCATTGCCCTCTTTCGATTTCCGTTCAATGTGTACGTAGGAGCGAACTTATATCCTGTGAGCTTAGTCTCTTATTGCCATGCCCAAGAAACACGCAAAACCCTGCCAATGTCTGCATTGCGTTTTTATGTTATGTTTACTGGCTTTCTTACGACTTCCGAGGTAGCCCTAATAACTGATGATTGTGCGATTTCCCCCAAATCGACATGTTGTGGTGGACTGCCGTCAGTCAGTGGGACCGCCTCTTTTTCTCCCCAACCACAGCTGTCAGCGTTTCTGTTGGCATTGACCCCCTGGAGACCTTTTCGTACACTCATAAATGTCTTTCAATCATAATGTTTCAATAAGTCAAAATCGATTACGAACTTCATATGAAATTTATTGCACTTTCGCAAATATGACATTGCCTGCTTCTGTACAACGTGCGCCTGCATGGGCGGGTTCTGCATGCATATATGTATGCTCTATGTGTATGCTCTCCTATGTACATATGTATATATTCTTATACTCCTGTGTGCATGTAATATTGTGAGTAAGCACGCTGTAGCTGGCGGATGCCGGCAGCTTTGACGGTTGACTGCCATGCGTATTAGCCACATTTTTTGGATTGTTCGCTTTGGTGTCAAAGCGTCTGGTGTGGTGTCTAAGGGCACGTGCCCTTAAATGAAATAATCAATCAGCCGAAGTACTTAAATATTTAGTAAATCGATTGACAGAGCCACCATTCAGCCGTCGGTCTCTCGACCCTTTCATTAATGCATTAGCTGCCAAAGACACGACACCGCAAATATTAAATTCCGTAGATCAATGTCGGCAGAAGCTGCTGCACGCTTACGATACGATCCATATCGATACGTATATACGTATATATGCTGACATCATTGCAATTAAAGTGCCGACTGGCTTCCGCTTGGATGCATTATCACGCATATCTCACTAAGCAGTTGTGGGCAATGACTCAATAACCTTACCAATCGCCAACAGGGCACGACATAACTGTGTTTCATGGGTTGATTAGCGCCCAACTCAGTCAAGCGTGTAGTCGTCGGATGCTGTCCAGCAAAAATGCAGAAGAATAACCAAATAATTTGCTGCCAAAAAAAAAAAAAACTGAGTTCATAGATGTGTACACAAATTAATATGTTCATTTATGCAAACATATGTTGCCATACTCGCTGTCGTTGGTCCTCTCACTTTACGGTATGTATGCATATACTTATGTAATGCTATACGAAAATAAAGCGCACATCTTTTGTGTAGTTTGTAATTTGCATTTTTCCATAAACATTTGCACGGTGCAGTGACTGTGAACCAAGTGCGCCTTGCCACTTTTCATTTCGTTTCTTTTTGGGGCTTGCTTTACTTTACTTCTGGTTTGCGCAAAAAAGCAACGCTTAATCAAAATCACACGCGGCGCTGCATCGCAATGCGCGAGCGGCAACAATGGATCATAAAGTGGAGCGTTCAGCGGCCAAGGCGGCTTAGCGCATAAAGAATCAGAACCAGTACCTGAACCAACACCAACACCTGAACCCGAAGCAGAAACAGCAAGAGCAAGAGCAAGAGGAAGAGTAACAGAGCGCCTGGCACGAGGCACTCATTATTTTGAAATTTTCAGCGCGCATTTCAGTGACTTCCGTTTCCGGTGGCAATAGTAGAGCGGGTGTACCACCGCAAAAGAATTAAAAGCAAAGAAATACTAGACTAAGGCTGAAAAGGCCCGCTGGCAGTTATAAATTATAATTTGGCGACGGCAGCTACAGCAGCGACAACAGCTGTGGCACCCCAGGTGCGTATCACCTGCTGTTTTCCCTAATGAACGCGACAATCCGTATATGCTGTGGATGCTTACCGGGAGCCCAGGTTTTTAGCGTGCCAAAAGTGCTAATCAGGTAAAGAGCCCGGCTCTCCACCAGAATAATAGGCAATAATCAAGATAAATATAGCTGGTTCTACAGAGCGAGTACTATTTGAGAAAATTAAAGGATTTTTCATCCTACTTAGTACTCGTACACTTATAAAAATTGTTGTAAACTTTAGTAAATCGCCATACCCTTGGCGCCAAGGGTTCAACACTTTCTTATTCAGAAAGCACATTATGGTTGTTGATTTCTAAAAAACAGGGATTGCATTTCTTAATTTCAAAGTGGATTTTTTTTGACTGTTGTTTTTTCCAGACTGTTGTTTTCTATATATTTACATTGATGAATTTTTATATAAGCTTTTTGTTACTTTATTAAATATTATTTTTGTAGACTTAAAATATAGACAAACGATTTACAAAATTGATATACTTGGTCTTACGGGAAATAGATCCTGCGAGTTGAGTGACTCTCTTCTAAGCTACTCGGCCTCTGAAGAAGACGGCACCTAAACTCTAACATAAAAGCTGAGCCAGTAAATTGCATTACCAGTTTCTGAATTTTACAGAATTTACTTACATTTTTGACGATTTTTTTCTGAGTGTATAACAAGCGAACCCAATTAAGCAAAAACTTACTTGTCGCCGTTTAATTGGCTGTACATTTTTAAGAAACTGTGATCCAGGTATCTCAACCGAATAGCCGAGTCCGCAAAAACATTGCACTCAGCTCGCCGCCCATAATATTTCGAGTATTATACTGTCTTAGCACATAAAGCTATTCCAACTATTAAACGGGGCAGTGAAATACTTCATGTTCAGTGATGTCAGCAGCCAGCTCAGCAAATTTACTGTCAATCTTCATTTCATTTTATTTTATAATTTGTGGTCGCCAATAAGGCTACAACGGTGACTCAGCAAGGTAAAAGGCTAAGAGCCCAAAAACGAACAATGCTAATGAGTTGACATTGCAGTCAGCTAATTTGGTTGCAACAATTAGAAGCAGCTCTTGCTCCTGTATTTACCGGCTTGCAGTATGCCTCCATCGACCAATTTTTAAGTAATTTTAAGCGGCCGTCCAGATTTTTGCAACCTATTATTTTAATTAATGTTTGCCAACAAATACCGGCTCTACTAAATGATGTGCTGTAATGAGCCTTTGGTTGCATCTGTATAATTTTAATATTATGTTGCAGCTAGTTGCAGGTAATTGTGTATAGAAATAAACATATGCAACAACGTTACTTACAAAACAAACACACATATGTATTTTTCACACTGCACATCGAGTTACGTAATTTGTGGCCTGTCAACCAAAGCTAAAAACCACAATGAGCATCAGTCACGGAACAAACGAAGTATGACATTGCTTTGGCAGGTGATGCAAAAAGCCAGGTGCAAAAAATATTAAAATGTGTAGAAGGGCTTTCAATGATGGCAAAATGAGCTGAGCGCAAAATTGCCGCAACAAAAACTAGGACAACAACAAACATTGCGGGGGTCACACTTCTGACTGTTAAACTGGACGCCATGTCTATGGGATTGCTGCTTAGCATCGCAGTGTGTGTGCGTGTGTGTATGTGTGTGTGTGTGTGTATGTGTGTGTTTGTGTCAGCTATGTGTCTGTGTGTGTGTTTCTATCTGTGTGTAGGTTTGCCACTTGCATGGCGACTGGCTTCCGTTTCCTGTTTCGTTGTGCTTTCAACTCGACTCGAATCCTGTTTGCCGTTTAATTAGAGACACGCACACAACACAAGAGCAGCCTTCTTCCGCTACGTGCACTCCAGTATGTATCTATGTGCTTATCTGTGTGTGTGAGTGTGTGTGCGTGTGTCTGTGTGTGCCGGTGTGTATAGATTGTGATTGTGAGCGTATAACGATGTGGTAGGTAATCAGAAACTGCTTTTAATTATTCAAGGTTCCATTCTGATGAATGAAGACAACAACAACAAGCACAACAACGATAACAGAAGCCGACGCCAAACTGCGCAATAAAAGCAACAACATCCGCATCCCGTTAAAGAAACTGCCTGCCATCGTTTGTGCTTGGCATTAAAACAACAACAACAACAGCAACAACAACAACCGTTGGACAGACGTTGGACCAAATGGGATTAAAATTCACTGCTAACAAAAACGCAACGTTGGTGGCATGAATATCGGTTGGTCGGTCAGTGTACACAGTGAACAGATGCATATACATAACACATACACTCATGCATTTATTTATATACATATTTCTACGGAAAAAAAAATATTTGTTGTACACGCAAAGAAAGGCCGTCCCTTAATTCAATTACAGCTTTATTACAAAATGTATAAATAACTTGTGGTTTCGAAGTCATAAGTTATTTTTGAATCAACGAAGAGCAAAATCTCGTAGACCAAATACAAAATACACATTAAAAGCATTTTCGGATTAATAAATAAGTTTATCATTCCAGATTTCAATTTACAAATTTAACCCCTCGATATGTGATATTATGGTTCAAAGAAATTAAGTGTTTTAAATATGAACTTCAATATCATATTCCCAATAAATAAGTCCTTAAATAAATAGGTGTAAAGAAAATTAAGGCAATCATTCTTTACTTATTCCGAAACAGTCTCAAATGGAGCAATTCCAGGATTATAAAGGACTTTCTTGAAATATGGATTGTGTAAATGTATGTAACAGGCAGAAGGAAGCATCTCCGACCCCATAAAGTATATATATTTTTGATCAGGACCAACAGCCGAGTCGATATAGTCCGTCTGTTCGTCCGTCAGTCTGTATGAACACGCCGATCTCAGTGACTATAAGAACAAGAGACTTAAAATTTTCAAAATAAGTTCTCTTATACCAGGTGCAGATCAAGTTTGCTTTATTTTCAATTATCGATACATTTAGATTTCCGATAGCAATAAATTCCACAATTTAAAGTACATTTATTTAATTTAATTTAATTTTGGAAATATGTACTCTGAAAGAAAAGCTCTAAGTTTTATAAAATGAGTTAAGCTATGTCAATTTTCCAAATTTTAGGTTGATTTTTATACTATTATACCAAAAAGGTATAATAGTATATTAGTTTTTTTCAATGTCCGTCATGCTGTCTGTCTGTCTGTCCGTCCGTCCGTCTGTCCGTCTGTATGAACGCGCGTTTCTCCGACACCCTTAGATATAGAGTCTTGAAACTTGGAACGCGTACTGGAAAGTACCCTCAAAAGTTCAAGTTTAAAGGATTTGGTCCTACATCCACTAGGGAGCTAGAAAACCGCGAAATTCGATTTTCGCAAATCGATAAATCCACATATTTTTCACAATTTAATGGATACAGTCACCAATTTTGGTTGGTAGGTTTTTGGCGAGGTCCTTGAAAGATCGGCATATGCCACGCCCACCTCCGACGCCCCATACCTCCCGCCTTAAAAATGTTTAAATGGTTATATCTTCCGCAGTTTTTCAGTTGGGAACGTCAAATTTGGTAGGTATATTACTGGTAGTCGCCTTTAAGAACCGATAACAAATTTGCGTTGCCACGCCCACACCTGCGCCTAAAATCGACAATTCCAATATTGCGGAAATTGTAAATCGATAACTTCGTATATATATATAACTTCGTATATTTTAAAGGTAGAGTAACCAAACTTGGAAGGTAATTTGCTGGTAACCTCCTCCAAGGATAGTCATATCAATTTTTGGACTACGCCCACAACCGCCGCCCCCAGGAGCTTCGTCCCTATAAATTTGAAATGCGCAAATCTGCCATAATTTGCAAGCTAGAGTCGCAAAATTTTAAAGGTATGTTATTGGTAACTCCCCCAAAGTTCGATAAAAAAAATTGGATGGCCACGCCTACTCCACTTACCTAAAGCGATACACCTATTAATTAATTAATTACAATTAACAGAATGTGTTCCCATTCAAAAAGGCAAGCTTGGACAGTATTTCTTGACTGCACACAAATTATGGTATAATAATATTTCGCTGTCGGTTACGTCCGACTGCAACGTTCTATCTTGTTTCTACTGTGTATGCATGCAATCTGGCCAGGCATAGGAGTACTCACGAAAGTCATTGACGCAATTTGCAGAGCAGCATGGTTCGGATAGTGAAAGTCAAATACGATCCTGTCAAAATGGTACAAAATGTATAAAGTACAAAGTATTCTGGCACACTCGCCGTCACAAAGCCGGCAAGGTTGTGTTTTAGTACAGTTATGCGTTCTTATGTTGGTGGGCAGTAAATGAGGAAAGGAAAACAGCCCAGTTTTAAAAATAAGCATTTTTGAGGCTCTGGCTGCCCAAAGGCTTGTCAGCTTTTGTTGTTAATTCTATTTACTTAAAATGTCCAACTCTTCTTAGCCGCTTCTGGCCACGCAAATATTTGCCGTATTAATGAATGCACGGGTAAATGTGTTTACCTTAAGCTGAGACCAGGCCACAGGCGACGTTGACAACCACAACGACAACGACGACCACGATGGCGATGGCGATGGCGATGGCGATGGCGTTGGCGATGACGATGACGATGACGAAGTCTGTGACAGTGTCAGTGGTGATAGGGTTGGTGCAAGCTATTAATTTTGCAAGAGGCTCGACATTGAAAGGCGATGCTGGAAAATCGATAAATGGTAATTTAGTCGCTTTAAGTGCAAAATTTGCCGTGTGAAATGAATTTCAAATATAGGTGTGAAGATCAATTGATTAAAGGCCAGAAATGCCTTTTCGAAAAAGCAGTTCTAGCAATCATCGGGCATGGAGCTGGCCAAGAGGGAAAATAAAAGGGAGTACAACGACTATAGTAAGTAACAACAGCATTGAGCATTGAGCGTAGCAGCTGCGTATGAATAACTTTTGCAGAGCTCATTGACCGTAAATTACTGCAGCAAATTTTTGTACACATGAATTTCCACTTAAATCCAATGAAAATGTTGAAACAAATGGCGAGCGAAGGAGGGCCAAAGGAGTAGAAAGCACTGCAAACTGTTTTAAAATGTAAATTTCGTTTGCAAGCCGGCATTAAGGCCAATAAACAGCGTAAATGTACGCCATTTTATACGAGTAAATGCGCAACGCTATGCTCTGCAAAGCAACAACGAAAACCAACAACAAATTCTTCTGAACAAGATGATGCATGGAGCATGGAGTTTGACTACAACACGAGGGGGAACACGAGATGGACGAGGATAAGGGGGAAGTAAACCAAGAGTAACGGCAACAGCAACAATAATAGCAAGAGCAAGAGCAAGAGCAAGAGCAGGAGCAAAAGCAGGAGGCCCTGGAGTAGATCCACTGCCACTTATTTTATTCAAGACATTAACTTAAATTGAATTAAAAACAAATTAATTAGATACACCATAAAAATGAACAAAATGAGAGTTGCATAAATAAATATGAATTGTGCTTAGGGCAAGCAATTTACGGGTAACTTCTATACCCTCTTGAACGACCTGGCGCTTTGGCTAATCTTTTCTAATATAGCTCAATTATCAATCCCCCTGTGTGGATACACAGACACACCCACACACATACACACACGCACAAGGAAATAACATTTAAGAACAGTAAGTCTATTAGGCAGCTAGCACATTAACTTAATCGTAATTAGTCAAGTAATTTGACGGCTTTGGCACACCTGCGGCTCGCGCCCAATCAGCCTTGCTGCAAGAATCATCATAGCATCAATCACATGACCATGACACTGCAGTACAAGCCTAATTACGCAGTATATCAAAAAAGCAATCTCCGGCAGAGCCGTCGATAAAAGTGAATGAATAAACAAGACTCCATGCGAATATTTAAACATGCAAATATTCACGACACAAATACGATGTGGAGACATAGCGGTGTACTACGGGTATTCCAAATTGTTGCAGCCTCTTAGAACAATCCGAAGTTCATAAGCAGGACCAGGCAAGACAAGGCAGGAAAACACACAATAAGTATAATCCAAAAGTAATTCCACTAATAGGATTCATATAAAGGATAACACGCAATAAATAATGGGAGGAAAATTTTCATTATTGAAAATGCTCAGCACGTACGTATTCAATTACTTGTTGAACTTACCGCTCAGAGCACCATTCCGATTCCCGTTCCCAGTCCCAATCGCAATCGCAATCGCTAGGTCCCCATCCATATCCCTGCCACGTACATACATACATGCATGTATGTATAAGTATGTATGCACACACAGATGTGTATAAGTATGTGTATATGCTTTCCCGGCTCTAGCTATGGCCCTGGCCCTGGCGCATCAGATTGTGATTGCGAACGAAAATCATATTTTCTGTTATTGTGGCAAAATGAGATTATTAAATGGGTTTTGGGTAAAACCCAATAAGACACCGCACGCGGCCAAGCCGAACAGGCGGCAAAAAGTAAACATTGCCACTGAGACAACTGTCTGCCTGTCTGTCTTCCTCTCTGTGTGAAAACGTAATGGGTTGTAACCGTGGTGTGGGCGCGTACGTGATGTGTATACATTGGTCTGCTTCATAGTATCATCAACCTCCTGTTCGAGAGTCGAGACTGTCACCCAGCCAGACGGCCGACGGCCGACGACCGACAGCCAGCAGTCGACGGTTGACGGTTGACGGTTGACTGTCGCCCGCCCAACCAGAGCTGTGTCAATGATGACTTTTCAAGGTTCATTTGCGAGCCCGCCTTCCGCTCAGCAGCCCAACCGCAAACGCGATCAAGTGCCTACACTCATAAAAACCGCCCCACATTTTAGTAATGTCACACTTTTGATGCCAATTGTTGGTCACCATATTGTCCAGAAAACGAATTTCATAAATTTATAGTTGCGGCTTGCTGTAAAATAAATTCTAATTTTAATGGTGGACTTTTCAAATAATTAGAGAAATATGTCCAATTTCCAAGGTGTTGTTGATTTCTATGTGTTCACATTGATAAACTGTAAATTTTACTTTGTTGTTACTTATATAATTATGTTGATTTTTTTTTAGTGTAGCCACAACAGCTACACAACTAACAACTAGCTACAATGGCAACAGTTGTCGAAGTTCTTTCTAAGCCCGCCTGTCTGCAGCAATTTGTGCACATTTACTGATACCCCTGCACATATATTCGCAGCTGTATCTGTTGCTTCTACTTATCTAATATCTATATCCATGGCAATTCCAGTTTCTAAAAAAAATTTTATTTTTTTCAAGCGCACCCAGTACGTGTTGTTTGCCTTCTCAATTGTGCCATGATTATGTCTGCTGGAGCACGGTGGAGTCAGTGCCATTGACAGTGGCAGTGGCAGTGGCTGCAGTGGCAGTAGCAGCACTTAGCAGTGTCAGCGGCTGAGTCGAGGCTCTCTCATGTGGCACATTCAATAAATATTTAAGTCGCAGTCGTTGGATGTGAGGTTTGGCACGATTGACCTGCCTGCCTGTGTACGAGATGTGCTCTCGCCATATGTCAACCGACACAACCGTCAAACAAGTTAGATTTCAGCCGTCGAGAATGATCGAATTGAAAACACTCTTCAGTTTTTTAGCGATGTGTGAACATTTCTAAGTATAACTGATATGGTAGCCATTAACTTTTAGTGTCACATTGAAACTATTACAATGATTACTATTCACTTTTGTGGTGACATGTGTATCGCATTGAAGGACTCTCCGTTTCCCTCTTCGAATCTACACAAATATAAAGTGAATAGTTCCCAACTAGTCTGAAACAGAAAACACATAAATATAGTGTGCCAAATGATAATATTTCGAACTCCTGATTAAATTTCAAATATCAGCAGAGTAACGCTTGTCTACAAGGGTATGAAATCTTCGACGTGTTTAGGATATAAGTTCCTTCTTGGTTTTGAGTAAAAAAAATTCGAAATTAACTCAACGTCCGATTATTCAACAATATTCAGTAATTGATCAGCGAATACGGTTAGAAAAGATTACCTTATATCTTTAAGTGTATTTTATCGGCAATGGCACTAACAACTAACTAGCCCCGCATAGCTTGACGCCGATTGTTAATTGCGATGCCCATTGGAGCAGAAGCAGTCTCCACTTCGAAGCCCACAGAAACTTACAAATTACACTTCGATTGTTGAGCGACAAGCAAACAAAAAAGACTGCAGAGAGAAAACGGCAAGTTGTGAAAGGATAAGGGAATAAACACAATTTCAAGGAGCGTCGCCAAGCGGAGCGCAGCTTATGCAAATTATTCTGCAATGAGCAACGAACATGACTTTGAGTGTACGAAATGCGAAAAGCCAGAAGCGAGATGCAAAATGGATGCTGAGCTGCTGCTGCTGCTGCTGCACAGAAAAAAATAGCCCCACAAATTACATAAATGAAATGTGGGTTTCTTAAAACAAGGGCTTGCATCTCAAAACATCAAAGTTTATTTTCCGAAAATGTACAAAAAATATGTAAAATTTCCGTGGTGTTGTTCTCAATGTGTGTACATTGAAGAATTCTTATATTGGCTTTTTTTAACCTTTGTTAGTATTTTAATTTATATTTATATTATTATTAAGCATTTGTATTTTTAGACTTCACATATACAGAAACATTATTTTTCGAAATTTTCAAAAACAAGAGAAACTTTTATATTTTGACGAATTACTAAGATTTGATATGATTTTTTCAAAGTGTACTGCTGCTGGTGTTGCCGCCACAAGGTTCTGCCGCAATTGCAGTGTAAGTTGCTTGCGCTGAAAATTAAAATTCAAACAACGACTGTGAAGCGTATGGGCAACATTTGCATTTTCAAGCTTCACCTTTGCAGTGACTTTTGTCACACCTGTGGTGTGGTATTCTGACAGAAGTGTTGCTTGCTGATGGTGTTGGTGGGGGGGAGGAGAGTTGGTGGTGTGTGCAACGCGTAGATGGCTACAACAAATACAAACTGCTGATTACAAACGAAAATTGAAAATCTTAAGCACTGCCTTATTGAAATGGCAACGGCAGGCAGGACAATGAACCAGAAGGAACCTCAATCAGGGGGCAAAACTTTATTTCCAGCAGCTGTTCCAATTGTTCAGATTACTCAGATTGTATCTGTATGCTGTGAGCCGAGTACGCCACGTGTGTTTTCATTTAAAATCAACTGGCAATGTTTTATTTTGTTGTTGTTGTTGTCGTTCTGCCGCCTCAAGTCAAAGCCCGATTTTGCGTTTCCGTTTGCCATTTTGGATTTGCCTAGCCCAGATAAAGTCTACATTATCTAAACTCAAACTGATTCTGGTGCCGCGCATATTAATGAGACAGCGAGATCAAAAGACACCAGCACGACTGCACCAAAGCCAACGAAAAGTAATAAAGTTGCGGTTAAATTAAATTGTGCAAATGTATCGATAAAGCTTTATGCACCCAGCAAGCCAGTCAGGACTATGCCTCTGTTTTGAGGGTGTGACCTCAAGTTGGGGATGGCCTTGGTGGCGCGACATCTTGCGGTTTATTGAAGTTGAAGTTGAAGTCGAGTACCGAAACAAAGTTCGTTCAGGTTCATGATGATAATAGCTAACCAATAAAAGTATATTAAGGCTCTATTCATATTCCTGAAATTCCTTCGTATTTAATTGATAAGTAACCATATTTGCAGTTTAATTTCAACGCATAACGCATAGATTATTCACATAAGCAAAAATATTAGTCCTGACAGAATGACAGATTGATTGTTGATAATTATACTACGGTTATATATATATATATATATATATATATGTATATTTAATATGCAAGTAAAATAAGGGGGCTTAAAATGTGAGGAATTCATTATTTTCATTTTTTATATACGAAGTTGAATTATTATATTTGTGTATATGGGTAAGTGAAAATCGAATACTATTAACATCAAGTTTTACTTGTGTACTTGGAAATAGGTAATTGAAATATTTATGTTAACTGGAAACCGAACTTGTGGTCAAGAGAATTCGTGTTTTTTTGCACGGAGCCGCACAAAAATAAATACAAGTACATAACTGATTACAATGTTGGCCACAAAACGTATTAACATGTCGGGTACAGGAGCTCTCATGCGAAATACAATTTAGAACCGGGCAACACGGCGGAGAGACGGCAGACAGACCACATTCAAAGACAGATGCTGAAATAAGAAAGACCAAACCAGAAAAAGGCTATGACAAAATCATGAAAAAGACAACAGCCGCAGCAAAACAAACGTTGACGCAAACAGACAAAACAAATAAGCCAAGCATAAAAGTTTATATTGCGGTCGATGATTCAGTTCTACACAGTCGCAGGCACGTTACGATGAGAAAGTCGACTTCGATGTGCATGGACAGGGAAAGGGAGAGGAGCAGGGAGAGTGACAGGCACACGGACGGGACGGGGACAGGGACAGGGACAGGGCAGAGACATTGTGGTTGCCTTCGGCTCGACCTCTTAGTGACGTTGGGTCCTAGACGGGGAAGAGAAAAGGCTCTGGGCGGTTATGGCACAGCTGCAGCAGCGCCATTCAAAAATTTTGACATTTTGTTCTGGGAGGTCCATGTGGCTAGGCTGTGTCTGCAACGGTTCCTGCTGATGTTGATGCGTGTTTACACAGGCCGCAACGCACCACCTCGCCACCATTGGTGGTGATGGTGGTTATGGTGGCGACGGCCAGGGGTGTGCCCGCAGCAGTGGCTCCCGCTTGTAGATATTTTGAAACCCATTTAGTTAATGGATATAATAAATTTTTCTACAAATTGAAACTCGTAATTTCCATTGTTCTCGCGCTGCTGTGCGTCGCCGACATCAAGGACGTCTTGTGCCTCCGCAAACATACGGCCGTAATACTGGAGTCTGCTGTGCTGGAGTTCGACCGAGGCCACAATCGGGACCTTGATTGCTCGAGGCCGAGCGTAAGACTAGTTTTAATTACGTTAAGCATTTTGACTCGAGTTAGTTCCCACTCTAGTTGTGTAAGTTGCCACAGCTTGAAGACAACTTGCCGCTGTCAAAGTGGGTAAGCAAAGACGAAAAATTAACCAATATCCTAGACATATGAAAGGCTTGGCACTTTGACTGAAGGTAATCTCAACATTAAAAATTTTAAGTGCAATAAAGTTAAATACCTTTATAAGTAAATTATAATATATTTTAAGGCATTCCTAGACCACAAAATTACACAAATCATATCAACTCGTACAGTAAAGGTTTCTAAGAAATTAAGCAAATGCAAATGGCATTTATCGGGAACACTGAAGGGTATTGCTCATATTATCCATGATCACCGGATATGCACCTCACATTTCGAGTTATCTTCGGTATCAGCGCAATGAACAAAGAAAATAAATGTTAAAGACTCGAAGAAAAAGAATTTGCTTCTGCTCTGCGTCCCAGGCAGTTGATGGCTTTATGCCTGCTATCATAAATTTAATGCTGGTGATGTTTAATTTGGCAACTGTAACTCATGTCGACTTAGACTTTAGCTTCGGCTGTGCCCCTCTACCCTAGATGGCCGCTGCGTCATTTATGTGCATACTTACACATACAATATTTTTACTTTAGCCCCATTGCAGAAGCGGCAACAAAAACAACGACACGTACCACTGTTAGACAAAAGATGGATTGTTATCGCTCAAGATAACAGCGAGAGAGAGCCAAGCTTGTTTATGAGTTGGACACGACTAGGACTATACATACGCTCGTCGCACCTGGGCTTGAAGTGCGCCGTAATTTCATTAGTGTCCAAACTAGGGTAATATGAGGGCAGTAAGCAGCTTGCCAAAGGTATGCCCAAAACTTTGCCGTTTGCTCTAAGTACGTGCAAATTTTTCGTCAGAAAATTAAGAAAACGACGACTTGATAGCATAAAACCTGGACCAGCCATCAGCCATCAGCCCCAGCCGTAGGTTTAGGTTTAGGCAGAGGCAGAGTCAGAGGCACAGGCACAAGCACAGGCCCAGAAGTGTGCAGAGTCCCAGTCCGCCACTCAGAACCACACCCATCTGCAGCCCTAGATCAAAGCCCACTTAACATGTTTTAGCCCTACTCATTCGTCTTGTGGACGGTAAACCAAAGTTGAAGATAATTTTCTTGTTGGTAGCGTCGCAAGCGCCAATTTGAATGCTGCCCCCCAACCCCACACCCCCAGACCACCCCAGACCAGTCACTCGAAAGGTGTCCAAAGTTCAGGGCTCACGTGGTTCAAGCTGTGCCATGTGGCTAACTGCTAACGTGGACCTACACTTGGGATCACACTTTAAATGCCAGAGCATGCTGCATTTTGTAAAATTTAATCTTGGAAGGAAATTAAGGTAATTTATTACTATTTTGGCACCCCAAATTATAGTAGTATTATGTCTGCCCTCACTAAAAATAATATATACATACATACGTAACAAGACCTGAATGAGGCTTAAATGCAGAGGAGAGCACACCTGAAAGTTCTTTAAATCAAATTGGACTGTAACAATTTGTGTCTACATATATTAACATTTATGAGTCATTTAATAAATGATTATTTACATACTGGTTAACAGGCGTGTACAACAATATATATGTGTACATGCAAAACTACATATGTATATGTATGTATAAATACATGCATATATAAGTATGGTATTGTGAATACTGTTGTTCATACATTAAAAAATAAAAATTCAGTTAATACTGAATGCCCGATAATAAAAGTCGAACATGCAGTACTATGCGGAAAACAAAGAACATTATAATCATTATATTATTTACGAGGTGGATATGCGAACAAACTGACTAGTTGGTGACATACAATTGTTAAATGCACAAAATGAAATGATTTAATTATAACAGACAATGAAACAAGAGAATAATTGCAGTCAACAGCTGGCAGGCCTCTCGTTAATTTTAATGTGGCCATCCATCGCACACATTTGGGTGTTATATAACCACCAAATATGCCAACAGGCGGACAGATCAACAGACTGTCAAATAACCAGACAGGCAGACAAACAACAGCAGTGGCAAAAACGCAGCAGGAGCAGAGAATTACACACACATATCTACAGTACACAAAAACACAACACAATTGCAATTAAAATGAGCGCACAAAAATAACAAACACACTGGGAACAAAAACAATAGCGAATACAATAGTACTTAAAATGTATGTGCAAAAATGGAAATAATTCACACCATCAGCGAACAAAAACGAAATTGGCAATAACAAGCTGTAAACTGTTAAACAATTGATTAACAACAATTAGCCGCTTATTAAGTTATAATAACAATGCTGCTAACAATATGACATAAAATAAATCTTTACTGTGACAAAAAGCCAAAGCCAAAGCCAAAGCCAAAGCCAATGCCTACGGTGATGCTGATACCACAGACGCATCCCGCTCCGCCTCTGCCTCCGCCTCCGCTCCGCCCTCCCCAACTCGGTAACTCTATCGCTTAGAATTCAATGGCCATAAATTACCCATACATCCACATTACACATAACACACAAAACAGTGGCCAAACGCATGGGGTCAGACCAGCAACACCAAAATACACAAACTTTTGATGAAGCATATTGGGGGCATGGCATTCTGTGGCATTATCAATTTAAATTATCGCTGTCTGCCGTAGCCAATTATTCACGCATTGTGCGTTGTCTTTTTTGCAACTAATGGCACTCTTATGCACTCGACCACCAGTCTACCTGAACATCGTGGCCAGCATTGAATATCAAATCTCTCGATGGGTAAGCCAATTTTGGGGCGTGCACGCGCCGGAAGTTTACACTCAATCAGCATACCAATAGTGGCACAGACGAAAACGGATGTGGATGTGGATGTGGAACTGTCTACATGAAGGTAGGCGAGAGTTGATTCAAGAGTCAGTGAGCACTTCTATTTGCTTCGCTATGACTTAAGTTGCATAACAGGTCCCACTTACTGAAGTAAATTGGTAACATCGCCCAACGTAAAGTAATCTGAGTATGCTTTCCGATAATATATGTATGTCTATCTGTTGCCCCTATTTACTTTTGAAAATGAAGCAATATGCGCAATGTTTGCCCACAATTTATCGTAAGGTGGAGAAAGTGAAGGTAAGTGGGTTACCGTAAATAAAAATCAACAAGACTATAAGAAAAATCACTTATAAACCGATTTCAAGAAAATAAAGTCATAAAGGAAAAGAGAAGAGAAGTTAGTAGTGCTGACAGTCTCCAATCACTTTCGTTTAGGAAATATTCCTAGTACATATGGGAACTTAAAAAAAATTATAGCATACTTACCAGCAAATTTGCCAAAAACATCATACCCTGTACCATTCCTATACTTTTGTATGTGGAAATGTATATGGTCAGAAAGTTATAGCAATTAATCGTATTGTTAATTTAGGTAAACAAAATCCATACAAATAAGAAATCAATAAAAAAATTGAACAAACATGATAATAAATAAAAACAGTAAGCTGAGAAACATATTTAAATTGTGGCAAATAATATCGTTATTTGTGAATACCATTTTGAGAATAATATTTATCAGGTCCAAGGCCTTCTCAACTATATTATTTTAGAGCATTTAATACGTACAGGGTATTTAAAAAGCAAATTAAAAAAGGAGCCCAACTAAAAGTTGCGACTACCAAACCACAAACAAGCCGACAAATGTGAAAAGTTTTGCTGTAATTTGCGACACATTTGAAACAGGTTACGTGCAACCAATCGGAGCGATCAATAATGTACACTCAAACACATGCTTGCTTTCATCTTGGGATAGCTAAATAGGGCCTAAGCAGCTTGCCAACAGACAAGCACATTGACACTCATTAAAGTTGACCTTCTCAAAAGTAATTAAAAGTGACCCCCGGGTCTAATGCATGGTAATTTTTCAGAACAGGAACACCACTCATATGTTTATGCCCCTCGAAAAAACCGAACGACTTTGATATACACTACTCAAATAAGATATTTTAGCACATTTTTATTGTGTGTTATGAAAGATAACATGATTTGGACTATTAGACCTTATTTAATGATTAATATCAATAATTCACATACATATACATATATGTACGTACTTTTGATGATCTGGAATACCTTCTTTTAGCTGTAACAGTTGCATATTTATTGATTGATTTTCTTCTTTAAGCAAATATTTATTAGGCAAAGAGTATAAGAAGTTTTAATAACCAAAGATTTGTGGGAAAAAAGCTCTGTATTTAAAATACGCTTTACGAAAATACTGTGCACGTTCTAAATATACAAATACATGCACAAAGCTGCAAACATTTTGGTTAACGAGACTTTTAATCTGTCCAAAGGTATTTAAACTTGGCTAAGCCTCAACAGGGACTGACATTTATGGTTTTAAAGCAAGTGTCAAATGTTTGTTGCCGACGATGGCCAAAGCGAATACATACACGTACATACATACATACATACTACATCACCCCCAAACATCAAAACCAACAACAACAACAACAACAACAACAACACTACGAGTGGTAATTTATTTTGCCTTACTAAACGTCCATGTCGGCCAACAACTTGTGGGGTACCAGTGATAAAATAGAAAAGGCAAACGAAACAGGAGACTGACCTCGAAGCCGAGCATTTGTCCAGCATTCGTAGTTAGTTCTCCCCTCCTCGACCTCGACCGAAATACATGCGTATACGCACACAAGCAGACACACAGATGCACACACACACATGCACACACTGGGAATGACTCGTGCCTCGGCTCAGACTCAGAGACACGTACTGGCGACCTCTGCAGACAATTCCACATTAGGCGCTGATTTTGTTACTGTGTCGCCTGCCACTGACAAGAATCGCCACCCAAAAATGCTAAACAACGGAAACAACAACTCACCCCACTCCAATCTTCCAATCTCGCATGCTAACAGATCCAATTCAGCCGTGTCCATGCCTCCTCTCCGTCCATTGCAGATGGTTGTGCGAAAATATGTGGGCATTTTTTTTTTGCAGCCAAGCAGCCATGAGATTTAATTGACCAAGGGATCATAAACTTTTGCGCAACGATGCTGAAAACATTTGACACTGATTTCATGAGTCAGCATCGGCTTATGACGGTGACCGCTGAAGCAAACGCACGTAAAAGCAGCTCTGTTTATGTTTTTCCGAGGCACACGGATAATAGGTATGAAAGTGTTAAATGAATATGTTAAATGCTGTTGACGAAGGTGTCACAACTAATTGCAGAAAATGTGATTAACCGTGACCACCAGAAACCACATAGTCGAATAGAATCGAAGTACTCATGCGCTATATACATGTATACATGGAATCTGAAAATTATTATTTTAGCTGTTACAATCCAAAAGTTTTCCTCTTTGTCCTCTTTGAAGTACAACCATCCAGTTTTAAACTTATCGCCTCTTGTTTTTTTATAGTTTGTAATTCATTGAAGATGACTATGATTACAATGAAATATTGATTTCATCAGGTCGACACCAGTCTACGAGGGAACGCAATTTTCAAAGTGTCTTAGATAGCTGCTTTCCCAAGTTTATTATTATTTCTGTTTTCTTTGATTTTGCACTGTAGTGCTATTATAATTTTAGTCAAAACTTGCCACAGTTAAAACTTTGTCAAACTAATCAGATTTTAAAAAATCACGAATTGTTAATTATGTTTTGACCTACTCTTTAATATAAACGCGATTTTGGCTAGATTTTAATGCTACAATTATACTCCCAATAAGTACTTATAAGGGTAGGTCGCAACTATCCATAGCCACGGCAAAAATAACTCAAATATCAACAGCCAAGGCTTCTTAATCATGGCTTAACCCCTAGATGAACACAACATTTAAAGTGGGAATAAAGTATAAGTTGATTTGAGGTTAATTCAAAACGTGAAAGGAAGTTTGAAAAAAAAAGCGAGAAGAGGAGCGCGCGCGTGTCCTTGATGTATCACTTCCGGTATCTGTTAACTTATGCCATAAATACGCACAGCGACCAAGAGCACACGCGCCAAGGCACTATGTTGGCAACGCTTTCGCCAGACGGGGCCAACTGGCTAAAATAGCGCGTCAGTGGCCAGCATTGAAACCATTTGATGGCAACACGTCTTTCTGGTATTTTCACACGCTTAAGCATCACATTGGATTCAACATCACGTTTTAGTGAGCCCCACACTTGTCATGCGGAACTGCCTAATATGCTTATACTCCCTGCCACAGGTCCGTGTGGTGTTGTGTTGGGTTGGGTTGGGTTGGGTTGGGTTGGGTTGGGTTGACTGGCCTAGCTGCTATGTATCTGCACATAGCATACAACGCTACGTTAAATTGAACCCTTTTTTGCTTTTCGTTTAAAACACAGCGTCAGTCGCCTAGCAGAAGCACAGTTACAGATTTGAAGGGCGACTTCATTTCTACACATGCGAATTATGTATATGCATAAACAGATGCATATGCATAGACTTTTATATATATATATATGTATATATATCCTTCTTTTAAGCACAATTCTAACATGTGTGTAGAAAATAAGAAAAAGTCTTGTACATTTTTTCTGTCACTTACAAATTTGTAAGAACTGCTAGAGAGAGATAAACATCCATAACAAACGACTATTAGTAAAAACGCAAAATTACTATATGCCGTGGTATATATTTAATTTTTGTTGTTGACTATATTTATATTTGATACATTTTATTCCGACTACCTGTTCCTAGAACACTTCGAGAAAAAATTTAACCTACGTTTAAGTAAATCACCCTAAAAACTAGAAAGTTGTTCTATATTTTAGATATATTTTCTAAATATTGAGAAAAAAATTCTAAAATTTAGAAGGACGTGTCCCACATTGATGAACCCAAAAATATGGCGATTTTTCTATTAATGAACTATGTCTCTTGCTTTTAGAAATAATTCTTACCTTAATTAAAAAACAAGTAATTAAATTTACTGGCCTGTCTTATTTTTTAGTAAGTAAGTACGTAAGTTCTTTCAAGTTAAATATATGAATCACACATTGAAAAAAACACGTTGGAAATTGGATATATATTTTCTAAACTTAAGAAAAGTCTACACTTAAAATAAAACCCAGGCTTTCTAAAACCACAAACATACGTTTTTTTAAATTTACTTTCTGAATAAAAGGGTGATAAGTTTTTGTATGAGTGTATTTTATAGCACTTGTAGAGTATGGATTTCTAGTCCCTAGCCAGTCATGAGAAAAGATACGTCAACATTTAATGAGATAAGCCGCAAAGTCGCAATGCAACTAAAGTAATTTGTGCGCTTTCGGTAAGGACACAGAGCTGGCTTGCCTGCCAGGACGCTGAAGTCGAGTGTAACCGACAGCAATCGCAAACTCAATCAGCCGTGTAAAATTCTCAGAGCAAATGGATCCATAAAAGTGCAAAAGATGCGATGAGCTTTCAGCACAATAATTGCAGCTCTGGAAGGCATGGAAAAATGTAATTAGAGCCTTCCGCCAGAGACAAAGCTTTAGTTGCACCGACCCGACCACCTACAGATATAGATGAGGACCTCAAAATGTTGGATGCACAGACATAACTGACAGTGATGGCGCACACAGGAGAGCAAAACAATGGTACGCTATATAATAATTAGTAAAATGCCAATTAAAGTGGCTATGCCAATTTAAAAATTAATTCACGAACATTCCAGCATCCTGTATCCTGCTTTGCGGTAAACCTATATGCGAATGGCGGCTATTCAATATCTTTAATGGGAAAACCTAACTTTCTAGAATGGAAAAAACGCACATTTTCAGCATAAGCTTATTTTAGAGCAATACAATTTATCCATCGGTCCTCCAACTGTTCTATGCACTCAAAATTATAAGATTTTGCACAGAATACATCTTTATATTAAATTTATAAAATTATACTAGTCATGAGGGTAATAAGATTAATGACAATTTTTTTCCATACTTGTCACAGTTCTATAGCTAAAGTCCTTATATTAAGGGTAGATTATTATTACTGAGCCTTTGCGTTGAGATATAACAAGGATATAATGAGCTATTTTAGAGTTATAGCAATGTGTTTAATGCAAAAGTGTTGCATTCCAAATTGAAACTGAAATTTCGCCACAAATATGCTTCATCCATTTAAATGTCTGCATAACTTTTATCATAAATTTCACAAAACGGGCAATAATAAAGTAACCGAGTGCCGAGTGTATAATATAAATATATTTTGCAGCCTCACTCTTTGCCATTACGGGTAGTAACAGTTCAATAACACAAAACAATGAACTTGGCTACATACTGCGTATTAATATACATTTTTCGCGATTTTGTTGTTTGTTCAACTTGGCGAGAAAAACTGTTGCCCTTTAGCCAATCAGTGGCAGTTCAGCCTATCCCCAAACAAGCCAGCCAGCCAGCCAGCCAGCCAGCCAGCCAGCCAGCCAGCCAGCCAGCCAGCCAGCCAGCCAGCCAGCCAGCCAGCCAGCCAGCCAGCCAGCCAGCCAGCCAGCCAGCCAGCCAGCCAGCCAGCCAGCCAGCCAGCCAGCCAGCCAGCCAGCCAGCCAGCCAGCCAGCCAGCCAGCCAGCCAGCCAGCCAGCCAGCCAGCCAGCCAGCCAGCCAGCCAGCCAGCCAGCCAGCCAGCCAGCCAGCCAGCCAGCCAGCCAGCCAGCCAGCCAGCCAGCCAGCCAGCCAGCCAGCCAGCCAGCCAGCCAGCCACAAAAGCTACACTGAAATGAAGAAACTCCCGCTGGACAAATAATTTCAATTTTTGCTGAGATTTTTGTGAAGCGCTTTTCCCACCAGCACTTTCCCATTTCCCATTTCCAGCCTTGTGGACAAAAGGTTGTGAACGCTTAAGCAGTGTTTATGCCTGCTAAATGCGAATCTGACAAAGGTCGACTGGGTATTATGCTCAACTTATTGTGCTTTTGCGATAGCTTCAACTGGTCGTTAAATAAATTTCCTGGATGTGCTTGTCAAATCAGTCAGACTTGTGTAGGCCGTGGGCAATTAGCACTCGAGCTGCACTTGAGAGTTTTGAGTCTGTTGGGTGGTTGAGTCGAAATCAAAAGTGTCAGCACATCCTGCATCTTCTACTCACCGAGATATCTCCCCATTGAGTCCGATGTCGTATGAATAGTTAATGACTTGTACACAAGGCTGCTGCCATGTCCTTAACTGTTGCCTGTGTTGAATACCACCCACATATCCTGGAACTGCATTCAGCTTAAGTTCACAACTGCTTTTGCTTTTGTTTATCGACTGGACCCGTGCAGGGTTGTTGCTGACAAATTGGACAAAGCCGGGCTATGCAGAGGAGACAGGGACAGGGACAGGGACAGGGACTTTGCTACCTTGCTTAAAAACCGTACATAGCCAGAAGGGAAGCAACGGCTAGTTCAGTCATAAGCATTAACAATGCAGGTTGACCAACCAGTCCACAGTTGTATGTGTTGTAAAATTTTGCACTGCAGTTTATGCAAAGTTGCTGATAGCAATTTGCAAATTTAATGGCGTGAACAAATTCAATCAATGTATGCAAACAATGACACCGACTTTGACGATGGCAACATTGGCCTAACCAAATGTGTCTGGCAAAGTCCACAGGCAGTTAACAGCTGCTATTGGCAGTTGGCAGTTGGCAGTTGGCTATTGGTAACCAAAGTCGCCAGCTCGACTGTCTGCCAGCCTGCTTCTTGTTCTTGGCATTGAATGCATTTAGACAAAACTGCAAAAGGCAACAATAATCAATGTTTTTGCATCTTCTACTGTCGATAAGTAATACGTCTGCTGTCTGCTGTCTCCTGTCTGCTGCCTGCTATCTTCAGCCAGCCAGCTGCAAGTAGTCAGTCAGTCAGCCTGGAGCTGGGCTTTAAGTGTTTACCATTGCCAACTGATGATAAGGTTCTTGCCATACATTGGCACACAAATATGCGGGAAATTTCACAGGTGTGCTTAGTTAGTTGTTTGGTTGTTTGAGTGCAGCCGACCGCAGTAGCTTTTCCATTTTCGTTCGCAAGAGATACATACTTACGGAGCAACAGGAGTGTTTATATTATTAATTGTTTAAGGCCTATAGATATGTATCTTTAACACATACAATAAGTAATATAATTTAAATATATTTCATTCATCTCGTATGTGCTATGCATGTTCCAATTTTACACACTTTCTTTAATATTTGCAATCTGCACAACTTTAACTTTAACAGCTCTGACAATTTCATAGTAAACAACTTGCAGACAATTTTGTACTTTGTTTTTATAAAAAGTGGCCATACACAAATTTTTCTTTGTAAGCGGATCTAATGACAACTTAACTTAAAAAGTTGGCCAAGAAATGCCAAAAACTAGCAAGAAGAAAGTGAAGGAAATCCTTTGTAAATTATTACGAAAGGCAGGCTGCAAATTAATGATAACGACAGCGACTCACACGCACACCACAGCAGGCAGGCATCCACACCCATAAGTCGCATACACATACGCATACCTACACACACACACATACACACACACACATGCACAGGTTCCTTCGCTGGAGAGCCAGAAGTTTATAGCGAAGCGGGTCCAACGAAAAAATTAGTAAGTAGAACCACCGTCAGACAACAATGGACTTGACTTGTCCGTGTACACAAAAGTACTCGATGCCAGAGACGGTTCTGTTAGCCTAGTGACAAATTCACGACTTGCGAACGTTTGTGTTGCCAGTTGGTAGTGAAAAACATGTGATTATTTTGTCTTATTTCATTGAAATGTGTGTACAATGCAAAACAATTTAGAGCGAAATTTTATGTTTTATTATAGATATGACCTATCTTATATCTTGTCTTATATGTTAAACTAAAATAAAAAGGAATATAAGGTGCCGAACCCACAATTATCTAACTAAATCCTGGGCAAACTATGTTCACTTTATTTACTTTTAGTTGAGGCCTTAACCTTATACGAAATTCAGCAGTTTCGTAATATCAACCGGGTGCCATTCATATCTGAATATTTTAAAGTCTAAATTGTTGTGCAAATAGGTTATATTTATAAATAAAACAGTTTGTCTTAACTGACAAATTGGTGGTTTGCATAAGCGGATGAATAGTCACAGTGACAAAATGACCAACTGTGATTTTTGCATCACCAGATGGATGAAAGTGTATATGTGCGTGTGTGTATACACACACTCTGGCAACAAATGCCTGGGCCGCTAGCTGCAAGTTTTTGTTGTCACTGTTACTACACTGGTTCAGGTGCACGTTATTTATGACCACGACTTTTTCATTTGCCTATCGGATCGCTGTGAAAGTTATAAGGTAAATATTTCCGCTGCCTGTTTGGCCCTGTCAGTTCAGCATGCGCTGGAAGGCAGGCAGGCAGGCCTAAAACCCCTGACACCCACACATAAATGCATTTTGTGTTAGTCGATTTGAAAAATGTTTTGAAGTGCGTACATTTTTATCCTATTTAAATTTCTCCAAAATATATTGTAGAAGTTTTCCGTCATTCACATGTGATTTACAAAATATTTATTAATACAACAAAATGTATGTGGCAAAATTTATTGTACATTTTCTGTTGGTTTTAGAATTACCCATAGACAGGTCTGTCTCAGTCTCTGGCCAGACATGGAAATTAATGTCCAGCAAAGAAGTGACAATCGGTCTTGGATTAGAGCATAACGGTTCTGCATCTGGACTTCGAAAGCAGCTCTCATTGAGGACAGGCCATGACCCATGGAGAGAAGCACCCAATTCTGAAAGGCATGACGATATCGATGAGGCGTTTCAGTTTCTAGTAACCGGCGGCTATCGTCCAGAGAAGAACGAGCTGGTAAAGTTTGTTGTTTCACTGCGCACAAGTAGGCCACGTAAATTCTTTGGCGACAATCATTTTTGCGGTGGCAGTCTAATATCTGCGAAGCTAGTTCTCACGGCGGCCCACTGTCTATTTATTGGGTATGTGTGTTGTGTGTTACTTCTATTGGTGCCAAGTGAGTAAACATTATCTATTACCTTCGAGGGATTTGGCAGGCGGAGCAAGATTCAAGCCAGAAAGTTGAAGGTCGTTGCTGGTGCGCCTCGTCGTCTACTGCAGACGGACAGCACACAGGAAATGAAGGTGGAGAAAGTCAAGCCACATTCAAAATTCTCAAGTACTCGTCTCACCAATGACATTGGCATTGTAAAGCTCAAGGATGGAGTGCAAACAGATGAAACATTTGTCGCTATCATACCCTTGACTGATCGGGATCCTCGGCCTGGAACGCAGTGTACAGTCGTTGGATGGGGTACAGTTATTCAGGTAAGTGTAAGCACATATCCTACACTCAGAAAAAAAACGCTAATGGTTGAGTCACCATATTATTTTAATTTCAATGGCTTATGGTTGTGGCTTTTTAAAAACTAGGGTTTGCTTTTCTAAAAATTTAGGATGGATTTTTCTAAAATTTAAAAAAATTCTTCTCTCCTTCAAAATGCCATAACTTTGTCAAAACTCAACGCATTTTGAAAATCAAGGGCGTTTTAATCATAGTTTGGCCTCTAGATGAATCGTACATTTGTAGTTGAAAACGTGATTTTGGGTCGGAACATAAGTCAAAATTATAGTCCGAAAATCGGCATACCGGCATTTGGGCATAGGTCGAACCTTCAAAATGCCATAACTTCGTCAAAACTCAACGCATTTTGAAAATCAAGGGCGTTTTAATCATAGTTCGGCCTCTAGATGAATCGTACATTTGTAGTTGAAAACGTGATTTTGGGTCGGAACATAAGTCAAAATTATAGTCCGAAAATCGGCATACCGGCATTTGGGCATAGGTCGAACCTTCAAAATGCCATAACTTCGTCAACACTCAACGCATTTTCAAAAGCAAAGGCGTTTTAATCATAGTTTGGCCTCTAGATCAATCTCACATTTAAAGTTGAAAACGTGATTTCGGGTCGGAACATAAGTCAAAATTATAGTCCAAAAATCGGCATATGGGCATAGGTCGAACCTTCAAAAAGCCATAACTTCGTCAAAACTCAACGCATTTTCAAAAGCAATGGCGTTTTAATCATAGTTTGGCCTCTAGATTAATCGTACATTTGAGGTTGAAAACGCGATTTTGGGTCGGAACATAAGTCAAAATTATAGTCCGAAAATCGGCATATGGGTATAGGCCGAACCTTCAAAATGCCATAACTTCGTCAACACTCAACGCATTTTCAAAAGCAAAGGCGTTTTAATCATAGTTTGGCCTCTAGATCAATCTCACATTTAAAGTTGAAAACGTAATTTTGGGTCGGAACATAAGTCAAAATTATAGTCCAAAAATCGGCATATGGGCATAGGTCGAACCTTCAAAAAGCCATAACTTCGTCAACACTCAACGCATTTTCAAAAGCAATGGCGTTTTAATCATAGTTTGGCCTCTAGATTAATCGTACATTTGTAGTTGAAAACGTGATTTTGGGTCGGAACATAAGTCAAAATTATAGTCCGAAAATCGGCATACCGGCATTTGGGCATAGGTCGAACTTTCAAAATGGCATAACTTCGTCAAAGCTCAACGCATTGTCAAAAGCAAGGGCGTTTTAATCATAGTTTGGCATCTAGATTAATCGTACATTTAAAGTTGAAAACGTGATTTTGGGTCGGAACATAAGTCAAAATTATAGTCCAAAAATCGGCATATGGACCAGTGGGTCGGTGGCCATAGGTCGAACCTTCAAAGTGCCATAACTCGGCATATGGGCAGACTACAGATTTATGAAGGGTGTTACTAGCACTAGACCTTTCAAATTTGGTGACTTGAGTTTTCAAATTGTGTGAGATATGGTCTTATCGACTTACACCAACAGGTGTATCGGTTATCCAATTTCTTATCGATCTGTTTGGGGAAATTTGGTGACTCTAGCTTACAAATTATAAAAGAGATTTGCGAAAATCGAATTTATCGATTTTCTAGCTCCCTAGTGGACGTAGGACTAAAACCTTAACACTCTAACTTTTGAGGTAACTAACTTTCAAGTGTGTGTTCCAAGTTTCAAGTTTCTATCTCTAACGGTGTCGAAGAAACGCTCGTTCATACGGACGGACAGACGGACGGACGGAGAGACGGACAGACAGCATGACAGACCTTGCACAAACCCAATACCCTATATACCTTCGGTATCATAGTATAAATAGAAAAAATTGCCATATTTTTGTGGTTGTCAATATAGTTTTTTTTTTTTTCAAGTCTTTCAAATTTGTTCTTAATATTTTAAAAGTATAGTCAATTAAGCGCAATTTACTAAATTGTAGGAAGATTTGTTCTGAGTGTATATATATGTATGTGTGTACAGAAATAAATACGCTCCTCTTGTGTACACTGATTCTTATTTGGATCTTGATTCCCAGTACGGGCCCATCCCCGACGAGGCGGTCAACGCAGATCTGGCGATTAACACAAATGCCTTCTGCTCCAAACTACAAGGATTCACCAAAGGCATGATTTGCGCCTCGAACGCAAACGATTACCAAGCGGACAGCTGCCAGGGTGATTCGGGCGGACCCCTTATTTGCGAAGGTAAAGTAGCTGGCATTGTTTCTTATGGATTCGGATGTGGTGTGCCAGATTCGGCTGGCATCTACACCGATGTGCATCACTTTCGCAAGTGGATTGAATCTAATGTGGCAGCTTGCCACATGCCACTGGCCAATTGGTTGCTCTGCCTACTGCCACTGATCACTCTTCCAATCTTAGCGGCTATGCGACTGTACTATTTATAGAATTTATGTTTTATTGCTTTATTGTGCATCAGGTGTGGCATTCTGCATTTGACAAACCAAAATTGAGTGAAACCATGGCCATGAAGTCGGCGCTGCAAATCCAAAACAAGCGCCAAAATGCGGTGACCATGACGCTCACTTACACTTACACCAACACACCAACACACACAAATACACCCACACACAAATGCTGTGATGAGCGCATACTCAATTTGGTCAACGGTGGTTTCTGGTTTATGGGTTTGTTGGCACATAACGCACTGTTTACTGTCTCTGACAGCAATTATCACGTCACGAACGAGGCGCACTAGTATCTGCCATAATAAGTGTAATGTATGTTAGGTGATAGATTTGTGTGGGTTTAGCAAATAATAAATAAACGGCTATGCAGCAATTTGTAAACGTAAATTAAAGTCCATTTCTTTCTTCAAAAATTATATCAATTATAAAACTACACTTGCTGAGTGTGAAAGGCGCCCTGAATTTTAGTAAATCGCCATAATTTTTGAGCTAAAGGTTGGTCTCCATATAGTATGTATGTATGTGTGTTTTTTCGGTACTTATATTATTAACATAAGACACACACAATCACACAATTTTACATAATTTATAAAGTCATATACATAATTTTTTCGATCGCGAAAAGAGTGACTTCCCACTGAGCTAATTGGCCTCTAAGTCAGAGAACCGATAAAATACAATACGAGTATAAGAGCCGAGCCAATATAATTCATTACTTGTTTCTAAATTTTAAAAATGATTTGTTCTAAAAATTAGTGTTTGCATTTCTATTCGTAAGAAAGGTTTTTCTAAATAAGTAGTAATATTATATATTAATTGAGTAATATTAAAAAAATAAAAAAAATAATCAAAAAAAAAAAAAATTATGCAGTAAATTCTCGTGGAATCTTTGTCAGCCAGCTGAAGATCTTAGATGGCAAAAATGCGTGAAATGGAACACCATCCCTCTGGTAATTCAATTGATGAGGATGGAATGCTCATCCGGCACAAAGATCGACTGCTTTGTTGTTGCAACACAAAGTGGGACGAGTGCTGGCTTAGGTCGAGTTGTACTCATCCGCAAATGCTGTGAAAATCACTACGGAAACATGTTGATTGAATATCTGAAATCCAATTAGTAACCACATACGTAGACGCACACACACATGCAATCACAAACACAATTAGAAAAGGCAACAATAACAAGAAGTGAAACCTTTTACTTCATTTCGTCGTCACACAAGTGACACACACACACACGCTCACACACACACTCGCAGAGAGGGAACCATGTTATTTTCACGTAGGACTCTAAAGGGACAGCTACACAACCAATCACATGCACACACAGACACACACACACACAGACACACACACACACAGACACACACACAGCCACAGAGGCAGACACATACAATCAGTTTGTCATTTCATATTCGTATTGTCTGCTGTTCAAGTGTTCATAATGAATTTAATCGCGTATGTTTATTGCTCACTTTTATGTGGGTGGGCCACTGTGTGCACACACAAGCGCACACATGCACACATCCAAGTCACACGCACACACACAGACATATGTGATTTGTTTGTATGTACAATATGTGTGTGTGCCAGCGTCATTCAAGACAGTTTATCATTTTGCCACGCTTCTTGTTTGCCAAGTTAGCTCTTCAGTGTTCCTTTTGCATATTGATTTATCATTGCTGTTGTTGTTACCTTCTACACTAAGCAAAAAAAAAATAATTGTCATAATTCTGACTTATTATTCACATGTATATATATATACATATATATACACATTTGTCCAAAAGCAATTCATTCGATTTTTCTTGTTTATATTTAGATAAATAAATTAATAAGCATAAGTATTTGAAAATTTCACCAAATTTCTAAATATTTGGGCTTGCATTTAAAATTTTGAAAATATTATAATTCTGATTGGAATTTTAGGGCAATGTTTTTCTGAGTGTACTGTTTATCCACTCCAAGCCAGCTAGCTTGCTGTCTTGCCCTTTTCTGTGCCCAAAGTACAGTAAATTGTTTGCATATATTAGACACATACCTTAAATTGCATTTTAAATGAAGTTCATTTGAAAATAATTGCAGTTTAACTTTATTGTCGTTAGTTGATGTTGGCCAAATTGATGTTTGCTGCACGCCCTGTTGCCAATAAAAAATCAAATGGAGAGAGAACTGCCGCTTCAATTGATTCAATCGAAAATTACATAGCCAATTGAATTAATTGGCCACTTTACATATAATGAATACGAATGGCTCGAGGCTTCTCAAGCCTTACCACTCTCCTGGGGACTTATTTTCTCAAGCCGCAACAGCCTTAATTCAACAATAATTGCCAAATGGCACTGTGCCTTGTGTATTTGGACACAAATATCTAACGCAATATAAACAACAAGTGTCACAAGTCAACTCGGTGTTGTACTAAGCCAAATTGCCTGCAACTAAACAGTAGCAACAACTTAGTTAGTTGCCACTTGCCACGCTGAGGTGTTTATTCAACCACCTAAAAAGCATGCTAAGCACACTCAGGAAAAAAATCGCGCTAAAATGAAAATTACCTTGAAAACTGGAAAGTTTTTCTTGTTTTTAGAAAACAAAATTCATAAATATTTTATTAAGCAAATATGTTTCTTAATAATATAAAGTATTTTTAAAAAGACATGATATTTCTTGCTTTTAGAAATATTCCATATTTTAATGCAGACACATATGCATATTAGTTTGGCCTTAGAGGCCATTGTCGCCAAAAGTATGACGACTTACTAAATTAAAGGACGATTTTTTTCTGAGTGTACCGCAGTACGTTCAATTCAAATTCAATCGAGCAATGGAGAAGCAATGGTCAAAACTGGGACAACACGAGTACCAAGGCGCGCAAGTGCTTGACGAAAGCTGACTAAGCTAAAAACGCATTTCCGATATGTAAATTGCATTCATCACACACACACACACACACAGTGTTGTTGGTTCGTATAAGTAAGGGGCAACCGGTCAAAAGGATGGCTAACTCTCGTCTCGCCCCTTCGTTGCAGTACAACACATATCCTGGCCAAATCGCCGGCTAAGCTTCAACTTCAACACATAGATCGCGCCGGGCCCAGGCCCAGGCCCGAAATCGCTATCAATTTGCGTTTGTAAATACATTTTAATGGCATTTCAAAGTAAAGCTGGGTTGACTCCGGGCGGGCTGCGGCACCTCATTCACCATCCATCCGCCCACTCATCCAACCCGCAACATGTCCCGTAATCAATTTGAAAATTTGAACGTGGTTGCTGCCGCTTCTGTGCTCGGTGCTATGTGCTCTGTATTCTGTGCTATTGCGGATGGAACTGGCGCTCAGCTATTGCGTGGGTCTGAGTGACACCGGAAATTCAAACTACTTCCTGTTTGTTGCTGGTATTCGTTAGCACAGCTTTTCATTTGAACTCGAGTTTGGTTTGACTTGATAGATGGCTTCGGCGTCGATTTGATTTGTTTTCATTGTAACGAGCCTTTTATTAGCCACACCCTCCACTCCTTCCACCCCCTAAACCAGCTCCAGCTTCATCACTATCACCCTCACCATCTCCAACACCAGCTCCCTGACACATCACTAACACAAGCCTCGGGCCCAAACCATTACCGGCCTTGGCGCGGAATGTGCGGCAAGCACGCTTGTTATTGCCCTTATTGTTGCCGTTGCCTCGTTGTGGCGTTGTTCGTTAAATGCAAACACTAAAAAGGGTTTTCAAACAAAAAAAAAAACAACAATCAACGCCATCAGCAATAGCAACAGTAACCCACCAAACAACCCACCCATCAACCCATCCAACAACCAACCAACCAACCATCCAGTTAGTGACCGGCCAGGCAACTACAACAACTTGCTCCCGCAACTCGACAAGGGGTGCAAGGGGTGCAGAGGACGTGCGACCCGACGAAACAGACGGAGCCAGCAGCAGCGGCCCCGACGCTGGCCACCGCTAGCGGCGACAGCCACCCGATTTCGATTCTGTTTGCTATACACTGTGGCACCGCACAACGCTGGTCATGTTAATAGCACCAGATGGGTATTTTTCATTTTAAATCGGAGCACATGCGGACAGATATTTGTTGTACTGTATATACATATGTACATAATTATGTTCAAAAATATTGACAGTATAAAAACAGGTAATAACTCTCGGCTTCTCTCCCTCTCTCTCTCTTCATATGTGTCTTTCTCTCTTCATCTCTCTCTCTCTCTTTCTCTCTGTGTGTCTCTCTTTTATACCTCCCTACCTATCTCTCCCTTAGACTAGATACTCATTATTTTTACTTTCTCGCTCTCGCTATCTCTTGCACCATATTCTCTATCGCTCTTCCTCTTGATTTGTCTCATATTGTGTATTTGCGCTATGCAAATCTAGTTATTTAAAGAACACTTATTTTGTGTGATGTGGATATATTCAAATGACGCAATCTGTTTCAATTTTTAATTGCAAGACATTGCGCGTGTGTATGCGTGTGTTTGTGTGTGTTTGTGTGTGTTTGTGTGTGTTTGTGTGTGTGTGTGTGTGTTATTGTCAGTCTGTAGCAAAGCGATTTGCATACAAATTTGGCACGAAGTGTAAATATTTAAGCAGATACAAAGTGTGAGTATTAAATTTTTGATACTAATTAATTATGCATGTGTAAATTTTGCTATGAAAATTATTATAACGCTATATTTTGGCTTACCATTTGTATGGCATGCAACGAATCAAACGCACACACACACACACCATCAACTCCGATAATACAAATCGGCACACACACACACACCCATGCACACAAATAATATAGAGGCAGTTAAACAAGGAGAAGTTACAACCCAAAAATCAAATGCTTATGTGTACATTTAGTGCACTAAAGTGTTATAGGATAGGCTCTGCTTTTGTGTTTAGTAGTAGTGGTGTTAAATGGAGGTTTACTTTATTCAATGTTGACGAATACTTTCGCTAATTGCGTAATTGAAGTAAACACGCACAGGTGCTATATATTGAGGAAGGTGCATGATTTGTATATGTGTGTGCTCTACATACATAGTATGTTCAACTAGAGACCCCAGTGTACCATAACATCTGTATCATAACATGCAACTCTGTATATAACATACGATTGCGATAACGATCATCTTGAAGAAGATTAAGTCATTCGGTGAAAAATAAAGAAAGTGAGAGTTAATTATCTTTGCTTTGTCAGCTACAATATTCGGATGCCCATGAGTCAACTACATATCTACTGAAATTTACCTGTACTTGTCAAGGCAATTAAAAAGCAATTAACTTCATGGAAAATAGATGTGACAAATACTAATCGTTACACTGCCAACAACAATCGACCAAAAATATTATGAAAGAAATTCTATTAAAACTTTTTCACTTTCCGCCTTCAATGTGTGCCGCAAATGGGTCGCAAGTCGCAAGCATCTGTTGGTTCCATTCAAGAGCCAAAAATTCCAATAAATAATTTATATACAAACACACATACCTATCTATGTATGTAATACATATATATATATATATATATATATATATATATGTAGGGAAAGTCTTAAAGGGTATTAGCCAGCTATGAACTGGCTAGCCGGCCAAGTGGCGCTAAGACTGCGATGATAGCAAGATAACATAGCCAAGTAAAGTGGTGTGGATAAGATATTGAGAAGCTGTTCGCAAAAAAATCCCCCTAAGCTCTGGCAGCAGGACAATGGGGGCGATGTGCCTCGGTAGGACGACCACAACCGCCAGCCGGCAAGTGCAAAACTGTCTACAAAAGTGTAATCTATGGCCGAGAGCGCTGCAGACTATTCGTATTAATTTGTTATTGTTGTTCTTGGTGTCGCAAAAAGCCAGCTATTGAATATGAAAACTTGCCACTGCTCTAACAGCTAGAAATTCCAAAGAATTTGTCTTTACATTTTTTACAAAATGATCCTGCCAGGATGCTCCTGGGGACCGCTACATATATATTAAATATATTGATTACTGTATGAGGAGGGGTTCTTAAAAAGCAGATCGATTTTAAAGTGTCTGCTCAAGCATCCACTCTTTGCAAATTCGTGACCACTAATCTATAGCGCACATCATTGCATTTTTTAAACTCTTTATTAAGTCTCACACTACAGTTTTCCCAGTTGATTGTGCAGTGTTTGTGGTGCGCCTAATTGCTAACTACACTTAGACAAAAATCGACCACATTTTAGTAAATCATACTTTAGTGCTAAGAGTTAGTCACAATATTATTCAAAAAATAAATCTCTACAATTTATGGTTCTCTTATTCTAAAAACCAGGGCTTAGATTTCTAAATTTCAATGTGTATTTTTCTAAAATGTCGAGAAAAAAATATGTCTAATTTGCGGAGTGTTGTTTTCTAAATGTTTATTGTCTTACATATATTATTATTAAACGTTAGTACATTTAAACTTCACATATACACACACATTTTAGTTAGTTAAAAGTTTAAGAAATCCATATAAGTTAATTTGAAGAAACTATCGATTTCACGGGGATTATTGATTTGCGAGTTGAGTGACTTCCCACTGAGCAACTCGTCTTCTGAGGCAGAAGATAACTTAACTCAAATAAAAAAGCCGAGCCAGTAAATTTCCGGAATTTTAGAATGGATTTTTTTCAGTTTTCGTTTTGCATTTCTAATTTTTCATCGCCATATCCAAAAATATGTCGATCTAGGGCAGCCTTTCTAAATTTGAAAAATAATTTTTTGAATATTTAGAAATTATTTCTAAATACAAAAAACTTTAATATAAAATAAAATCTTTATATTTATTTAAGTCCTATGTACTGAAAATTATTTTTATTTTTTCTGAGTGTAGTTGCGGTCTTCCGCATATTTTTCTAATCCTCGCCATATTGTCTCCAAGTGATGGACAGTGCTTAGCCCCTCTATTCTGGTAGAGTGGTTTTGAGCAGGGCATTAAGAAGTACTGGTTTTAATTCAGACGACGCGCAATTCAAGCGAAGCATATCGGATGCAAAACTTGCAAAACGTTTCATCCAATTAGAAAAGTGTTGTTTTATTGTTAATTGCCTTAGAGGATAGTGCTTCATGGATAGAGATGGAGATGCAAATTGCAAACTCGGCCGACGCGGCGACGACATCCACATCTAGATTGCCGCACCCCGCCTCCTTCCCTTCCATCACCCCCTCGAATAGCCAATGAGCCGTAATTAACTTTATCCCAAAATCTTTGCCACAACAGCAGTCGAGTGGCAATGAATAGTCGGTGCTTAACTGCTGAAGAGCTGAGGCTGGAGCTGGACTACACTACACAGAAATAACGTTGTCCTAAATTTAAGTAAGTCACCCAACAAAATATAAGGTTTTTATATATTTTGAAACATTTTCTAAATTTTAGGAAAAACTTCTATAATTTAGAAAGTCTTGCCTTATATCGAAAAATTTAAAATTTTGAAAAAAAATTTAAAATTTTGTAAAAAATCCTTTCTAAAATTCAGAAACAAGTCATGAAATTTACTGGCTTGGCTTTCATATTGAAAGCGTAAGTTCTTGCAAGGTAAGTATATGGCTTTCATTAAGCTATGTGTAATGTTTGTATATGTAAAATCTTAAATAATAAATGCTTAATTATAATATAAGTAACAAAAAGCTAATATAAGAACTTATCAATATACACACATAGAAAATAAGAAGCACCCTTGAAACTTTAAAAAATTTCTAAATTTTAGATAAATCCAGTTTAAAATTTAGAAATGCAAACCATTGTATTTAGAAAGCCACAATCATATATTTAGTAAGTTAGTTTCCGACTAATATGGTGACAAGCACCAAAAGTATGGTGACTTACTAATATTGAGAGCGATTGTTTTTTTTTTATCAGTGTAAGAGCCGTACTAGAACGAGATCCAGGAGCTGGAGCGAAAGCTTGATTTGAATCTGGATCGGGAACTTGGAAATCAGGGATTCCTTAGGCTGGCGTATTTATTCACTTAAGCGGCTGAAATTGTGTAAAGATGCTTTAATTTATTATATTGATGGGCGTGGCGTGGGCGTGGGCCTCTGTGCGTGGTCGTTTGCCGGTGCGTGTCATGGTGTTCCATGTGCCAAAGCAGACACTTAAGTCTGCTCAGCTCCATATTTTTCTTACACTCTAACACCCATCTCCCCCCCCCCCCCACACACACACACACACACACACACCACCACTCTTTTATCCAGCCGCTGTGTTGATGTTGCTTTTTGTGTCTTGCTTGTTTTATTTTCGGACATTTCCTCTTGTGCCTTGTTCCTGCTGGACTGCTCGACTGCTATCGTCATAGGGCATTGGCCATCCACTGTTGGTGTTGTTGCTGTTGTTTCCTGATTATTTTTGTAATTGTTGTTTAAGTTGTTGTGGTTACATCAGAGTCGCATTTGCCTTTATATACCGTCTAAGCTGCTGTTTTCGGGCGTGATTTAATTGAAATCAATTAACAGTAATGAGTGGTCATTAAGCCAGCTTACTGCTTACAGCTTACTGCTTGCTGCTTAGCTGATGCTCCACTCCGATCAGCGGCGCAACTTCTGCAACTTCATTTCCTCAGAGTTGCTGTGGTAATTACGTAACTTTCTGGCTCTAACTGCCCCACCACGAATGGAGTAACTGCTTAAGCAGAACCAAAGCCCAAAGAGCATAGTACAAACTGATTTTCAGATACACACACACACTTATATACTTATTCAATAATTAACGTTCATGAATGCAAACATATTTAAATATAAAGAAGTATTCAAATTGAAGGCAAACTTAATAAATATATTTCAATTAGCTGTGGCCACTGCGAATACAAATAGCAATAACAGGAGCAAAACCAAGAGCAAAACAAAGTTGCCAGCTATTGCTAACAATAACAAATTAACTGCGTCAGATGCAAAGGGCCTTGCATCTAGCCCTGCTTCCAGCTTCCAAAACGAGCCACGGGGTAAGGCCACATATCAAATGGAGGCATAACATTTTCTTTTACAGTAAACAAAGAAACTTAACCAAAAGTATTTCTCCAGCAAAAAAGTTTGCCTTATAAATTGGCGGATGGACAGTGGGTCGTTCGCACTTAAAACTCTCAAGGACCAGCCACAAAACGCTGCATTCGAAAGCGTAACTTCCATGTACATGCACATATATACATACATACCCTATGCGCAAATCGCTCGGTCAATGCGGTATATTAAGCTATATGTGCACAACCTTATCAAACGGACAACGGATAGAGATAATATAGGATAAGCTTGTTATGTGCACTAAGTATACAATATGTATAGTCAATTGAACTGCGGCGTGCGGGGTATCTCACAGTCGTAGACAGCCGCCTGCGCTTAGCACTTTTCTTGCTCTGTTTGAGTTTCATTTTTACATTGCCCACTATTGTGCGCGTTTGGTCGCTTGGGAGGGAGGCTTGGAAAGAAGCCCCTTTTGGGTTGAGGCTAGTCGGTGTCGGTCCACTTGGCAAAACGTTACATCCTTTGCTTTGTCGACGTTGCCAGCTCGTTTTTTAAATTGTTTTGCTGTTTATTGCAAAATTACACAAAAACAATGCACGTTGATGAAGACGGCAACGTTGACGACGTCGACGTCGACGGCGACGTCGAGAAGTAAAAGGCAAAGGCAAAGGCAAAGGCAATGGCGAAGTGAATAGCAATGCGCAAAAACAAAAGAGATAACGGCAATGGGGCGGTGATATTAGAGCGTCTATATATGTGCGTGAGCGTGTGTGTATTAGTATGAGTGTATGAGTGCAACTGCACCAGAAACGCCACAAAAAACACAAACTTTTCAAAATGGGAAAACTTTTTTTGCTCAGCGAGGACAACAAGGACACTAACAACAAGGCAGGCCACCAAGCCAGGCCATCGTCCATGCCAGTAACGAGCCAAGTTGAAAAATCTTTATTGTGTATCAAACCATTTGTATTAATTAGGAGCAGCAACAAAATAATTACAAAAGTATAAAAAGGCGAAAGCAAACGAAAAACCAAATGCTTTGTGCACTTTTTATGTTTCTGGGACCATTTTACAAATTGGGATGCGCAAAAATCTATTCAATTTAAAAGTTGCAAATAATATATCATGCCAATCTGTTCGAATTCAGCACATGGTCCTAGTTACCCAGCACCTACATAAATATGAACATATGTATATAAAATAGTCGAAAATGGCTTTAAAAGAACAAATGTCATATGCACAACTTACACACTTATCTAATTGAATGTTTTTTATCGTCTCATTTTTGTATTGCTAAATAATCTTGATTGTGCTCAACTAGCGCTAATCACAAGAAAAACAGCTCTCATACCAAAGTGACAAACTTTGAAAATATGACAAATATAACTTTGATAATATTACAGCTACATACATACCTGAAAGATACACTCAGAAAAAAATACATTTAGGTAAAAATGAAATGAAATTGACATTACAATATATAACTATTTCTTTGTTTTTAGAAATAATTTCTAAAGATTTGGAAAATATAATGTCAAAAGTCCCAAAAATATTTATATAAATATTTATTTATATATTTTTTAGAAAGTCAATTTAAATTATGTGAATACTACTATCTATATAATATTTAAAAAGTTTGCATATTTGAAATCTTGAATTATAAATGTTTATTAATATAATTCATAATAATAACATAAGCAGGAAATCTAATATTAGAGTACACACATATTTTATCTAAATTTTAGAAAAGTCCAGCTTAAAATTTAGAAACGCAGCCACTGTTTTTTAGAAAGCCACAACTATAAATTTTATAAGCTTCTGACTAATATGGTGGTGACCAAAATTTTGGACGATTTGCTCTATCTGAGTGTAGAGAGTGAATGCTATGGTCGAACTCGCAAAAACAAAGGAGAAATAAATTGTAAAGTTTTTGGTGGCGTTATGACAACACACAACGCAAATAACACACCACACACCACACAACACACATCACACAGCACACGCCACACGACCAGCATTGAGGGACTGCAAGCGGCTACAGAGAGCGATAATAAACTTATTTACTGCATAGTTTATGCGCACTGGCTATCACTCATACGACATGGTATCGCACATTTAACATGCACCCTTGTGTAAAAGCGATATGGCTGCGAGTCTCAAAAACTGGCACCAAATCCACCATGCACTTGTCATATATATACATATATACGTATATATATGTATATGCATATGCATATATGCATACATATGTGCATGTCCTTGTATCGAATAGACGAGCGAAATATCTACAAAAATATAAGTATCTACAAGTATAATGTGATCATAAAAAGTCTTTTCATTGCGTGCATAAAGTATTAAGCTACTTTGCAGCATCTTTGCATGTATTACCAAGGATAATAAACAAATACACAAATACACAAGCACACAGCATGTTTGTGTGGCTTATAGGCAGACAACAACAGTGGGTCAAAGGCGAAAACGCGACAAATGTTTCTCTCGTCTCTATCTTCACTCATTGAATTTGTTTGCCAAAATATAAGCTTCTACACTCATAAAAAAATCGCACTAAGTTTTAGTAAATCACCATATTTCTACAATTTATACTTGTTGTTTTTTTTTCCTTATATTGACTTGATATATACAAAAACCTTTTATATACATATATAAAAAAAGGATGTTTATGGTTTGCATCTCTAGTTTTTAGAAATGGTTTTTAATAAAATAGAAAAAGGCGCCATAATTTTGAAATTAAATTAATTAAATTCTGCAGATTTTTTTCTAAAAGTCAGATATTATTATTATTATATTAAAAATGTTCTAGTCTTGACGCGATTTATTCTAGGTCGATTTATTAAGACTTAAGTCGATTTTTTTCAGTTGCGACTGCACAATGAATTTCAGACAATTTCGCAACAAATGTAAGTGTTTGTGCACCACTGTTGTCCTACCTACCATCGCATACATATAGTGAAAGCATCTTCCATATTCCATCTTTCATCTTCCGTCTTGCTTGCCTTTAAGTTACTTATCCGCGCCGTGCACTTGAAATGACGTCGGACAGAAACGAAAGCATTTCAGTTTGTGATGTGTATTCTTTGTCTGCTGTCTCATGAGACGCCTTTATTCGTCAATGCACTTGAAATGCCTATTTATGCTTATTTTCTTTGTCTAAAACAGGAAAAAATATCTAATTCGATAAGAGATAATTATTACAAACAGCACTTTTAAATGCGACAGACAAGCGGGGACTAAATATGATGATGATGATGATGTTTAAGAAAACACTTATGTACTTATGCACCCTCCTAATACTCACTTACAGTATATTAAATGTTCTTAAATAAATAAAATGCGCACTCGCATCACTATGCGTACCCACAATGTTGATGGCTTGCCAAAAAGGATTAAGTTAAGAAAATACGCGAAATTGAATTCCCTGTCATCATCGCCCCATTCCGTTTATCACACACACACACACACACACACACACGCATGCACGCACGCACATGTGTATGTTTTATGACTTGTTGAAGGAAATGAAATCGCTATTAAGGACGAGTGATATATTCGTCAGGGAACACAAGCAGTTTGTGCCCCTTTGCAATATACCCTGCAAAATAGGCACTTGCATTCCCACATAAGCACACCGCATAGTAAGGGAGAACGGAAAAAATATCTAATAGGTAAATATAAGTAACAACCAGTGAACGCTTTAAATTCTCACTGTATACGCAAGTAAATCTAAGTAATAATTAATGGCTTACTAAAAAATCCCTTCATCGCAGCAGAGACAGACTAATGGATGTATAACTAAATAAGTATTAGTATAAGAGTTAAGTAGTTACGGCCTTAAACAGAGACAGACGAACGTTTGATTTAATAAGCGGCGACCGTGTTTTATGTCTAGTCGAATATGCTCGGATCACGTAAGTACCCGTATGTCATTTCTTCCTTGTCTCCTTCTGCGAGTTGACAGTAAGCTGAGCAACAAAATTTATATAATCAAGCAGTCGTACTTATTCACAGCGGCGCGTCTAATGTCGGTTCTGGGATTCGATGCATTCACTCCCTCCACTGATAACAAAATGTGATGGACAAAAGTTGTCACTTCTTGCATACCACTAGCGCTAAGTTAAATATAAATACATATGCAAGTGGTCAATCGGATTTGGTCCCCTATTCGCAAAACAGTAAAACATAAGGCTACGCACCTGAGCAGTTATATGAATAACATATGTATAAAATTGTGTGTTTGGGACGCTTAATTAGAATAATATGCGTTGCTAAGCGGCTCTTGTGATGTTCGCTTTTGATTTCACGTAGGTTTGGAATCGAAGCCGAGAACGGTTTCGATTTCAATGCACTCTTTTAAGCATACGTATTTATGTATGTACTTTTGTGTATTTATGTATAAGTACATACATGTGGACAGACAGACAGACAAACACAGCCCTGGTCGCTGAAGCAGTCGATGGGCGACATTTTCGTTTTGGCATTTCGCATGCAATTTGCGGTTCATTGATTCGGAAGTTTTCCATTTAACTTAAGCCTCTTTAACAATCCTATTGACGCAAATTTCTACTTACCACTGCCGGCCACTAGCCGCTCTCTGCGTGCCGGCTGTGGCAGTTACAGGTACGTACACTAGTAGAGGTCGAGGTGCAGGTACAGATGCGCCAAACCTCCGTTTATCTGACCCATAGGACAACGGCCCAAATCTAAATGCCAGCACACATATGCAACTTGTCCGTGTTAATAATTGTATTAAAGCGTTCTCGTTCCCTTTACTAAATACGGACACACTTGCCCAGCTCCTTGGCAGATGTACAGGCGAGAATTTGTTAGACAAATAACATTTCATTTACTTAATAACGTATAGACTTGCAAGTAAAAAGGGGTTTTAGGTGGAGACAATTGTTTCTAGCTTCAATTTTACTATGTACTTGTGTAAGTACAAATATTAGTTTGCCACCTGCTTCTTTTATTTGTACAATAGGAGCTCTGAACTTCATTTTTCATTTCCTTAAATATGCGTTGATAAACTAAACCAGTTCCAATAACAGTTATTGCTCCCATTTTTTTGAGTAAAAATGCGTGCAGTACCTGTTGAGCTAGTGTATTTGTAATGTTTTGAAAACGTGCCAAATGCCGGTTGAATTTGATTTGAACCTTTCTCTCATTCATCCTTAAACCCTTGTTTTTCACCAAAGGCGGTGGAATTTTCGCAGGCTATGTTGAAACCTTCAAGTTCTTAGATCTTAAGTACACATTACGCATTGATAAGTCAATCATATTGTAGCGAGCTGCTAATGCTCTCTTTAGTGTTAATGCTCTCTCTTAATCTAACGGTTTACTATTAGTACTGGTACATTTTTTAACAGAGCAGTAGCAGAGCCAATCAATCTTGTTCATTCTGCAATTGGTATAACTACAGAGAGCACAATGAAATTTTGTTTGCTCTTGCTACTGTTATTGCCCATACAAATGACAGAGCAGAGCAGAGCAAAGCAGAGCAGAGCAAAGCAGAGCAGATCAGAGCAGAGCAGACCAGAGCAGAGGGAATGTGCATTCATTTCAGTTTTCTGCTATTGCTCTGTTAAAGTTCGAAGCAGATACATTTTTAAGTGAATGATTTTCTTAAATTTTTTTGTTGTTCTTTGCGCAACTTAGTTTTGACAGGTTGCAGTAATGTTACTGTTTCCGCCGAAACTATTCAACCGAACAGACTGAGCTTCCACTAAATGAGTGGTGTTGAGCCTCGGCTTGAAAATCTTTCTTCCAATATTCGATATGTACATATGTTTTAAAATAGCAAACAGAAAAAACCCTATTTTATAACGGGATCGGCTGAAAATCATAAACAATGGTTGTCAATACTACTTCTTCGCAATAAAATTTTTTTTTTCAAATTTCACAAAAGTTTAAGTTTAAAAGAAAAATATAAGAAAAAATAACATAAATTTTTTTTGCAAAATAAGTGAGAAAAGATCAATTTTTTGCAAGTTTCCACAGCTAATCAATATAACTTCGAGGTAAGCATTCTAATTTAATTGAAACACCGAATCTATTTACCTGTTGCGGAAGTTGTCAATAAAATGAACAACAAAGTTTATCAGCACACGCTGCAGACGAACCTAAATTCAAAATTTGGAGTCACTCAGCTCTCATAGACTGCACAGACAGACGGAAACGGATGGCGGTTGACGGATATGCTTTCTTCTGCCTGTTTGCTTCACACGTCTTTGCTGCATACATGTATGTATGAACATTTGCACAAGTTTATATGACCCGTTTTAGCCATTTTGAATGGACACAGGGTATAAGGGCAACAACAACACCAAATATGCGAGCAAACAGCAACAAGGGCATGTTGGAGAATTACCCTAAAGCAGCTAAAGCAGTCGCTTACCCACTCAAACACACACACACCCACACACACGCACACAAACAAACAAACAAACAAACTCTAGCCACGTACACAAAAGCTGAGGCAGACTGAAGCCGTAAACCAAAATGCCGTCCAGAAGACAGGTGCAATGTGCAATCTTTTGGTATTTTGTTGGCTTTGCACATTTGGCGTAATGCCAAAAAAAAAAAATAAATGAAAATAAAAATAAAAAAAAAATAGAATAGAATAGAATTGAATAGAATGGAAGAGAGCAAAGCAAAACAAGTGCGGCAACAGCAAAGACAAGTACAATGAAAATTCAACACCTGAAAAATGCAAACACTTAAAAGACGTCAAGAAGCAAACTCGACGCGGATGGCAAGGACGGAGAAGGCAATATCGATGTGCCAGCACTTTGCCACTGATGAGGGCGATGACGACACAGACGGAGCCCGAGACGGAGCTGCTGAGCCTTGGCCTGAGCTGCAAGCACAGCAAGGACGTGCATTCATTCAAATCGACTCCGGCTCGAGTCTGCCCGTTGCGAAGCACAACGCATACAAAAGAAATTCATTTTAATGCACAGGCAGAGTCAGAGTCACAGGCACAGGCCCCAGCATTTGCCACTGCCACTGCCACTGTCTGGGATAGGAAACCATTGCCTGTGGGATCGGGTCGGGGTCGGGGTCGGCGGTAAGGTCTGCGTGCGCCTAAACGCTGCAAATGCTTGATTCTCCGCGCTTCTTGAATTTAAGCGGCCAAAGTGCATTGCTGCGACTACATTTAGAGAAAAACTGGCCCTACATTTTAGTAAATCGCCCTAAATAAAACATTCGGTGTTTTTTTTTTAGAATAAAGTCGCAAATATTAGAAAAACTAACTTAAAAATTGACAAAGTTTTGCCTTAAGTCGACATTGCAAAAAATATGAGTATTTTTTATCGGGTTTTTCAAAATGCTTAGAAAAATGCACCCTATTATAGAAATGCTAACCTTAGTTTTTAGAAAGCCGCAACCACACATTTTGGAAATTTACATTCTTTCTATTATTCAGAATGACAAAATTATGGCGATTTACAAAAAATTGGGGCGATTTTTTTTTAGTGTAGAGCTGCAGTCGGAGACGGAGCTACAGTTGGAGTTGGAGTTGTAGCTGGAGCTGGAGCTGGAGCTGGAAACTGTGGGCGGCCAAGTGGCAAGTCAAGCCAAGTTGAGTCTATAATTTTTGTTGTGGTTCCTGTCTATTGTCTTTACGCCGTACTCCTCACTTTTCCCATTACCATTGCGCCCAATTTTCACTGCCCTGCTTTACGTCGGTTTCACTTTACTTAGCAGACTGCCGAGTTTTTTGCGTACAATATTTAAAGTAGGCTGGCTTCCGTTTTGGCCCGATTCACCGATTTCAATTAAACGCGTGCCCATTAAATATGTGCCTGGTGCAACTGAAGGATTAAGCAGTTAGGATTTTTATTTTTCAGCTAAAAGTTCCTTGTAAATATGTATGTCTGTTAAAGGTCAAGTGAGTATTCAGGATGAACTGAAAAATGTTGCTTTTGATTTAGTTCATTTATTTTATTTTGTATTTTTAATCTATTGTTTTAAATGTATACTTAATGTGTGATTATGACTGAAACAATAAATGGTTTTCCTAAATGCTGATCTTAAAAATCGAGTCTCAATGCTTTTATAGGCTTTCTCCTTTATTGTTTTTAACAAAATTAATTACACATTTATTTAAACGAACTTTTTCAGGGAGCGCGCTGATCGTAGGGAAAAATAAGAAAGAGAAATAATAGATCGCGGTATCGATAAACAATAATGCAGAATCTATCTTAAAACTGGCGCGATGCCAGACCGTTTTTTTAAGAAGAACCACAGTTAAAATTGTGGTATTGAGATGTGCGTGAAACCACTTCTGTGATCACATATAGTAACTACATACATTTTCTGAAACCTGTGAAATCAAATGTTGTTAAAACGTTCAAAAATATAATCATTTTTCAAACTACAGACGAAAATTTAGTTGTCTTAGATAACACCTTGTCGGTAGAAAGTGTTTACAGTCTCCAGCATGCCTAAGATAATTTTGTTTTCCAGATTTTTGTTAATTTTAATCTTGAGACATTTATGCGTAATTTCTTATAAATAACATTTTTTTATAAATAAATATATACCTTTTATTAATTCAATCTGCAATAGGATTGCTAAATTGGAATATCAAAGATATATTTTAAGTCTACAGCATATTGAAAATGTTAATGCTCTATATAAATGCCACTGGATACTATAGCCTGCACCATTCCGAGTGTTATCCTTATAACAATTGTACATGGATCTTCATACTGTGGCTTAGGAATAAATATTACGAGTATAACTTGTGTAGCCCAGTAAAAACAAAAACAAAACAAAAAAAAACAAATAAGCAACAGAAGCATCCGCACGCAACGTACAAGAACGTTGAACGGGTTTACGACGACTGACTGAATAACTTGTTGGAAGACAAATATAGTGGATGCTCTTTGGGTCCGTTGGTCCGTTGAGTGAAAGCTCTCGAAATGCCACTCAAATTCAAAGCGCATGTGCCTAATCGTATAAAAAGCTCAACATTTGTGGGTGGCGCCAATTTGTACTCAATTTTTTTTATTTTTTTTTTTTTGTATGTTAGTATAAACTTTTGCTCGTACTGGCTGTCGTGTCCGCCTAGGCTGCCGTTATTACTGTAAACTGTCAAGAATTCTGGCAAATCAGTTCACATCAGAGTGTCTGATGAACGACTGTCGCAGATTGAGCGCGTGCTGAGTCATCGAAATTAATTAATATATTGTAATGTAATAGTTTACATGTGCATAATTATGTATGCATATGATATATATACTTATAATAAATTTTTCAGGAATATTTGTGAACTGTCTGTCGAGTATGTCGATAGCGCTAATTTTAGGTTGGCAAATTGTCTTAAAGTTTGGAACAGAAAACTAAAAATGAGTTCAAATCAGCCGCCGACTTTAATAGCGAAGAGTTAGGCGATTAGCAAAGACCACAACCATTAGGCATGGTTGCGAATATACGAAAACAATCGCAGTGTTCGTTAAAAGAATATCGATAACAACGCAATCGATGCACTTTTTTACATCCCTGTGCCAAAATAAACAGCACGAAAAAAAAACTACAACAAAAACAAAACGCAACCCAAACTGAACGCGAAGATAAACTACAATAGCAGAAACTTAACATTTGGCCAAAAAACACGAATATAAAATGGGCAAAGGCGGCATCCACTAAACAGGCGACAGCTAACAGACTGAGCCAACTTTGAGTGCAGTTGACGCAATTATGCAAGTTGCAATTGCCGCAATAACAAACTGTACTTGCTGCTAGGTAAAAAATAACTGCTGCTCGCTTGCACTTTTTTAACTTTGGGGCCACAGAGCCACAGGGCAGCGATGTAAGGCGCTGCTTGCAGCAAAGCGCACAAATTCAGGTGAAATCAGCAGCAGCAGCAAGTAAGTAAAATGCACACACAGTTCACAAGTGCTCAACTCAACGTCTCCCTCTCTCCCTCTCGCTCTTTCTTACAGAAATGATGAATACCAAACATTCCTCGGAACCATTCTTTATCTCAACCAATTTGTTCGACAATAGGCGACTCAAGCGTCGCCTGTGCAAATGGATGGACCGCCTGCGCGAACGGCAACAACACTTTTATGTGCATGCCCAAGCAGCTGTTCCCGTTCCCATTCCTCTTTCCGTTCCTGTTGTCGTTCCTCCTGCGCCTTCTGCTTGCAAGACTGAACGCGTGAGGCGACGTTGCCATTTGTCGTCGTCGATGTTGTCGCGTCGTCATGTGGCCGCCACGCTGCCCGCAGAAATCACAATCGATCTGCTGTCGGATGACGACGATAACGATGGCGATGACGACAACCAGACGAGGACGACTGCTGCCAGACCGTCCAATTTAACAGTGAGTAACGGCAGTCTGCAGTTGTCCGTGGTGCCGAACATCACTTTGGTGCCGGCGGCGCACAGCTCGACCATGTTGCTAATGCCAGCTGGCAGCAGCAGTAGGAGCAACAACAACAGGAGCAGGAAACGTTATGGAGATGTGACAACCACGTGCAGCATTGTCCTCACCAGTGACGATGAGGACAGCAGTCGGATTTTGGCCAGTCGTAGAATAATGCGCTCCCCGCCGCCTCTGGCGCCGCTCACCCGCTCATCAGGCGCTGGCGCCGTCGTCGAGGAGGAGGTGACTGTGTCCCTGGTGCCACGGAATTCGACCACTGCCAACTGCCAGGCGCGCCAGGCCTCGTTCCACAGCAATCCGAGCAGCTGCAGCACACCGAGCACAACATCACCCAAAACCAATCACTTCGATGGCTACCTCCGGGTCGATGTAGATGCCGGTGATATGGATGCCACTGCCGCGCTGCCGGATGAGACTACCGTGCACACGGTCATCGCGAATCGCATCTACGAGCTGTCGCTGAGCAAGTTGCGCGAGGGACTCGCCTCCAGTGGCATGCCCGAGTATGCCCACGATCTGCTGCCTGAGCAGCTGCAGAAGCTGTCGCCGGCGATGCGTGCCAAGGTCGCACCGATGGTGGCACCGTCGCCACCGGCGCCCATTTCCCTCAAACTCTCCAGCGATCTAAGCATATCACTGATCTCCGATGACGATGATTGTGATAGCGCCAATGGCAATGGAATGACAGCAGCAACAGCAGCAGCTGCTGCTGGTGGGAGAGGAAGAGGCGTCGGCATCGACCTGTTGCATCCCGTAGTTGCGGCCGAGGCGCATGCCGCCGCCAAGCTGCTCAAGCAGCAGCAGCCACAGCTCTCCGTGGTGCAGCATCTACAGTATCCGGGCCATGGCACCCCCGTTGCCCTGCCCGTTGTGGCGCTCGGGGCAGCGCCGCCGACAACAAGCAGGCGCCGCAAACTAGGCTAAGATTCAGGGAATCATTCCAATTAATCCTCACTTCCCTCCCTCCCCCCAAAAACACATACAGAATTTGTCTTATTCTAGCCCAAAGTGCAAAAATATAAGAGTAAATGCGTGCATATAAAAGGATGAGATAACGCTGCCCAGGAATCAGTTGGAATTGTCGGAAGCAGAGGCAGACAGAAGTCGAATAAATGGTTGCCGTCTCTCTCTCTCTCAGCAAACCCCACGTTGGAAGTCGGTCCAAACAAAGTCGAAGTTGGAAGCCGCTTCAGCAAAAAATAAAAATATACGTTGGAAGTCAATTCTGCGCTGGAAATTGATCAAGCATTCCAGTTAAAGTTCCAGTTTGGTGCAGTTCAACGTGTCTTCCTCCCTCCCATTTACGTGTTTTGTGCTTGCGACACACAAGTAACACGTATGGTTCCGTCTCTCTCGCACTCTCATACCTTAGGCCTTTTAAAACGTACAATTTAAAATGATAGAAAATACAATTAATTGAGCGGGAAACAACAAATTCACAATATTTATATAATACACACAATTATATTATTTGTATGCATCGCTTAGCTGTAAACATTTAACTGGCTTGGATTGTAGTCTTATGTATATACATTTTACTAGAATAACTGATTTCCGATCCGCTAGCTCGCAAGAAGAAGGCTCTCAATTGATATGGCCAATAATAATAACCAGCTGGCACCCATTGGCGATAGTTCAGCTACAGAGATTGTAAATATTAATCCACAGTCCTAGTTGCTAAGAAATTGTATTATAGAATATTTTTATTTTGATTAACAATGTATATAAAACAAGAAAACAATTGTCTTTCGTAAATTGTGTTGGTTGAGTCTCATTTCCTGCCTGCCAGCAGAAAACTATAAGTTCCTTCAAAAAGTCTGCACTTGGAAAAGTGTAAGAACACAACTCAGAATGCAATAGTCGAGTACGCCCGACTACGAGCTACCCTGCCACCCTACTATTAAATAGATTATTCTACAAATTAAAATTTATGTATATAGATGAGCCCGAACTGGAGGGCCAGAGGGCTTGCGACAAGAACGTGCTTAGAAAATTTCTCCATATATGTATGTCTGTGTGTGTGATTCGCTCGGCCGTTAATAAAGAATATTCATGGTTACACACGCCAACTAAATATTTAAATTAAAAATATTTTCATTTTGCAAAAAAATGTTAAGAAAATATTTTATTTCACAAGTACAAAAATCAAATAAGTATACAGTCTAAACAGAGCATCTACAATACATTTTGAAATGAAATTTCAAGACAATACGGTTCCATTCCAACGGAAATAACTGTAATCATTATCAAAAGCGAAACGGATGTAAGCATTTTGTGGTTTTTCAAAATCCTAAAAAAAAAACAAATTTCAATTTCAGTTATATATATTATATATTATATTTGATGTATATATTTGTAAGTGAATTTTTGATTGTAGTATCGTGTGCACTGGTAGAATACGAAAACCTTACGATAAATAATAATCCCGAATATATGAATTTACATGTATGTGTATATATGCACATATACAGTTTATCGTTGGTAGTAGCTTTGAAATTAGTTGTGCAAATTGGCAGCACTGTCACAGCATTTGCCACACGACGCATGCGTCTTTGAAAATATCCCGCGTAGCTTTTTAGGGCGGAAACGCTTTCTGATATACCAGAAATAATTTTGCTGTCGAGTGTTAAAACGTATCGAACGGGTTTTAAACGCGTTTCAATTGCCACGGCTGCGATTAGCGCGTGAGATGAGTTAAGACAGAAGTTAAATCTCACAATAACTATATAATAACCGACAAGTGAATAACGACAAATTATACAATTTTATTATCAACAAAACAAGCCGGCCATGCCAAATGGTACAACATATATTTAGCATTTACTCTGTTTGTACCTACACACAAATACATATCTACTCCACATTGCTGCGCCTCTTCAAAGAACAATCGTAGCAAGTGTCCATATATATGTATGTACATACATACATACATACATACATATGTATATTTAATAACTTTAATACACGCACACATGCATATGTAAAATGTCTTTAAATGCACATGAATACACAAACACACACACACAGTCATGTTAAAAAGCTACAGCTGTAATATCCTTTGAAATGCCACAACACTAAAATTTTGCATTATTAAATATTCATAGTGGTGAAGTTGAATAATGTGCAGTTGGCTCCTTAATAAACGCATTTTAATATAAGGATGTACATACATATGTATATATTTATGTTATATTTATGTAAATATGTAGGTCTTGAAGGAACTGAAGTATTCGTATTCGTATTCGGCGTTTATCGATGCTTGCCGTTTTCTACCACACCCACACGACACAATAATCCAGGCACACTTCCCACACACAATCACATATACACATACATATATATATATATGTACATATATATAATAATATATAAATATACATATACATATATATATCTATATATATATACATATATAGGTACATATTTACATGATCCTGTGTGTAACATGTAACATACATATCTATGTACTTTACAGTTACAAGTGTACGTAGGTATGCATGCTTGAATATGTATAACTATATGCATTTACATAAAAACGTACATACATACATATGTACGCTTATGAATATTCCTACCGGCACAAAATGTAAACAAAGTTAAAAAGAAGATGCACTGTGTGTGTATCCATGTAGATATGTACTTAAGTGTAGGTATACATACGTAAATACTACTATACTTACATACATACATACATGTATGTATGTAGATATGAATAAGTACATACATATATATTAACATATACATTAACATTAACATATGTATGTATGTATGTATTAACGTTGCATGATCTGCATAAACAAATGAATTTCTAATTTTTTTATTTTCTAATTTCTATTTTTTTATACAGTAAACAAAGTTTGCGCATAATCATAAATAAGCGAAACACAAGAATTAAGAATTGTGCACCCAACTGTGGGTAAACGGCCAAAATGTTGATTCGTTGGAAGAGCAAGGATAAGAGTGCATCGGCAAATCAAGGCGGCACTGGAAGCAGCAGCTCATCATCAAAAAAGAAACGCAAAGGACGCGAAGGAGGTATTAAGTTCGAGTAGCATAACAAATATTACACTTATAACATGGAAGCATACGATTTGATTACAATCTGTGAAATGTGCTGTAGAAAAGCTGGTTACGCCTCTGTGCATATTCATAGCTGAATAAATGTAAATATATATACATATATACATATGTATATATATACAAGAGGAAGCCGGAACTTAAATGCAATTTAATAATGAAACTGGTTTATTTTTGTATTTATAGTGCATGCTAATCGCCTTATGATATTGTTGCTAATTTTGGCCAAAACGCCAACACTGATGTTAATAAGGATCTGTTTTGCAGAGTAAAAACAAAAGTCTTTTACGAAATTTATTTTGATTGTGGTTTGCTGATAGCCAGAAAATTTAATTAATTAAGTTACTCGCGTTTACGGCTTTTACAAGTACACCTTTTTGCTTGACGGCTAAACTCAGTTTTCTCACACAAGTTACTTTTCTATTTGGATGCACTTCCCACTTTTTTACATCAAATGCATTGACACTGTCGAACAGCTGTTCACAAAATCCACACAGGTTAACAGTGAATTAACAGTGTGCATTTCAGTTTTGCTGTCTGAAAAATCGATCGTCAAAATTCAGCGACCTGTTATACGCCTGTTTTTAGGATCGATAATTTTATTTTAGTCTACAAACAGGCCCTTAAAGCATTGGCGATGCCAGCTAACTATCGATAATTGTATATCTTGTGCCCGTTTGATTAAGGCATTTTTGTATACTGTTTTCAGAAGAAGACTGGCAAAATGAGAACAAACCGGGTCGCTTGCCGACCAACGAACCAGGTGAGTTACGCTCCACACATGTATATATGTACGTATGTGTGTATGCATGTGTGTACGTTCTAATTCCCTCGAATCTTTCAAAAGGAGGCGAGGAGCGCCGACGCGCAATGCGCCGAGACGATCCAAGGCGGCACACGCTTGGTGGTGACATTCTTGTCTATGGCAGCTCACAACATCCACACGCCCATCAAATGCCGCAGCAGCAACGCGCTATGGACCTGGAAGTAAGCCGAACAGACCGAATGAGATCTTTCTGATAGGCGTCCTTCATATTTTTGGTATTTGTTTTAGATGAGTACGAGAGCACAGAAGAACAAGAAGAATCAACCAATGCGTGGCTATGCACCCGTTAATCAGGGGCCCCTGTTCGACGATGATCCCGGCATAATGTCTGAGGTGGAGACGGCTAGCACGGGATTTCGTCGAGGCGGCAAACAGCGCTCGTCGTTGCCCGTGGTGCGAACACCATCGAAGACGCTGGAGCGACCGCTTGGCCTTGTCTTTCTGCAGTATCGCTCGGAGACGAAGCGAGCACTCCTCCCAAACGAGATCACATCGATAGATACGGTGCGAGCGCTGTTCGTGCGCTCGTTTCCCCGTCAGCTGACCATGTCATATTTAGAGGGACCGAACGTTAAGATCTATATCCATGATGCTAGCAAGGACATGTTCTATGAACTGGAAGATGTGCGTTCCCATCTGCGCGAAATACGTGATCGTTCCGTGCTGCGCCTCTTCGAGTCCACCGAGGTCGCTGCTCCGCCTCAAATTCTGCCCGGCGGGCCGGGCATACCACAGCCATTGCCACAGGCACAGTCTAGCTGGGATCAGGACCAGAGCTACTTTAGCGAGCCTGAATTCGACTCGGACTTTAAGCACCAGCACATTCACAAATCGAAGGTAAGACTTTGTCCTACTCTCTTCTACGGTTCTACTCTGTTTCACATACTATCAGAGAAAAAATCGCCCTAAATTATATTAAATCGCCGAAGGTGCTTAGCCTTATTATTCAGAAAGAAATCTAGGATTTGCACGTCTAAATTTTAGAGTGGATTTTGCTAAAATTTAGAAGAATTAATTTCCATGGTGCTGTTTTCCATAAAATAATTGTTGTATTAATTGTTTGCTACCAATATTATCACCAACATTTGAATTTTTAGACTTCGTAAAACTCTAACATAAATCCGAGCCGGAAGAACTCATTACTTGTTAAAATTAGTACTTTTTTTTACATTATAGAAATAAATTTCTTAATAATATAAAATATTTAAAAAAAAAAAACAAAAAAAAATACGCCGTATTTTTGGCCAGCCTTGCTAAATACTAAGATTTTTTTTCTTAATATTTAGAAATTATTTGTAAACACCAGAAATATTAGATTTTCATTTTAGAGCGATTTTTCTGATTCCCGAATATTCTTTATATTACGAGATTTTGAGGTGGATATTAATATATTTATATAAATATGTATGTGTGTATATATACATAAAGGTGAAAGTTTTCAAAGAAAGTCAGCTCTACTCAGCATTAATACAAATATATGTATATATATAATACATATGTAGATACTAAGACAAAAAAAAAAATCAAAATATTATATGTACTTTAAGCGTTATATGAACCAATATGCTAGACTCCTGCTTAAAATGTATTTGGATAGCACTGACTGACTGACTGACCGACTGATTGACTGCTAATCGTTGACAGTTAAAAATGTCCGCAGGTGCCCACACTAAGGCCCTTGAGGGTGTTGTTCATGTGTTCGTTGACATCCTTCCAGGCGAAAACGATTGCACCCTGGAATGGCTCTGGGTCACAGTTGCTGCATATGGCCATGACTGCTTTGACTTCCTCCTCGGCGGGCTCGCGATCGTGTGAGCTGATCTCCTCTTCCAGGGTCATCCTTAGGGTCAGATCATGCTTGAACTGCTGACCTCCAAAGTCGGCAAGACCATCATATTTGGTGGTGGTGCTGCTGCTACTGTCGTCCAATCCATCATCAACCAGAGAGCCATCGTCAAGCAAAACCAAGCCGCGCTTTCGCAACTTTTTATCTTTAATGCCATCTTTTGAGGCCTTGGCATTCGCCTGGCGCTTAAATTGTATATGCGTCTCAGTCTCATCTATGAACTGAACATTGGCCGCGTTGCTCAGCATATGGAAGCGTCCAGGCTCAGCGCCAGGATTAGGCCGGCGATGGCTTTGAGTTATCGGCGCTATGCCGAGCAGCTGCTGGGCAACCAACCGAGAACCGCTATTAATCTGGCCATTCACAAAATTGGTATTAAGTGTGATTGCCTGTTGTTGTGGTTGCTGTTGCGGCTTGAATTCGACAGTGCTGGTTGGCTTCTGTGTTGGCGCCGAGTTGGCCAAGTTAATTCGCACTCTTGACGGAATTTGGCCACTTGCCAGCAGCGAGTGCATCGGCTGTGGTCTGTTTATCTAAATAGAATATCACTCGACCATGAGGAATTATTAATTATTATATTAACTATTAGAGCATACTGACCATGGGTGGCGCACGCGCTGTGCTCGACACCTCCTGACCCTCGTGATCGAAATGGTGCACATGGTGATGCTTGTGATCACGATGTGCCTTCCCCGCACTCAACGCCACGCGGTAAATCTGTACGAGGGTCACCTCGAAGTGGAGGCCGTGGCTTACTTCGCCGGTCACCGAACTGCCTCCGGATTGCATTTTTCCCTTTGACGGTATCTTATGGCCCACTAGCTGTGAATTTTTAATATAAATGATTGCAATTAGGGTTAAATGTATAAGCATATGTTTTATGGTCTCCTGGCGCATTGGGACAATCAACACTTAGCTAGAAACTTTTTATTGCTTTTAGAAATAATTTCAAAATATAAGAAAATATTTTCTAAAACGTAGAAAGGCAAGCCCTAAAACCCTTTTTAGAAAATTATTGTAGATTTTAGAGTTTAGCTGCCTTAGGGGCCGAGCAACTGAAATTTTCAGATTAAATTATATGCATTTAAAATAATCAATATTAATAATAAGGAGAAGTAATATGGCGAATTTCTGTTTTGTCTGAGTGTAATACGTAACATGCCTGCAATGGCATAATCAGAAATTCAGCCAATATACTATCGCAATCTTTCCCTGAACCAGTTTCCAACTGTTGCCGCCATCGTTCATCGTATATGTCGTTATGTGGGGCTGGCTTAGTAACTGTTTCCGTCGCGTAATTAGACACTTGACAACACTACCCAACTAGCCAACTTCTGCTTCTTGGCAAGCTACTCACCGAATTGTGGAAGCCACGCCCAATACGCTCTGCCTTGAGCCAGACCTGCCACTCGCCAGTCTTTCCATTCCACGAGCTGCACATGTGATGCCATTGACGCATACGCAGCGGATAATTCAATCTGCATGCATTAAAACATTATTATCAGTTTATACGTATTGGATATGTGGATATGCCGTTAGATGATTGGTGATTGGAACTATTGGAACTTACCTGTACATTTGCTGACCTTTTATGGCCATCGATAGGAAACTGGAATTTTGCGCATTCGCGACCCAGATTTGTATCTCGCGGGGTTCCTTTGCAACTGTGGAAGTTAGACAGAGTTAATTGGACAGAAACGAGAAGAAAATAAAAAGTTGAAATGCCATCGATGGCGCGTGTTATGAAATTCGAGCAAATTGCGCGATGTACTGGATGCTGCACTGCACTAGTTAACCAAGATAAACACTAAATGCACCAATGCTCCATGTGAAACTTGACGTGTTTCATAATCCCAGCGGAGCAAAAAAAAAAAAGTAAGATGCTGTAGTCGAGTTAACTCGACGACGATATACCCTTAACCCACTTGTTAAACATATTCTAGTTTTATTAGCGAATTTCCCTTTAAGACGATTTGCACTCAAATGTTCAGTTCTGGAAGCGCATTTCTTACAGACTATTTTTGCTCAGCCCAAACTGACCCGAACTGGCTGTTGATCCTGATCAAGAATAGATATACTTTATGTGGTCGGAGATGCTTCCTTCTGCCTGTTACATACATTTGCAAAAATCCATCATACCCCTTTTACCCATTTTTAATGGGTTAAGGGTATAAAAATGGTTTTTTCTTCTTGTATGCAATCCATAAGATCTAAAAGCACAGTCTTTAATAAACTTATCAATCTGCGGACATGAACAGTGGTTGGATTGCGGGAAAGCACACCAAAATCCTGTTAACATAATAATTGCATATGTGTGGTATTTTTGTTGCTGTTATTGTTGTTAGAGGGCAACTAACATCGTCTAACAGTTTCCAGTTTGGTGGACTCAGCTTTCCGAGGCGTGTTGTCTCGGGTCATGACAGCATCTGTTGGATGTTGGGTTCCGGAAGCTTTGTACGCAGCTTGAGTTGCATATTTAAAACAATCTCAAACAGTTAAAATAACAAAAGCTACGATAGCAGCGGTAACAGCAGCTTACTGCAAACAGGTAAATTTAGCGCTTATGTAATGTGGTCGGTCGGTCTGTCGGTCACAAGCAACAAGTTGTAAATTGTGAAGATGAAAGTCGAAGCGAAATTAAAGTATATTCCATATACTTGGTATAATAACGAATTTTACCGTATTTGCGTATTTGCGCTGCTGCGACCATCAAAAGCATTAAATAAACCGTCTTTGTATGATCAATATTTGTTGCTTATTCACTTCGTTGTTTTGCATCAGGAAGTTGACTTCCTTTCACTTTTCCAGGCCCCAGCATTGGTTGCTGGAGTGCATGGCCCACAAATAGAGCCGCAGCTCTCACAGTGAAGGTCTTTTATATGTTGGCTTTGACGGGGCATCAAAACAATTGACGTCTGCTTATATAAGAAGAAAGGCCGATGATCATTGCGTTGTTAAAGAAAGTTTCTTCAAAAGGTCAGACAAACTAAATCTTTTCATTATTTTCATGCACATAATTAAGAATTCGTTATGCTCATAATCTGTGGGAAACACACACCGCCTAGTCTTAGTCTCTGTCACTCACCTTCATAGGTAAACATCACATGATCCCCAGTGTGGTTCGTGAAACGCATCCAGAAGCACAGTGTAAACTGTTCCAGCTCAGGTAGCCCATTGCCGTACTCCACAGCACCATCTTGATTGAATGCAAACTTTTTAACACTACAGCTGTCCGAGACGTAGAGAGGAGTGCGCGGAAAACTGAGAGAAGACGCCTCATCAGCGACAATACCAGCAACACCTTCATCCTTGTAACTGTAGGACTCATAGTGATTCTTCTCTTGCTCGTCACCGAATGTGATAATGGAGCCTGATGGCGCAGCAGGTGCAATGCCTGCTTCCAAGCCATTGACAACAGCGGCACGTGCCAGCAGTAAATCATCGTCGTCCTTTTCTCCCCCAAATTGGGAATAGCTGGTGGCCAGCTCGTGGCTGCTGCTGGCCTCACCCGGATGCGATTGTTTCAGACTGTACGATGTTATGGGACTGCTCGATGCGATCGGTTTCCAGGCTTGGCAAATGTGCGCATTGAGCAGCGTGATGAATATGAGAAATGCTTGCCAAGAGGCTCGATTATTCAGCAGCCCAACGCCAATTGCCATTTTATCTTTGGATTTGACTTAAAGCGTTTCTACGTCCGTCTGCGGCGCTGTCTCGCACTTTACTAGTCCGTCTACGCATGCGCCAAAGTGCCAAAGCCCAAAATGAACATAAATTCAAAACTAAACAAAAACCGCACACAACAACGAACCCCTGGCAATCCGACGTCTCGTCTCGTCCCGTCTCAGTTGTAAAAATTGTTAAATTGTATTGAAATTGAAATTAAAACTGGTTGAGGTTTTGTAAAGCCGAGCTTTCTGTATGAATGCATCGAATGAGCCGCTCGCACAATGCAAAGCTTTACAAGCTGGCAAGTGTGTATGTACGTGTGTATTTATATATGTACAGTTGCGATGAAAATTATAGCACAAGTACAACTTTTTTTTACAAATGAAAATCAAACCATTAGTTTTCAAATGTTTTCAAAAGCAACATTTTTATATTTTATTTAGAATATGACCTATTAACTAACAAACTACGCATATATATATATATTTATTTATTTAAAAAGTTCCTTTTCATAAAATCTCTTAAATAAGTATTTTTACACTACTACAAACGTATTCATAAATTCCTTACAAATTTAAAAACGATTTGTGAGAGTGGTGCTATTATTTTGTTCCCAACTGTATTTGTACGTACATATGTATGTATATACTTTAAAGCTTAGCAGTTTAACAGGCGAAGCTTCCTCCTCCCTTCTCTCAGCTGCAAATCCAGTTAAATAATATGAATATGCCTATATTGAAATAACTGTATCACTAAATCTATCATCTTTATTTGATCAGTATATTTGAATTCCTAAAGGTTGGTTCAATAATTAACTGCTAGCAATGCTAGTAAGGTTTTTATAGATTAAATAGTTTGCATAGATTATGATCAGAACACAGCTTTAATTTATTGACCAGAACCAATCGTAAAGCTATGGTATTTGTTGATCGATTCGGATTTCAGAATAATATTAAGTGAATCTCTACCGGGATATGTTATTAAAGAGCCGTAGGCGTTTGCCACTGGGGCATAAGTAAGCTTTTGTGTATAAAATGTACTGCCTATGTACTGCATTTGCGAATTGAAATTGAAAGCTTAAAATGCACGCAAATGTCCCAAACTTGGGCATCCTCCTCTACTCTAATATGAGTAAGCTTTTGTGTATAGAATGCAATACATAACGTTTGCGACAAGTGAAAGCTTTTGACGACTATCAATCAAGCAAAGAGAGCTGCTGAACGAGCTGACAGACAGACTGACACGTCAATAATTGGCAAAGAGTTTGATTAACTGGGTGTGTGATTTGTTACCACATATGTGCATCGTACATATGCCTATATATATGTTGGCCCTGCCCTCTGGAATTCCCAACTATAAGCAACGTATAACGGAGTATAATAATTAACCTAAGCATAAACAATTGTTCACTTGGAATTAAAGTGAAACTTATTAACATTTCGCTACGTGAATGAAGGCCGATTTCGATTAGCAGAGTAAAAATGTCAAGGTTTCAAATCTTAAAAATATACTTACTTCACTCCAGCACACTGTTTGCAAAATATTTCAAATCATGCAGATTAATTAAGACCTATACCTAATACCTAATAGCAATACAATATATGTATTGTCTGTTTAGTGCCAATAGGTTTGAAAACAATTAGACGTAAACTGAAAATTATCCATCCAGTTTTCAAATATCACATTTTATGTATAGTATATATTTTTTATATAATTACATGGAATATACATACACGTTCTATTTTTATATGTAGATTTTTAAGAATTATTGTCCATCCATTTTTCATTGTATAGCTGTCATATATTATATATGTCTTGATTATGTATCCAGATCTTTAAAAATAGTTTTCAGACCAATAATTTGTTTCCCGGCCAATGTTTTACCTTATGCGAAAACAAATTTTCAATTCTTCATTAGGAGCTGTTTTTTAAGGAGCTTGAAGCCTATTACATAAAACAAACTATTGTGAAATGTTCAGCTTATTATCGTTTGGACACAGTCTTTGATGGAACACCTTTAATGTATACGGATGTATATGTATATTTATAGATATTAGCATAAATTTACAATTAATGACAATTATATTTGATGTATTCATTATTTGTATTTTAGATCGGTAAACAGCCGGCGCCGTATTATGTGGGTTCATCGCAAACGTTGCCGCGTGGCATGTATGCCTCAGATCGTAATAAGGTCTCCATGGGTGCGTAATAAATCCAAACTATATACATTTGTCCGTTCATAATTTAGGTGCATTCATTATTTTGTAAACATAAATTTATCATTTAAATAGATTTAGCTTCAAGCAATATAAAACTTGGATGAGTCGTGTTTTGCTTATTCAATTAATATAAGTTGTCTCAGTACCACGAAAGACTCGATCATTAAATATTTGTAAATGGACATGTCCGTTTTTCGTGTTGAACACACACACTTCTACAACTATTTTTAAACAAAAGATGATTTTTTTTCAAAATCAAACTAAGTTATTCAATCTTTTAACAAATAATAATGAGATAAGATTTTCAATAAGGTGTCTGAAAGGGTACTGTGTCTTCGAACACTCGAAGATTAATTGTTTTTGCGTTTTTCTTTTTTAATTTAATCTTCAGTTCGGGCCACACAATTAGGCAATTCGATTTGTTGTTGGCTTTCAATAAGTGTTTCCACGTCAAATATATTGGGTATAAATAAAAGTGTTTGTTTTTTTTTTTTTTTTTTTTTTATTCTATTGTTATAAATATGTATGAATAAGAGAATACATACATATTTATACCATTGATGAAAATGCTTTATTAAAAAAAAACCATGCGTAAATAGTATATTATGTATAATTAAATAAAATATAAAAGGAACGCCTGTGAAACCATTCAGATCGATTAATCGAAGGGGTAGCATGGAACCCCTGTTTCCATATTCCTCGGATCAATTATACAGTATACCAGGTACACGAATATATACCTCTTCTTTACTTATGATTACTTATTTCCATGTTCATACATATATATAATATAAGTTTATGTATAACACATTGGTTGCGCTTATTTATGGGTTCAAAAATTGAGCGTGACGAATCAGTAAGATTTTGTGTATCGTGCTAATTATTCTTATATATTTATATATATTTAGTTACTTTCACGTATGTATAACCGATTGTTTTTTCGTTGAGTACCACAAAAATTGTGCTTTCCAAGTATTTAAAATAAAATTAAACAATAGGACGCTTTTAACTGACTTGAACTTACAGACGGATACACCAGCTCTCCAGAGCGGAGCACACGTGGTAACTATGAGGAGCCGTACTATAGCCAGTATGGAACACGCGGCACTGTCGTCGCACCCATCATTGACGAGGAACAAAGGTAAACTAAAAAACAATGCGATAAATCTGAAAATTTACTAATAAATTCTCTCTCTGTTTCTATCTATCTCTATCGCTTTTGCACTCTTTGCTGTTCGGGACAGCGATGCGGCGCTTGCGGAAGACCAGTACTCATTGTATGGGATTAAAGTTGGCCCGAATCGTCTACCTCATCGGGGCAATCAGATCTACGACCCAACCAGGTAAGCATGATCCCTCCTCTGGCCACGTATGGAGCTCATATACGTTACATAGTCATCGGGCAAGATAGTGCTGCGTTTACTACGTCTGTAAATTTTAATACGCTTTACATTGCCATTTGTTGAGGTTGTCGTCGCTGTGGCCACCGGATGGAAATAGGTTGTGCCTTTGCTCTTAATGGCCTGTACGATGAGGCAAAGTAGATAGCCACCAAAAGAAAGAAAGGCTAACGCAGTAATGCTAATTTGAAACAGGGTCTGCAGTTTAGATGGTTTCTCCTCGACCCAATGACCGGCGTGATCATTTTGCCAGACCTGCGAAGGACCGCTGATGATCGATAAAGATCCACGATCACTCCTGCAAAAAAATCTGTTAAATAATTAAGGCAAATTAAAATTGAATTCAACACCTACCTTTCGGCTGCCATCAAAGCCATGCGTTGTGGAGTATTAGTTGTGTCGTAATCGTCGATAGCGCTCTCGTTCTGGCTCTCCGTGTAATTCATCATTTCCAATGACTTCCTCAATACGAGCAGATCGTGCAATTGAAAATTTGATAAACAGTTGGCAAACCGCTGTGGTGTGCTGGTCACTGTTAGAAAACCCGTTCAGCTTATTAGAGTAATCGCCACAAATAACAAGGGTGAGAGGAAGGGGTATCTACCACTGCAATAGGCCATGTTTCTACTAAGCAAGTAGTTCTTGTCTCTCAAAGCGCATTCGACTGGCGACTGTAAATAATGAATGGCCATGGATGGCATTGTGGTGCGAATTGTGGAGCAGCGTCTTGCAACGCTTGCCTGACTTAAGTGTTTCTACTTTCAAGCTCTGAATTCGATGTTTATTTTTAGGCTTGGCTGCTCAATTAGAGCTTAGCGTAAGCGTCAGCGGAAATGCAACTAAAAAACACAGTGCGCCAATCCACACTCAAAAAAAAAAATTACTCTAAAATTTAGAAAAACGCTCTACAAATTAGTTTTTTCTTCTTGGAAAAAGTCCTTTCTGATATTCTGAAAGTTGTAATGCAAGTTGGTCCGTCGATATTAGAGAAGGGTCCCAGCGTCGAATCGTAATCGAAAATCGTAATTAAGTAATTTGAGTTTCTAAAATATCTAAAATTTCTCAAATTCAGCGCAATAATTTTTCTGAGTGCACTTGCAAACTATGTGTAATTATTAAACTATATCAATAGCATTTTGTATTTCCTTTACACCTTTTTTGAATTTGCAGGCCTGAAGACTTGCATCGCATACGCGTTGAGCATATGGAGCGTCAGTTGGCCAACTTGACTGGGTTGGTCCAGAAGGCCCTGGTTAATCAAAATCCCCAAATCGCTCCCATGGCTGTGCCAACATTAGACTCTAACTATCTCGTTGTGCCATCATCACAGATGCAAGGTATGCTGATAAATTTAGTTTTGTCTTGCAATCCACATACATCAGATATGTGTGCAAGTATTTGCATAGATATACATCACATTCATTAATTCAGCCTGTCACTGCTTCATTAAGTATTTTAACCGAACGAACTTAAATAAGAACTCTTGTGTTTGTCGATTCTCATGGTGCATTTATGTACAAGTTGATTTACCTTACTCTTTAAGTATAGTCTCATAACGAAGAAAATATTGGCACCACTCTCACAAGAAATATTTTCAAACGGGACCTTTTTACATTTGTAAGATAAATTCAATTAAAATTAAAAAAAAAATAATTAATTTGATGAAAAATTAAAAAAATAGACGAAAAAAATAATAGTACAATTTTTTAAATTTGCATTAATAATTATGAAAATTAGAAATACAGGATACGTAAGTAAGTGATGCTATTATTTTGTCCGCTACTTTTCTTTTCAAATGAAAATAAAATATATATGTATATATATATACATTAGAATGTTGATTTAAATTGTTTAGTATCCCGTTACAATATTTAAAACCGATATTTAAAAAAATTTCAAGCTTATTGTTTGTGTTTTCATTAGTAGAAAAATAGGTCGTAGTGGTGTTATTATTTTTTTCGCAACGGTACATATGTATACTTACAATTGTTAAACGAGCTCTGATATTACATCTATCTTATACTTTCGCATTTAGCTAACGGTTCCGCTGATGAGCTATACATTAGAGAGAAGGCACCTAAGTTGGGCAAGAACTCATGTCGTAAGTGTACCCCAACTTTTATACGTACATCAGTGTCCCAGACATGTGCTGTTTTTCAGAGAAATCCGTGTCCTTTGAGAAATCTGTTTCATTTAGTGACGATATACAGGGAATACCCAAGTCTCATAATCCCCTACATGCCGGTAAATAACAAAACAAAACAAAAAAAATATTTATCACAAATTATATGTTTTATACTTTCTGTTTTCGGCTTTAATGCTTCATTTTTTCTGTTCAAACATTACAAATTTATTTATGAAATATTTATCAATTGTCTCGATGTAGACTCCTTGACTTTCTTTAGTTTAAATCGTTGAGCGACATTCATACATATATATTAGTAGTAGATAGTTGTAGAATACTTGATTGTATACTTTGCGTAGAATCAAAGATTTCAGATCCAAAATCTTTGCCATTATATTAACACTCCTTCATATTTAAACAAATATATTACTGCACCGGACCCAAAGCTGACACGAAACCAACCAAGCCGGCAATCAAGTCGTCTACCTTGCCACGTACATCGTCACAAGGTAAGAACGCTAAGAGGGAATCATTTCATAGACACAGGGGTCTTCCTTTCTTTTTTTTTAAATCAATTGTCAAAATCACGCATGCATTAATCACAAGCCAATCACGAAAAATATGCTTTATCAATAAAAAAAAATAGTATGTAAATGTTAAATGAATTTCTTGTACACACCTACCTACACCTACAAAATCAACCAATAGAGCGCGATCGCCTAAAGCCCCCTCCACCACCAAAACCAATTGTATTGGCCCAGAACTCCCATCCCAGTTACCGGGCGGACATCGCCCTCGCACCCGAGGTTTATAATCATTTGCGCGGCCTGCAAAAGAAGGCAAAGGATTTGCGCATGGAAGTTCGCACCTTGAGACGGTTGTCGCAAGCTCAATCAGTCGCCGTACGGGAGGATATAAAGAGCACTTTCATGCGTATACGGGCCACTCTGTTGGCCAGCAGTGGCAGTTTCTGGGGCCAGGGCGACCAGGACACCACGCGCATCTCACGGGAGGAGGAGCTGTACAAGCAGGAGGTCATACGACTCGAGAAGGATCTGAGTGACTTGGAGGCTTCGGTGGAAAACTTGCGTGGTGAGGTGATCAATCGGCGGACTCGCGTCAACATGACGGCTGTAGAGGACATGGCGCTAGTATTAAGTCGCGCAAGGTGTGTGTTAGGTGTACACTCAACAACAAAAAAATGTCCTGAATTTTAGAAAATCGCCGTACTTTCGTCGCCAAGAAAATTGAGACAAAATATATCTAATTTGTGTAGTAATCAAGAATGCTCACATAGTAACAAAGAATTCTAAAATATCTTTTGGTTGTTACAAATTGGTATCTTAAGATTTTTTAAATACAGAAATATAGTCGACAACTAGCAAACTCTAATATATCTATTATATTAGGCCGAGCCATTAAATTTGATTAGATGTTTTTTATTTTAGAAGGGCCTTATTCGAAGAATAATGGTTTGATTTAAACTTTTTATAAATGCATTTTTTAATAGGAAATATTTTTAAAAACAATAAAATCACCATATTTTTGCAATGGTCGATTTAGGCAAGCCTTCCTAATTTTAAGAAAAATTATATAATATATTTAGAAAAATATTTGTTAACATTTTTTAGACCGATTTTCTAAAATTCAGGCCCTTTTTCTGAGTGTAGTCTTAAGATTTTAGACGAACTCATTTTACATCTACAACCATTACTACAGCAAGACTGTTGCTGAACTGAAGCTGAAATTTCCATTACTGTCGAACGGCTTACGTTGCATTTTGTCCAACGAGATGGAGAAAGTGGTGCGTGAAGAAAAGTTCCTAAAAGAAGAGCCCGATCGCTTGGAGTCAGCATTGCGACGCTGCAAGAAGCTAACAGGCACCTTGGTGACACTTAAACGGTTTGTGGAAATAATCGTTTCGTTCTTTATGAAATATTGATTTCTGACTTTCGCTCATTTAGTTTGGCAAGCGTGCAGGAACAGCGCTTGCCGCCCAATGAGCCGTCAATAGCTGAGGAGTCTTTACGGTCTACAGATATTTCGGTGCCTGACAAGGTGAGTCCATTAATTTATGGTTATTAATAAAAATCTCCTTATACGAATACACTGAACTACTAGTTGATAACAAAACACCTAGGGCTGTAATGCCGATGCTATTTTTGCGCATAAAAACACCCTACCACACCGTGTCATACATAACTATATATACTAATATTTATAAATATTATTTGTATTATTTCGATGACAAAAACTAGTTGCTTTTGACCGAAAGAAGTATTGCATTGGCTAAATTTAATTTTAAAAAGATTAACCTTGTGCACACTAGTTACCTTGCTAAATATTGTTAAAACCCGCTGACTAAATATGTAATAAACTTACATAGAGTATAGTATAAAAGGAATTGTTCACTGTTTTCGAAATATAGATCATTTTCGAACAATTACCTAATGCAAATGATGTAACCTAAAACGACGAGCGTTTATCTATCGCATTTGATTTGTTAAATTTGAAGTATTAAAGTTATTTAACATTTGTCATCCAATTGCTGATAAATGATTATGGATTTGCCTAATTCCTGAGATTTAAGTTAAACTAAGTAAGGTCTGAAAGACAAAAATAAAAAGTAAATGAAGCAAGATATGTGTCCTTAATGAAAACAAATAGTTTAAATAAATTTCAAATATAATGAATATGATCGATTTTTCAAGTTACAAATTAAAATACTGATAAATTAAATAATAGTTGATTTTAACTAAAATGCTTCACTCTCGTTATATAAATCAGCAATTGAATAAATCTAGAATGTCTTCAAATATGGGATTATTCGTTCCATAACTTGGGATTACCACTTTACGTCCATCTCATTATGACTTCCCTCATCGCCAGCACTAAAGACTGCAATATGTTAAAAAGTCAAATGTCTTAAGACGTTGGAAAATAAATACAATTTGAAACTATGATTTTAAACAATGCAAAGCTACATCCTGAAATAATAATGGTGAATTGTAGATATAAGAATGTGAAACTTATTTTAATTTAATTTCATCTTTAATAGCTCGCATCGACTATTAACGGTTAATCATCATGATCAAAATTCAAACTATGCAAAGGGTTTAATTAGCAAGCTATTTAGTGATATTTAATAAATCTAGTAAATCAATCTTATTTGTTAACAATTAATTTGGTTCGTATGCTTTGTTTTTAGTTTAAGCAGTTATTCTATAAACAATCTGCAATTGGCTGTTAATTTGTAGTTTTTTGTTCATACTGCGTACACTTCTATATATTTTACTTGATTATATAGTTATTTCCAATCCTACGACAGTTTGTAAGTGGCGAATTCCCGCTTATCGCCCACCAAGAGAAGCTTCACCGATGTTTCTCCATCCTTAAAAGGCTTATGCCTTTTGGGTAGGCGATCGTTATGAACAAATTCAGTTTAATTTTAATAAAGCGAAAACGTCTTACGTATTAAACACGCCATTCATATTCATACGAAGACAATGACACCAATCAATCAATCAAAGCTTAAAGTCTTATCAAATGAGGTTTACCTAGTGATTTCATTTTCTTCTTCTTGCCTTTTTTTGGAACTAACAATTTTGATATCGTATACAACAACAACAACAACCACATAGTTTAACTGGCGATGGAGTTCAAACTTCAAAGAGGCAATTACTGAGTAATGACTGAAAATACAAATATAAAAAAAAAAACAATTTTACTAAAACCCATTTTTAAAAAGATGAACTCATAAAACTATGTCAATCTTATTTTAGCTAAACATTATTTGCTCCGCATTAAACATAACTAGTTTATATTTTTGTATACTACTTACTACTGCTATAAACTTCTAACTAATACTAAACTCAAAACTAAACCCATATTAAAACTCATATAAAGCTACCTATAAGCCCAAAAACACACTTACCAACTGCAATTATCATTAGTTACATATATAATATCAACAACTTATGTGTATACATATGAATGTGTGTACGTAAAGTGCTTTCCAAAAGGGGTTTTCTCGGGCAAAACCGTACTCCTGCAGTGTATGCAAACCTTTAATGGGTTACACTCTTTTTTAATACATGTTCAGCACTGGTCAATTATGAAAAATAATTGTAAAACATAAATAACTCCATATAATATGTTAAAATGCTCCGGATCACAGTACTTATATTTTTATAGATCGCCAATTTTGTATCAATAGTAAATTTATCAAAAACTATGCTTGAACGTAGACAATAACAGGCAAGCAAAAATAAAGGTAAATAGAATTGACAAAATTTATTATACATGTTTAAATGACTTAACTCAACTCCCATCTCTGTGGTAGAAAGATCGTTCTTTATCCCCGTACCTTTAATACTTATTCCCAAGATGTCTTAAAAAAAAAATAAATAAAATTAAAATAAAATCAATATGTGCTCCTAAACAACACCTCCTTGTGTGCTCAAATATTCATACTATTTTCAATAATTTTTTTTATTGCTTCCGACTGTGGTCTGCCCATGCACCCCTCTATTTATCTTACTATTTCTATACCGTCTGGATTGTATAATCATCATCAAAATAATGTAAAGAAACTAATACATATCTATGTACATACATACATAAGTGGAAACTAAACAAATACAAAATCTTTCAAATAGGCAAATTTAAGATTATGGTTAAAATCCCAACATCTTTTTGAAAGTAAAGTACATAAAGGCATGCGGATGTGTCCAAAGTCAAGAAAACTCTTATTGTCTCTGTCTCCTTTACTGAAAAATATAGGTCAAATACAAGTGGGTATATTTGGATCAAAGGCTGCAAAATAAAATTTTATATCTTCATACACTTACTTATTGGATTTTCATGAAGTAGATAAACTAATCTTAGGAATAGTGTCCCTTTTGTAGGGAATTTTGCACAAATAATCTTGTAAGGGGCTGAAAAGGTGCTGCCAAAGAAACGTTGTTATGATGTTGTTCTTTAATTTTGTGTTGTTTTTATTTTGTGTCTTAAAATAGATACAATTAGTTTCCAAATAATAAAATCAATTGAACAGTTCGCAGTTCTTTCACAATGGGAGAGACAACCTTTATAATTCTTTCTACAGCAAGACACAATTTGTTCCTTCTTCAACTTCTTGTTATATTATGTTGTGTTGTCTGATTATTTTGTAAAAATCTCTTTCGTAAAAAGTTTAATTTGTTGCCAAATTCAGAATACATGTTGCATGTATATATGTGAGCCACCGTCGTGTGCCTTTTTTTCTAGTCCATTTGCCATTAAGTTGTCATTTATGTTTTCCTTTTTAACATATATACAATAACAATTTACATATATGGCATCAAATAACATCGGTCAAGAAATAGAATCTCACTTCCCCAATAAGACTGCTGTCGACTTTTTTGTTTTCATTGGACTGATCTTAATTTCGATTAGGTGGCCTTTAAGTATATTTATTTTATTTTTTATAGAAAAAGAAATAAAAAGCAAAAAATAATTGCTTTGCCAAATAATTTTTGATTAGTTGAATAATGAAATATAATCGTACAACTTTTGGAAAGAGTAAGCTTCGGTTTCTCGAAGAATTAAATATATGCAAACATATTTATAGAATGTTTATTTGCTTCAAAGAATTTTTGTTTAAAATATTCATAAACAGCCAAAAGCTAGAAAAAATGAATATTTTTATATTAATGTTGTAGTTGAAAAGCGTATATGTATATACAAATTAGTAAAAACTTAAATGTACCCTCGTTTATGTACACACACACAAATCATATCTTAAACGTGCCGAGTCGATATAATAATCCAATTAACCAAATTAAACAATTAGAAGGCCAAGTGTTTAAAAATTAATGTATGCAAGCAATCAGTCACCTATGTTCTCACTCATCGATTGTTGTCTTTGAAGTTTTAACCATCTATTTACCCATCATAAATCATCTTCGTACATCAGTTCCATCTACGTCTTAATATGTATTAATTTTCCACTGAGAAGCTATCTACCCAAAAGCAAATCTAATCTACAAACTTTAAGTCAATACATACATTGAGTCTATTTATGAATTATAATTGATAAACAATTGATCCTGTACTTAACCAAATATTTAATCGGTGAAGACTTCATTTGGAGCTTTGTTTTTATATATATATATATATTTATATATTCGTACATACATATTACATCATATCGCTTGCGTTTAACCTTAGAATTTCTGTTCAAACTCATATTCTTCAATATATTCACAAATCGTTACCACCAGTTCTTCATAGCCGAATTAAAAAATTTACCCCCATCATCCTCGCAACCAATAATATTATTTACTATTTTTATTTTTTTTTACTTATAAATCTATTAGGTAGATTTGCTATTGCTGTCGCATATTTTAAATTTTTTCATTGTTGAATCCAAATTTCAGTATAACATGAATATTGTTTAGCATGTAACTGGTAAAAGGACGGTAAATATTTAATTGAATAAAATGTATTCTTTGTCTGTCCGTCTGTTTGGCTGCGTGTCTATATGTCTGTCATTCTGTATAAGAAATAAGAAATTGTGAGAGTTACAAAAGCTAACTACTTTTTTAAAAGTTTTTGATAATAGATGATTTTCGTGGCACATATTTTTGCATGAACATTTTTGTTCCCTAATTTTATTAATAATTAATGTTAGATATTTAAGACTCTATCTTGTGTTTTTCTATGTTTCTATTTACATACATATATATTAATATATTATTCACATGTATGATATTTATGTTGAGCATACATAAATTCTGGACAATCTTCTGGTAGGCTTCTAGTCAGTCTTCACTAAAGCATCTCTGATGTTTTTTCTTTTCCTTTACAAAGCACATAATTTATGTTTAACTGAAATATAAAAACGCTTAAGTTTTTTTTGCATGTTGCGTTATAACAAACATTTGTACTTGCAAATGTAAATGAGTGGTCTAATTTTTGCAAATACCCGAGACAATCTTGTCAGTGAAACAAATAATGTTAGATATGGAATATTGTCCTTATGCACAGCATGATTAATTTTAATGCAACCTGTATTCATTAACTTGATGGGTTTTTACAAGATGTCCAATGTATTTATTTTTTGAGATACTGTATCACATACGTATATACTAACATACATACCATATGTATAAATGTGCAATGTTATTTAACTTTGTATCGTATTCATACATTTTACAATTGTTCAATTATATATATTTTTGTAGCCAATCCCAACACCCAGGATGGGGTCGTTCGCTATCAGCGGGGGACTCGCACCCGAAAACGCACTCGATGCTCTGCTAGACGAGCTGAAGACATTTTCAAAGCCTATTGCCCAGCAACAACAACAACAGCAACAACAACAACAGCAGCCTTTCGAGGTAAACGGATTAGTCCCACATACAGCTTCGATCATATAGCACCACTAAAACATTTTTCCTTACGAATGAATAAACCATTAGTTTTGCAATTTCTTCAAAATTTTAAAAAGAGACCTTTGAAAACATTTCGTGTAAGAGTGGTGCTATTATTTTTATCGCAATTCTATGTATGTACTCATTAAAATTTCGCATGCATATACGTTGCGTACATACAGATGCGTCCCGAAGATTCCACATCCGATGAAAGCGCACAGGCTGCTGTTCAGAGTACCGTCACCACGCAAATATCGCAGGCTCGTCTTTTCACCGAGGCTAACATCAATATGCAACAGGCGACCAACAACAGCATGGTCATGGCTGTAGCAACGGGTGGTGCACCGCACTCTCGTGGAGGAGCGATGACCCATCACCAGCAGCAATCCCAGCAGCAGCAGCAGCAGCTGATGGTGCACACCAATGTGGGCAGCTTACGTCGCCTTCACTCATTCCCCAGCGAGTCGGACAACGAGCAAGCGGCTCCAGGTCTCGCCAATGGTGGTGGCAGCAGCATCAAACCACCAGTCCCCGAGCGTAACGCTGATTTGATAACAAAAGTGGGCCACAAACGTATACCGCCACCTCCGCCGCCGCGTACCAGCTCACGCAGTCCACTGGCCAGTCCGACCAGCCCAAATGTGCCACAGAGCATAGCTGCCGCAGCTGCTGCCAACATCGCGGACAATATGATCAGCATTGAAACTTGCGCCATCAGTGGCGACACCACCTCGAGCGGCGACAACTCAAGTGGCAATGAGTCTGGCAACGATCACGCTCAACGGCAAGTTGCATTAGAGATGCGTCACCAGGAGCTATTGAAGAAGCAAAAACTGCTTCAGGAACAGTACCAGCGTTTGCAGCAAATGAGCAAAATACCATCGGTAGACATATCCTGTCCCACCACACAGGACATTGCAACGCTCAAGCAGCTGGGCAGCGAAACGAACATCCAGCAGAAAATAGCCGCACTCAATTTGGCCGGTGAGTCGAGTGGTGCTGGAGCTGCTGCGGTGGCTGACACTGCTGCTGCTGCGGGCACGAATGGAGTGTTGTTGATCAGTGATGCTACGGGTGGTGTGGTCGGCGGCGTTGTTGGTGGTGGTGGTGGTGGTTTTGGTGTTGGTGTTGTAGGGACGACTGCTGGTACAGGCGCTGCTGCTGCTGCAAACACACAGTTACAGACAACCACAATGACAATGACCACCAAGCAGGTGTACGAGACGGAAATCCTATAACACAACTGGAAATTGGCGTGGAGCGACGCGAAAATTGATATTTAACTAAATGTAGCGCCCGGGAAAACTGAAGCATTTCATCTCATTGCATCTCTCTCTCTCTCTCTCTCTATCTCTTTCTCTCTCTCTCTCCCCCTGTCACTTGCACGAATTTCAGTTCTAACTTTTCACTCCTGCTAAATAACATCATCCCATAACACGCGAGGACTTTAAGTCTTCAACTCTTTAATATATCAATAATAATACTTAAAGAATAAGATTGGTAATATTTAAGAAACTAAGCCGTACTTACATTACGTGTTAAATCTATATGTCGTACATGCATATACATATTCGTTTATGTGCTTTTGTGTATGTATGTACATATTGCCAAATGAGAATCAAATCGATAACTTTAAAACACGCATACTAATACTTACCATAATATACAACGCAATATTATAAGCACACAAATGTATGTCCATAGGTACCCCTTTTTAAATGTACTAAGCTGTCTTGTCAGTGTTCAGAAGATATTGAACATTATAGCAGGCATGATTAGAATGTACTTAAACGCGTGCAATGTCTATCTATTAACCAACATAACTACGAATAGTATAATATAATATTTATGGGGTGACCCAGTGAAATAGTTGACAAACTTTAGTTCATAGGAAGGTTTAAATAGGCTGGCTACAATGACATATTAAGGTATATTTTACTATATAAATACACATTTTTACTTTCATATATTTCATACTTTTTTTATTTGTATTTTATTTTTTTTTTTTTTGGTATGGGACGTGAGACTGATAGCTCTATATATCTAGACCATCAAAAAGTATAAATTAAAAACCAAAAATACTTAAATAATCAATAAGTATTTCTTAGAAAAATAAACTAGCTAATTTTATCCTTGATGTACCGGTGTACTCTTTCCAAAAATTAGTTAATATATTTAATTAAAATGTCATAAATGTCATTAATCATTTTTATTTAATATCCTTAATGCATTTATATTTAGATTGGTATGTGCACAAGCTAGTTTTGTAATGTGTTTAATTTTTGGGAAGAGTCATTTTCTTCGGAATACCGAAAATATATGTTGTTGCTTTTATACCGTACTTACTCCCATTAAATGGGTAAACCTATTCATTTTATACGAATGTGTATCATATCGAGCCATGTCGGTCCGCCCATTTATGTGTTGTGCTGGAGAGCGGTGGAAGGCTCTTTAATTCAAGTTGAGCTTCACCTAGTCGAGCATTTGAAAACGATATTTTATACGTAATGCTAATTGCAAAAACAGGTGCACCAAATTCTCTTCAAGTTGTATATACTACTTTTATCCTTCAATCCCTTTTAGCCAAAACATGTTCAATATATTTTATTCCCGAGTATTTGATAGTTGCGAATTTCTAAATGCATATATATATATTTATATAAATATATATACATATTTATAGGTTTTTACATGTTTTTTTTTTGGCAAATTTATATGCTTTTAATTTATTAAAAAGGCACTGAGGGATGTACTACGAATTATGCGTACACTGACATATGTACATACATACTAACATACATATGTATATGAACAAATTTAAATTATACATCAAAAGTATTCACCACTTACTATAAGGGTATTAAATGTATATATATATATATATTTATATACAATTAAACATTTGCTGCACTTATACTAGTTTTTAATGTACATTTAAAACGCATTTCCCAGATTTTTCGACGTAATTTTACGTATTTATGCCTTTATATGTATTTAAGGACTTAGTATCCCTTAATTTATGTAATCCACTGGCCATGCCAGACAATGATAAAATTCGTATATTTTGAATTCATAATTACAGTACATAATAACAAAACAGGCATTAGCTCGTCAATTTTGACGTAGCTCTATCAAGCAATTCAAAAATCTTGACTGTTTTAAATAAAAAAAAAAAAAGAAACAATGAAATGAGCTGCAGCTCATGTGTCTCTTAGTCAGGATGCAATTGATCTAGCATGTCTCAAAATATCTGAATGTATACATTTGAGTATTATCAGTTATTGCTAAAGACAACGCAACACAACACAACACAATATGAAATGCACTTGACTTTAAGTTCACATCCAACTTTAGCGATTTTAAAAAGATACGCTCAAATTAATTATACACATTTATATACATATTTACAATAATGGAGCACAATAATTTTTATTTGTTTTTCACATTTGGTCGCATATATGTATAGCATATATAAATAATGTCACGCAACGAACATAAAACCTAATTGAATTGATTACAGCGATAAGAAGTACGGAACAACATATGTGAAAGTATTTAAATACTATAAAGCAGCAAAAATAATAATAACAATAATAAAAATAATTAAACACATCTAAAAATATATAGTAGTAATACAAACACTACAAAATTAATGGTATTGGATGTATGTATGTATATGTATATGCATTTGTATATGTATATGTATATTTATATGCATATGCATGTGTATAATCATATGTATATGTATATGCATGTATACGTTAATGTCGTTCTTATGAGGCACACTCATTTACACACACAAACTACATGGTATATAGTAGGTATTATAATGATTAATTCAAAGAGTATAACAAAAAAAAACAAATGAAAATCATCAAGCATAGATGTTTATATAAAAATTCGCAAATTTTTTTCTTAAACTATTATAATACATATTTAAATTGCAAGAAACCACAACAATAAATATCATACGCAAAGTGGACAGTAATATTTCCATTGATTTCCATAGTGCTTTAAAGGCGTACTTACTATAGAAATTCAGCCCTGCAAAACCTTGCCAAGTGACTAAGACTGCAAAATATAGGAATATTTTTATCTGCTCTTTATATATATATATATATATATATATATAACATATATATATATATAACATATATATATATATAACATATATATATATATAACATATATTGTACAAGTACATACAAGTTCACAATATACAAGAATGCACATAAAATGCATGTACATCAAATTTAATTAATATAGTTTATAGGAGCCATTTAAAATGTATGGTAGGTATATAAAGGCACATTGAAATTGATATTTATTAGAATCTGTCATGGCCAAGTGTCAATTAGATATGATATGTCCTCGCAATTATCTCTATGACTCGCATAGCCAATCGCACGGCAGCTTTGGCATTTTGCTTGCTGGCCATGGCAGGTAACCGGCAGTCTTAAATACCCAATAGTCGTACGAAACCTTTGCGATCAATGCTAGTAACAAAATAATCTCAGCTGCAATCAAATAGTATATGTAGTCAGTCCAGTCCGGCGGTGATTGGCATAACTTGGCCTCCTGCAGCTCAATGACACTCTGCGGTAAATTACGGCATCGTATGTCCATATAGTCTGGTATATCCGTGCTGCGCTCCTTGAGCCAGTTCTGCAGCGTTTTGGCCGAATTGCAGTCACATTGGAGTCTATTTTCTGCTAGATAAATTCGACGTCCAATGCCCGTATCCATCAGAGCGTTGTTCAAAAAATATTCGGGAATCTAAATATGCAATTTGACAATAACAATTACAACAGTTTAAAACTAAAAAAATATGTTGACTAAATAGTATGCTCACCTTACTCAGAGAATTATTGCGCATGTAGAGGCGTTGAAATTGCTCTATGAACTTGGTACCCTCAAATTCGTAAATTGAAGATATATGATTGTTATCAGCGATAAGTTTTACAATATTGTAATAAGTTGGATTTGTATGGAAGTGATCGCCCAAGGTACTTATTTTATTGTTGCTTATATTTAGCGTGAACGTATTGTCCGGCAACTGGGATGGCAGCTCAACTAGGCCAAGGTTCGAGCAATCAACGTTACATACAGTCCGTGACTGATCGTCCTGTATTATCATAATGCTGTATATATTACATGAACAGTTGCCATAATTTGGTATACTTGGACATTTAGTACCGCATTTTCGAATGCTCTTCAGCTGTTTAACGGACACATAATCCGTGGAGTTGAACCACTTGTGAGTGGCGTTATACAAACAGAAAGAGTTCTCCGGGCTCACAAAGTAAATCGAGTCGATATAGATAATCTCGTTCAGCGGCTCACAGAGCATACGCTTGTTGCCACTAAAATAATACAAAATTTAAATATTATATATACATTTCTTACTCAATATATATACTGGTGCAAACTTACGTTATGTCTAAGGCAATTTTGCTGTACTGGTTGCAGTTCGGTACCCGCGAAAGCAGATTGTTTGACATGTTAAAGAACTCCAGCTGCCGGACATCCTTGAACACACGTGGTCCGATCTCCGAGATGTTGTTATTCGATATGTTGAAACACTTGAGCCGCGAGTGACGGCGAAATAAGTTCGTTAGCTGTGTAATGTTACCATCCGTGACGGCGAGGGACTGCAATGATCGATATATTGGATTGGAGAGATCCATGGCATGGAGGCTGAGGTTGCGCACATGCAGGTTTGTCCACTTGAATGTGTTGTTGCAGCTTGAGATCATCGAAATGTGCGTGATGTTGCAGCAGTACCAGGAGTTCACACGCGTCGGATGCTCCCGGCACTGACAGCTGTTTGAGTCGCGCTCTCGTCCTATCTGCAACAATTGGCTGCCATTTCGAGCACTGTTCGCCGTTACATTATCGGCAGGGTTACTTGCAGCTGCCACATGGGCCTCAGCCTCTAAATGAACACCAGAATTTGACGACAATTCGGTGCGATCCGATACATTCAGTTCGTCGCTGGTCGCGTTGTGCTGGCGCCAGTTAAGGCATAGCTCCTCCTCCGCATAGAAACAGTTTTTGAGATAGTCGGGCATAGTCTCGGAAGAATCAGCCGATGACGGTGCGGCAGACGTTGTACTGGACACCGGCGTTATAGCCGGAACAAATGATTCCACTCTTTCTCCGTCGCTGCGCCTCTCAACGCTCTGGTGGAGCTTTACATCTGATGCAGGTGACGTGGAACTGAGAATGGCCACCTCCATCGCCTGCGTGACCAACAACGACGTCGCCTCCGACGTTGTTGCTGGCAAGGCCAGGGTCGGGTTTGTTGGTGGCTGCTCTGCACGCGCGCATACCTGCGCCAGCAGTAGCAATATAAACAACTGCAAAGACAAGACAAATATTTAGCTTCTCGTTCTGATAGCAACAAGAAAAACCTTAAGTTTTATATGTTAAACTATAAAAATCGGCCTTAATTGTATAACTACCATATAACTCAGAAAGTAACTTTTTAACATTTAAAAGGTAAATTCCATTACTTGTTGCTGAATTTAAAAAGGTTTTTTTTGTAAAATTTGTGTTTGCATTATATAGATATAATATAGAATTATTTCTAAAAACACGAAACAATTTTCATCTTAGGGTACTTTTTTCTCAGTGTAATCATGCAATATTTACAATCTGCGGATGCGCTCAGCATGTTCTGTTTGCACAATTAATAACCGCGCCTGTAATTCGATAAGGGCAAGGCTTCGCCTGCGGTTGCGGTAATTAAGCTAAGTGTTGGTTAGTGCCGTTCCTTAACGGCCAATAAAAGCCCAAGTAACCAGCCAGCCAACCAAGCAGTCATATTTGCAGATAGTAATTAAATATGTATGACACATACATCAAACAGGACAATTGATGTAGTATACAAAAATAATTTATTATTGATGTAATAATGTTTATTATTAAATTTAGCATTTATATTTTATATTTAATCGTCATATATGTATGTTATTATGTACATTTGTATATGCTATATAATATACGATTACAAGTGTATATAAAACTCGCAGTGAACTATTATTCCATTTAAATTAATTTGTTATGGATAAGCAGTAAAACATTTGATAAGATTATTATTATTTAGCAAATAATCACAGCAGTCATTCATTTACACGCATTCATATCTACATGTTTGTATAGTTTAATAGGTATATTTTGTCGATCATTAGTGCATATTTGCATGTACATACATGTACAATTTCTACACAATCTGCACATCGAACATATACAAGCACATTTGTAAGTATGTATATAATTGTATATTTATGGCAGTGCAATAAAATTCTTTAAGTGCGTTTAATATATACATGTATGTACATTCATATGTGAATTTAAACACACATGCATACAAGGGTATGTATGCTTATTCATATATTTGTATGAATGTGCATATGCGCATCTGACTTACATCTTTGCAGGCAATCATTCCGTCTGATGGAACGCGGCTGCAACAATTTGATTTGGAAAATCAACGTTTGTAATTTTAAGAAACACAAGGCGATCACATTTTGTAAAAGTTCGAATATTTAAACTGACTGCGCATGCACTTAATACGGCACAAAACAATAATATTCAATCATTATAACTCGACGCACTTGGGGCCTTATTTCATATATATATCAAAGAGCTGATATAAGTATGCTGTTGCAAATAATTTAACAAAAAAAAAGTTGTACAAAACAAGAAATAGCAAATGTTATCGACAAGAACGCACACGCAAGTGTTTCTAAGACTCTGTCGACTTGTAGTAGAGGCCTGTTTTCAGAGTAACAAGAGTTTATCGATAACAAAAAAACCAAAATAAAAAAAACTGTAAAACCGATAGAAAATTTGTTCACAGCGGATTTTGACAGTCGATTTGAAACAGCAAACCGAAATCTACACTGTTAACTCACTGTTAACCTGTGTGGATTTTGTAAACAGATGTTCGAGATTCGCCTGCTTGGCTTACCCAATTCATCGACGGATTCCCATAAGTTGAGTGCTGCAAGTGCAACACATAGTGCATTTATCGTTGTATTTGACTTTTTAATTTACTTATATAGTATTAATATAAATAAGTTAATATACATATTAATATATGATTATTTTTACTACATTTGTATGTAGTAGGATCCAGCGCTTATCTCAAATTAAAAAAATTAAGTGCGTCCGATAAAAAGCCAAAACGATATCACTGCGCACACCAGACATTGTACATCGATGTGTTTATTTAAATTACGCAAGTGTGACGTCAAAAAATCAGCTGAACCGTTAACAGGCATAACCGCAATTCGAATTCAAACGAGTTATGAAGTTGGGGTAGTTTCACACATAAAAAATCAAGTGCTGATTAATTAACTTTACATTTATTGATTATCATATATTTTACGCTTTACAGCAACACACAAAAAACAAGCGGTTCTTTTAGAGAACATACGACTAAAGATAATTTTTGCACTTTATATCAATGCGCACTACTTGCTTTTACTCTACAAATTTCCATTTCAAATTGATTGCGGTTAGTTTTGAATATTTTGCTTATAGTTTCCTAACGTAATCTCTATATTCGTATGTTTATATTACGTTAGGAAGCTCTCCAAATAAGCTCCGCGAACTTGCTTGGCATTAAAAGCCTTATCATATTAAATATGAGTAGCATTTTTAAATTTCAAAGCTACTGCAAAAAAAAAAAAAATAAAATATGTACGTATTCTACTTAACAGTGTAGACATTTAGTTATGCTTATCTCCTCCAATCATTTGTTGAGAGTAGTTGGCAAAGTAATTGACCAACTCAGCAGAAGGTTCAGCTTGCACTTGGGATGGATTCGGACCGTATCCATAACTCAAGTCCATTGGTTCCAAGGGACCCGGGAAATCCAGGCCGGGCATCTGTGCTGAGACGAATGTAGTTGGTTGTCGGGATGGTGGTGGTGGTGGTGGTGGTGTTGTTGCTGGTGATGGTGATGGGGGCTGCATATCATCATGCGGACCCAGCGACAGACAAATATCGCCCACTTGTAATAGCTGGCAATTGAGCTGAAAGAGCTGATGCGATAACTGTGGATTGCAAGAGGCCCAACCCTGACCATACACAAATATCGGATGCCACGACTGCACGGTTAGATGAATCTAAATCCCAATCTCATAAATTAATCATATTTTTGAATCCGGAATCCGTTCAAGCCAGCACATACCTTAGCATAATTGTTGTCATAGCTAAATGTTATAGCAGCGACTTGGGGACATTGGCCATTCACTTCGATTTTCACAACGGTTGCCTCCTTTACGTACTGCTGACTGCGCATTGCTGACTGAATGAAGTCTTCGGTGCGTATATCTTCAACACGTCGGAGGTAGCCATTGGATAGCTCAATATGAGTGCCCCTCTTAAAGAAGGCGCTCGCCTCAATTGTCACATTGCTGAGATCAATGTAGGTGCCTACTTCATTCAACATGTTGTCGCTTGTAATTGGTTGCAGTAGTGGCTAAAGAGTGTTCTTTGCAGCAATTGCTTGCTCTTGATGCTTAATGCGTACACACGACGTGTTCTCAGGAGTTGCACTTGAATACTGTCCCGGATCTAAATTTGCACTGCTCGTTGCATTGATTCAATTGCGTGGTGCGTGTTCTCGGAATGTCCGGGGATGCTCGGCGCAGCCATCGCGCACTCTTCTTACCTGTTTACCTGTTGTTTTATGACCCATTCCGCCCACTAACACAACTGCCACTGCCAGTGGCACTACGCCCACTCCAACTGCCCGCCTCTCAGGCCACCCGAATTGTGTTCATAGCAACAGGTACGCGCGAGCGCATTTCACAAGGCCGATTTTGCACAGTTGCGCAGCGCCGAGCCCGAAGAGACTACCTGTCCTTCTTTCGTCATCAGCCGTTGCCAAGGGATGCGCTCGCCTAGCCGACCCGCCTTATGTATATGGGGATGAGTGGGTTGCGTTTGGTATTGCACCTCATGCGCCCTTGACACCACCGAAAATACGCATGTTCACCATAAAATGTATGTTGGTGTCATGTAAATACCCTTTAAAACCAAAATTGTAATACGATGCTTTGCACTTGAAATTCTTAAAACTTGTTGCCGTTTCTTTTTTTTAAATGTACATATAAGAAAAATATATTTACATTTATAAGTTGGACTTTAAGCTGGCTTTATATAAAATAACTACATTTCGGTAAATTAAAAAAAAAAAACAAACACTAAAATTTTGCTTTTAGTAATAGTTTAATTTTCGATAAATGAGTTGAATAAGTTGGTTTTGTAAAAAAAAAATAAATTTTTAGTAAATTGAAAAACAAAAGTTTCACTTTCGATCAAAACTTTTATTATTTTTGATAACTTATAATAATTTTATGGTGTTTTTAAGTAAGAATTTCTCAACGATCAAAGTATATACTGATTGACTCATAAGATGTGGTGATAAAATGATGATACCTTCCCCATGGGAAAGGGTATCATCCATCACCAGTAGCAAGTGCATTCAACAGGATACAAATTTATTTTATTTTACGTTTCCTTTTGGATTTGATTTGCGTATTGCGTCGCTTACGACAGCCGCGCCACATGATGTCCAATGCGTAGATATAGTAACGCAGATAGAAATATATCACCCCAAGAGCGGCATACACAGAGGTGAGCAGAAGTGGCATGAAGGGCAATCTCAAGTTCAAATCCAGCGCGCGACTGATTATGTGTTCATACACTGGTATGGCAATGAAACCGGCAAAGTACATCCACTCAAGCAGGTGAAATTCCAGCTTGTTCTGATATAAACGCCTAAATTGGCCATACATCATTGCCATGTATGCCATATAGAGAGAATAGCGTAGCACCAGCAAATCTACTTCGAAGAGCAGCGGTAACAGCGAAAAGTAGCCAGCAACGGACAGAATGAACGCAAATTTCGCGTCCCGAGGATCGACAACAGCAAGTAGACTATTCACAATTGGATCCAATTAACACTCATAGCAGGTAATTTAGAGATCTATTCCAAAATACACTCACCTCAGCGGTATCAGGCACATCAGTATCGCCTTCTCATGCACATGCCAGCCAAAAATGAAGGAGCTGCCGGCACACAGAACTACAGCACGCATAAACACCAATTCCGCATGTCTGACAAGTACGAAAAAATAACAAAAAATTGCAGATGAAGCTTATAAATAAAATTCAAATTATTTCCATAACCGCCTGCGATCCCCAAAAATCGATACAAGTCGATATTCGATAGCAATAAAAAACACAATTACTAAAAAAGTAAATTAAGATCTGGTAAGATATGCAAAATTTTGTTCTAACTAAATTATATGAATTTTATCAACTAAATAATATAAGTAACAATAAGTTATTATAAGAATTATTCATAAAAAACAACACCCTGGAAGTTACCATGAAATTTTAAATTACAAGCCCTGGGTTTTAGAAATCCACAACTATACATTTTTGAAAATTAGTTTCTGAATAATATGGTGGCCAACTATTGGCGCTCAAAATATATATCAATTTACTAAAATTTAGTGAGATTTTTGTACAAGCAAAACAATAATTGAGTGAGTGGCTTACACTTTGGATGACGTACAGAAGAGCTTCAGCAGAATGGGCAGCATGAATAACACAGTGAGGGCAAAGGTAATTGACGGAGTTACGCTGGGCAGCACGAGATGTTGCACCTCCTGAACGAGTCCTGAACTGGTCGTGCTGTTTGTAGCAGATGGCTGGCGTCCCAAGACGCTGGCTGCCACCTTATCGGCGGTGTTGTAAAGGGCCCAGAGATTGGGTGCCCAGTACGCGTGGGTGAGACCACGCTTGAAAGGAAAGAGGCGTGACATCAGCTGGGGCAACTGCTGCCAGAAGGGGCCCAAGGAGAGAACGAACGGTGTTAGACCAACGGCCAGCAGCTTGAGCATTGATTGTACAAAACTCTGATGTTCGAGGCAATAGAACTTCAGCAGATAAACAGCAAAGGCGGGCGCCATATACAGGAATATATGCTTGAAGTTCAGCAGCACGCTAAAGGCAAAAGCGCTCCACAGATAACGTTGTTGCATCAATGCCGCAATGCTCAGCAAAAGCACGCCAAACAGGAAGCCATTATACTGAAAGTGTATGTGATCCACAAAGATCAGGCCCACATTCAACAGCAGCAGCATGGAGCCGGCAAGGTACTTCTGCGTTGCATGGACGGCGCCCAGGGCGGAGAGAGAGCAGCGCACGCCTAGCACATAGATAACATCCATGACAATCACCGAAATGCGCTGAAAATGCACCGTTTGCATCGAGGCATAATTCAAGTTTTGTACGATTAGCATTTGGGGATCAACATATTTGGCCCACTGCGACAGCAGCCACTCAAAGTAGGCAAAGAACGGCGGGTAATCGAGCGTCCATTCGCTCGTCTCATCCAAATACCAGCGATCCAACGGCAAACTGTGCGTTATGGCCAACCAGTTGCGATGCACCTCAAAGTCTGTTGAATAGCTGCAATGGCAATTTGCGTCCAATGATTAATTGATTGCGTGTGATTGGTAGTCTGTATCTGTGTCTTACTAAGCGGGGATCAGCAGCACTTTGAGTGCTGAGCTTATGGTGACCAGTTGCCAAAAGTAGCCGCTCATTCTTTTGCTGCTGGCCCAACCATTGGTAACTATTTACTTATATATGTCAACAGCTCACACGCGCTCGCTGCTTCAAATTATCGATAGTAAACGAAAACGCCGTCCCATGGCGTCACTATATAAGGTGGCGTGGCGAATTGACGATTGTGCGTTTCCTGTTGGGCAGCTGTTAAAAAACTGTTAAGTTTGGTTTCTTGTTATAATTGCTTGTGTTTATATATGGTACTTTAACATAGTTCATTACGAAACCTTATAAACAATACCAAACGGTTCTGGCAGTGTGACCAACGGCGTTTCTTGTTTTTCAACGTAAGTTCACACTTAACATAACTTTTTTTGTTTATTTCGTGTGTACGGCGCACGTGTGCTTCTTTTTGGCATTTTAGTAATGGGCGACGTTAGCGAGGCACTATTTGTAAGCACATTGAACAATGAGCGTGCCTCTTGCTGTGTGCAGGACCTGCGCACAGGCACCGACCTGATGCGATACAAAGGCGGCGGCACAATGCAGCCGCACAGCCTGCAAATGCTTGAGAATAATTTTGTGATTGCAGCAAACAGCACAAAACCGTTGCTGCATGTGTGGCCCATCAATGGACAGGAGCAGATTGCCAACATACGATATGTGGTGGCCGGCAGGGTGAACGCATTGGCAGTAACGCCGGACAGTGGATACCTCATTGCCGGCATACAGGAGACAATCTATGTGTGGCATTTGAACACTGGCCGACTGTTGACAACGCTCGCCAAGCATTATCAGCCAGTCAGCTGCATCCGGTTCACTGACAATGGCGAACACTTTGCCACCGCCGGTAAAGATGGTGCCGTGCTTGTCTGGAATCTGACGCGCACCACAGCTCCACTGGGTGGCAGCAATAGCGAGGAGAACGCTCCGTTGTACAGCTTCAATGATCACGGCCTGGCTGTCACCGATATCCATATTGGAGTAGGCGGCATTCGAGCCTTTATGTACACCGTCTCCTTGGATCGCTGCTGCAAGGTGTACGATCTGTGCGATGGCACATTGCTCCTCAGTGTCGTCTTTCCCGTCGCCCTGCACAGCGTCGTTGTGGACAGGCTGGAGACAAGCGTCTACGTCGGCACCGATGACGGTCAGGTGCTCATTTTTCGCATGGACAAAGTGCCGCGCATGAGGGTATGCCAAGAAGTTACCACACATAAATGGAGGACATATCTCTAATCGTAACGTTTTGCGTATTTACAGGAATACCATCTGGAGGAGGAAGAGAGTCAAGCGTTTGTTGGACACACCACCGGCTCAGCTATCACTTGCCTTGCGCTATCGATGAATGCGCAGCAGCTGATCTCGGGCGGAGAGGATAAGCGTGTGTGCATCTGGGATGTGAGCAGTCGCCAGCTGATCAAAAGCATAGCGCAGCCGGGGGCCATAACCAATTTGCAAGTGCGTCAGATGAGCAGCGCCCGATTCCATGCGGGTCCCAAGCCAATGAAATTCTTTGCCGACAGTCTCAAGCGGATGATCAGTCCGCCGGAGGATGATGATTACGCCATTGAGCTGCTCATCACGGACGAGTATGTGAAAGCACCACAATTTTCCCTGCCAAATTTCGATAATAGCTACGATGGCACCGAAGATGCCGAGAGCGTCAGCACCCCAGACCTAGACGAAGAGCTATCGGATGAGGAAATATACGATGCCAGCGAGCTGGAAAAATTGCGTGCTGAAAATTCACGACTTAAACTGGAAGTGAAGCGTTTGACTAATAAAGTCGCTCCAAATGCAAATTCAGCAGCAAGTCAAAAATCTGCATCAAAGAGCAAAAAACGACGCAAAAATTAGATCTTAAGATACTTTGTTTTTATGTTTAACAATTACATACATTATAAACGTGTGCTATATGCAATATAGCAAAGAAAAAAGAAAACAAAACATGTTTAGTTGACACATGTTCCAAGAAGGTGCTTATTTGCCTTCCGTCTGTTCTTCCATATCGTCGTCCTCATCCTCGCTGTCATTTATTTGGTGCTCCTCTGAAGCATTATTGTCGTTTTGCTGGGTCAGTTGACGGCGTATTTCACGATTCGAGTCGAGGAGCTGGCGCAACTGCGACAGGATGTCATCCGTGCGTTGCTCCACAGCGTCCAACGCACAGCTCAAAGCGTCCAGGCTTTGATTGACGTCCTCCATCTCTGCACGCGGAGCAGGTCATTAAACAGACGGGTTCAGAATCCGATTAACATACAATGCAAAATATAATCACTCATTCTATATACCTCTTAGATCGGCCTCCTCTACGTTTGTGCTGGAGCCATCGCCGGAGGAGGTCGGATCGTGGTTATTCCTTGGTGACATCGTTGTTATTGCCGTAAAAGCAAGGCGTCAGCTGACTTTTTATTTAATTGCACGCATCAACATGTGCGTAGGCACTACGATATTAACGGGGGTCAATTGTGTACCTCAACAATTTAAAACAAAAAACAAAATAATTAAACAGAAACGATTCACACAACAATAGTTTTGTAAAGTTTTGAAAACAAAGTAAATATTCACCTGATATGCGTTGACGACGCCCATGTTTCAGAGATGGTGCACATTTCGATACACTTATCGACTAGCAATTCAAAAAATCATATCGGCAAAAGCAGTCCGCTATTGTTAAAAGTTATACATTTTAATTTCATATTACAATAAAGATATTTCTAAGATAAATGCTTTTATATAGAATGATCTAAATGAACTGATGTACATTGGGTGCTCTATCCTATTATTGATTTGCTACCCAATGCTGACGACAGTCAAACCAGCTGAATCGATTAACCATTCGATATGCTCGTTTGTTCGATTTATGCAGTACAGCACTTCAGCCAACAACTTACAACACTAGAAATCAGCCGGCCCTAATAACAAAAAGAAAACATTGTGTGTCGTCGTGATTTCCTGGTGCTTATTGCATAAAAAATTTGTATTGACAATTTCAAACTGATACAAGTGAGTAAGTAAAAAACGGAACATGTGTGTGATGAAAGAGAAGCTATTTGCTAGCATTTGCAGTCATTTGTCACAACAACACTATGCATAAAGTATGCAAAACGCATTTGTTGATTCTTTTAAATTGAGACACTGCTTTTTTTTGTTCTGTGTGGGTTTTTTTATTAAAGAATTTTAAATTACAAAAAAATTTGTATCACAATTAGTATTATTTTGTTTTCTGTCCATTTAATTTTTAAATAGTATAATTGTTTTGATGTTACGAGCCCAAGCTAGTTGTTGATTGTTTTTTTTTTTTTTTCAATGTGTATGTTTACATGTCACATTTTTAGGTACGCTTCCATGTTGGGCCCAGTGCCAGCGTTCAGTGCGCACGATTTGGAAAGCCTGCAGAAAAACAGAAAAAGAGAGATTATGATTAGCAATTGAACAAGTATAATGCTGACCTGCTTTTAGCCGTATCTTGGTGTAACTATATAAGGTGTCGTGGTACCTGTTGGACAGTAAAGTAGCTGTTAAGCAGCTGCTGTGCAGTTTGGTCGAGACGAACGATTGTTTTTTTTTACAGTTACTTGTGCTTATATATTTTTATACACCAAATAGTTGCAATTAAAAAATTCTAGATATTAGTTAAGCTATTAAATGGTTTCGCATGCTTTTGAGACCTCAAAATTTCTCATATTATACCATGCCATGCACTTAGCAATAGCATATCAGAGCTCTTGTTCTTCGTGCTCCCTTCTGCCCGTTGCATGTATTTAAAAGGGTATTTTGCGCTGTGGCACTTACGACGTCGACAATGGCGTCCTTGATAACCGTCCTGGCAGCGGCACTCTTTGTTGCCCAAGCAGTGGCCATTGCTGCATTTGCAGGTGGATCGCTGCTTCCGTCCAATCTCGCAATGATCGCCGCGCAGTCCATTTGGACAGCGGCACAAATTGTTACCAATGCAGCGGCCACCGTTCTTACAGGGAATCACGCATTTGGCTATGTGGAATAAACAAACAAAGACAATCATCTTATAATCTAGAGTGTATGTGGATTATGGGCGAATACTTACAGTATTCACAGTGCAGGCCATAATATCCCTTCGAGCATTGGCATTTGTCCTTTTGTATACATTTGCCGCCATTTAAGCACTTCTCCTTGCAAATACCTGATGAGAAGCAACAACAATTAGGATTATTTAAACAAGCTTAGATTTCAATTATTAGTTATGTGAGCAACTCTATAATTAATTCATTTTAATTGCAGTTCCTTTGGACAAAGCAAACAATAGACTGACAGAATGTATAAGGCGTGTGCCTCTGGTGTGCAGCTGACGCGCATCTCAATACCCACAATTTGTTGCAACAGCACCACTAGCCGCAGTAGCAGCACCACCACCACCACGCATAAACGACAATCAGCACCAATGCGTCCACGTGCAAATGCTTTGACCGATGAGATCATACGCGTCGATCATGCCGGCGAATTGGGCGCTGATCGTATATACGCGGGCCAGATGGCTATCTTGGGCAGTGGGCCGATGGGCAAGACAATTGAGCATATGTGGGAGCAGGAGAAATGCCATCGGGCGCAATTCGAGGAGCTGATACGGCAGCATCGTGTCCGACCCACCATAATGACGCCCATTTGGAACGTTGCTGCGTTTGCACTGGGTGCCGGCACCGCCCTCCTTGGCGAGAAGGCTGCAATGGCGTGCACCGTCGCTGTGGAGACGGTCATCGTTGAGCACTACAACGATCAGTTACGTCAGATTATGGAATCGCCCAATCCGGATAAGGTCAATTACACACTCTTTCTTTTCAATTGCAACATAATCTATTTTGTATTGCTCTTTGCAGAAACTGCTAGAGACAATTACAAAGTTTCGTGACGAAGAGCAGGAGCATCATGATACGGGCATTGATTGCGGCGCCGAGCAGGCGCCCTTCTACAAGGCTATCACCGAGGTGATCAAGTTTGGCTGCAAGACGGCCATAGCCATATCGAAAAAGATCTAAATCTAAGCGACCAAAAATATTTCACAAAATTGTTAACGTATTTTATAGAAAATCTGCTGGTCAACCATTAAAAATAGTATATGTATGTAGTTATAACACCACTACATTTTTTCTTGAGAATGAAAAACGAAAACATTAGTTTTTTATTTTATCTTTTAACTTTAAGAGAAAAGTGATAAAAAGTAGCGAAAATAATAATAGCTTCACTTATGCATTATGTGTAGAAACTTGTTTGTTTCTAATTTTTATAATTAGATGTGCACATTTAAAAAGTGGGGCTCCTTTTTTTTCGTTAACTTGCTTCCTTTTTCATAAAATTTCTTAAATAAGTTCATAACGGGAAAAAATTACCTTTTGTTTTTTTCTCACTTTTTTTAAACTTACAAATTAAAAAAAAAAAGTGAAGATGGTGCTAATATTTTTTAAGGCAACTTTATTTGTATACGCTTATATACGAACTGTACTTACCGCCCTCGCACTGTGTGCCCTGATAGCCCTCCGGGCAGGTGCATATCGATGGCGCAGTACAATTGCCACCGTTCAAGCATTGCGGAAAACAGAAGGCCGTCTCACAGTACTGGCCAGTGTATCCCACTTTGCATTTGCAAATATGCTGCTCATTGCAATAACCGTTCTTGCCACATTTCAAACTGCATTCTGGATCGGGAGCTTAAGTTTTTTTAGTTTAGTTCGATCGTTTGTATGTATATATATATATATATATATACATATATATATATTTGTATGTATATGATTGTGTCTCTGTATGTGTAAAATTGTGTCTTCAATAAGCCAAGCAAAAGTTTTGCGAAAATACTTGATGCATGTACATAATTACTATGAGCGAAGCAAGTGAGTCCGAGTGAGAGAGATGATGGCGAGAGCAAGAGAGCCAAAGACAAGTGAAAGACAGGTACAGGAAACTGTGCTCAAATGTCAATTATATGTAAAGCAAAGAACTGATGATGACAGGTGATGAGCATATATATATATATATATATTAGCGATAGTATTAAAATGTTACAGTAGAAATCGCTCAAGACAATTTATAACTATATAAGATCACAGTAGTCGTTCAAAAACGAAAAAAAAGATTTTACAGTTGGTGCTTAAAATAGATTAAAAAATATATTTTAAATTTTTTGATTGATATAAAGTCTAATTTGGAATGCGTAATATATACATATATTTATATATATTCTAAATTAATGTTTTCATTTTCGATCGACTACTGTATTTACATATATATAGAAAAATAACTATAATATTTTAGTCAACAAATCTAGTAAAAAATGTAATATGCAAAATATTTAATTATCTGTTAAGATGATAAATTCTTAAGCGTTTTCTGGCGTATATATACATATTTTTTTTAAAGTTTGATATAAAGCATTTGATTGACTTTTCATATACACTACCTTGCAAAGTTGTTAGTGAAGTAGGGTTGGAAGCGTCTATATCATACACACCTCTATGTGCGCATTCCTTTTTGAAGTTGAGACGGATGGGTGTGCCCGGCAACGGTTTATTTTTGCGAGTCTGTATTTTTAGGCCCACATTGAAGGAGGCGGTGCCCGAGCTGTTCCCGGTGCAGGGCAGGAATATGCTAAAATCTAGCTTAGATTGATATAAATATTGGGGCCACTAACACATACACATTCACATTCACATCACTTACTTTTCTGCTCCTGCGGTATGCGACCGCTCTTATTGATGGAGAGCGTTGGCGCCTTCAGAATGCTCTCGTCCATCGTTTGCAGCCGATCGAAATCGTAGAAGTACTTGCGTCTGCCCGACTTCCACGTAAAGTTCACATAGTTCACTTCCGATGGTATCACCAGATAGTTGTACACGGTCGTGTCCCGCATCTCGTTCGTCACCCGACCATTGTGAATGGCATAAATGCGATCCGAGTAACCCTGCGGAAAGTACAGCGCTGCCCCGGGCAGAATTGCCCAAAATTTATTAGTTCAGATATATATTTTTATATCATTTCAAAATATTACAAAAAAAAAATGTTCTATATCTAGTTGGCTCAGAGGTTTAGCCCATAAGACCAGTGAACAATCCTTGGAGGCGGTTACCAGTAAATTACCTTCCAAGTTTGGTTACTCTATCTTTAAAATTTTCGGAGATATACGGAGCTATCGATTTACAATCGGAATTGTCGATTATAGGCGCAGGTGTGGGCGTGGCACCACCAATTTGTTATCGGTTCTTAAAGGCGATTACCAGTAATATACCTACCAAATTTGACGTTCCCTACTCAAAAACTAAGGAAGATGTAGCCATTTGAAAATGTTAGGGGCGGAGGTAATGGGGGCGTCTGCGGTGGGCGTGGCACATGCCAATCTTTCAAGGACCTCGCCAACAACCTACCAACCAAAATTGGTGACTGTATCCATTAACTCGTGAGAGATATGTGGATTTATCGATTTGCTAAAATCGAATTTAGCGGTTTTCTAGTTTCCTAGTGGACGTAGGACCAAACCCAAAACACTTTAACTTTTGAGGGTACTTTCCAGTATACGTTCAAGTCTCTATCTCTAAGGGTTTCGGTGAAACGCGCGTTCATACAGACGGACGGACAACCTTTTTGGTATAATAGTATAAAAAAGAAACCCCCGAAAAAGCTTGGCATGTGAAGAAATCTTTCCATAGCCATAACTTCGTCAAAAGTGATCCGATTTTAGAAATATTAGAAATATTTTCGTAACATTTGGGAATAATGTTAAGCAACACCAGGTGATTTACCAAAATTTAGGGCTATTTTATTTTTGAGTTTATACATATGAAATACTCACCGCTCAGCATTTTGAGCTGCTGCTCGTTGATCCACAGCGAGATGCCTGCTTCTTCCATGCGATTGTGACGATTGTTGTGATTGTGGTTGTTGTTATTGTTGCTGTTGCCCTGCTGCTTCTTGCGCGGATTTCGTCGATGTCCATGTGACCCCGTACCTGTCCCTGTCCCTGTCCCGGTCCCAATGCCGTTGTTGTCGTTGTCCCCAAGATTATCGATGCCATCGTCGTAGCCGTTGTTGTTGTTGTGAGTCTCCTCCGAGCTGGCCGAATCTCCTCGTCTATTGTTGTTGTTATTGTTACTATTGTTGTTGTTGTTGCGATTGTGTTGCTGGCGACACTCGAGATGGCCAATGCACAAAAAGGTCTGCACAATCAGCACCACATATAACCATTTGACAAAGCAACCGCCAAATCTCTGCTGTGACATAGTTCTAAAATCAAAACAAAATACTCAATAATAATAACTCAATAATATTTGAGTAGAGAACTATTCAAAACGCAAGACTATTCACTAATTAAGAAGAGCTACAAACGCCCATTTGAAATTAAAACCAGTCAGAATGATTCAGTCGGGAGTGCACCACTAGGAAATACCCTACTTCTAAAATTCAATGTGAATTTTCTTAAAACAGAAAAAAATATGCACAATTCGCAGTGTGTTGTTTTCAATGTGTGTATTTTTAATAATTCTTATATTTTGTTACTTATATTTAATCATGTAAAATATTTGACTCGACGTTGGATGCTGGTCAAGATCATATATGTGTTTTATGGGATCGGAGATGCTGCCTTCTGCCTGTTACATACTATTTGCACAAGTTCAGTATACCCTCTTTGCTAAACGTACGAGACATGTTTGTCTATTTGGTAGATGAGCTCCTCAAGCCACGCTTTTGCTCCTAGCATCCGCAGAAAAACTCATCAGCATTGAATCAATGTTATTTGATTGTTTGCATTCAGCATTTGTTGACTTTTCATTTTGTTTTTCAAGCCTCCGCCTTGATAAGTGGCGCTTTTGCAAATATTGTTTCAAGTATTCATTAAACATTTGCGCCTTAAACCTGATTTCCCATTTGTTTATTCTGAAAACTTGAGCTATCTGCTGTTTATATATCGGCTATATCTATTCATATGACAGCTGTGTTTCTCATAGCTTAGCCAATCTAAGACAGACGATTGGATATAAAATTGTTATATTATATAAATATACATACATATATATTTTTACTAATATTGCTTTCTTACATGTTTTTATACCCTGAACCCATTAAAAATGGGTAAAAAGGGTATAATGGTTTTGTGCAAATGTGTGTAACAGGCAGAAGGAAGCATCTCCGACCCCATAAAGTATATATATTCTTGATCAGGATCAATAGCCGAGTCGATCTAGCCCTGTCCGTCTGTCCGTCCGTCTGTCCGTCTGTATGAACACGCGGATCTCAGAGACTATAAGAGCTAGAGACTTCAAATTTGGAATATAAGATCTCGTATACCAGGCGCAGATCAAGTTTGAATATTTTATCGATAACTGCCTCAGTTTCTGAATTATCGATACATTTAGATTTCCGATAGCAGTAAATTCCACATATCTCTCACAATTTAATGGATACAGTCACCAATTTTGGTTGGTAGGTTGTTGGCGAGGTCCTTGAAAGATCGGCATGTGCCACGCCCACCTCCGACGCCCCCATCATTCCCGTCCCTAAAATTTTCAAATGGCTATATCTTCCGCAGTTTTTGAGTAGGGAACGTCAAATTTGGTAGGTATATTACTGGTAGCCTTTAAGAACCGATAACAAATTTGTGGTGCCACGCCCACACCTGCGCCTATAATCGACAATTCCGATTGTAAATCGATAACTCCGTATATCTCCGAACATTTTAAAGATAGAGTAACCAAACTTGGAAGGTAATTTGCTGGTAACCTCCTCCAAAGATTGGCATACCAATTTTTTGACCACGCCCACATCCGCCGCCCCCAGGAACTTCGTCCCTAGAAATTTAAAATGCGCATATCTGCCGTAATTAGCAAGCTAGAGTCGCAAAATTTTGCAGGTATGTTACTGGTAACTCCCCCAAAGATCGATAAAAAAATTGGATGGCCACGCCCACTCCACCTACCTAAACCGATACACCTGTTGTTGTAAATCGATAAACCCATATATCTCACGCAATTTGAAAACTTAAGTCACCAAATTTTATAGGTATATTGCTAGTAACACCCTTTATAAATGTGGAAAAAAAAATTTGGACCACGCCCACTCCCGCCCACAAAAAACGATAAATGCCTGTATCTTCCGCAATTTAAGAGCTACAGTTACCAAACTTAGAAGGTATATTACTAAGATCGAACTCCAAAATATTTTGGACCACGCCCACTCCCGCCCACAAAAAACGATAAATGCCTGTATCTCCCGCAATTCAAGAGCTACAGTTACCAAACTTAGAAGGTATATTACTAAGATCGGGCCACGCCCACTCCAGCCCCCAAAAACGATAAACCTATAATGCATTTAAAGCTTGGTTCAGGGTATATGGTAGTCGAGCTCACTCGACTACAGCGTTCTTACTTGTTTTTATTTATTTTTGTGGGTCTTTGATACTTATCTTATATATAACAACTCTAATTTCTAGATAATTATAATTTTAAAATTTCAAAAACTGATAGCCGGATCTCCTGGCCCATTTCTGGCAGCAATTAGCGATCGAGGCAAATTAAATTAAGCAAAATTCTTAGAAGACTAATCTTTGCTAGAGAAAAGTGAATGGGCATTTCTTCGGGTCAGCATGGATTTTGTGCCATTTTTTATTGCAGCTCTGTTACTGTTCCTGTGGCCAAACATCTATTGAAATATCAAGTGGGAACATTCGTTGCTGTCGTAACCGACTGCCAAATACTCTGACACAAGGCTAATAATGTGTGGTGGCGAATCTTTATCTCACAATAATCAGAATAATAATTATATTTATATTGATGAACACCTGGCCGTCAATATTTTGATAACCAACCTTCGGAGAATTTTAGAAATATTATTAATAATTTAGTATCACTTGCTCTAAAATTGTCAGCAATATAGGCTTGATCAATTTATTTGGGTCGATAGTAGGCGTGGCCAAGAAATTTGTACCTAATGGTTCGTGACAGGGTGTTGCAAGTCATCTGCCCACAAAATTTGGCGACTCTATGCACTTATCGATACATAGATTTGCACTTATCGTTATGTTATCGATTTCCCAATCACCCGCTATTTTAACAGCATTTCAAAGTTTCAAGTCTCTTGTTGCACAAAACCCATATGCTCTAGTACCTTCGGTAACACTGTGTAAATAAAACAACTAAAAAACTAAAACAGTTCGAGGAGACAAAAAAAAAAACAAAAAACACAACGCGAACGCGATCGTTAATGGAAACTGCAGTCGCAACACTGATCAGAGTCTGAGAGTCTCTGTGTCTCCGAGTCACAGACGGAGATGGAGACGGAGACAGAGATAGAGACAGAGAGCAGGTACAAAGTCGTTAGCACTTGGTCTGCTGTGAAGAGTTACCCAAGTCAACGAGGGACAGACGACAACCGACAGAGGACAGCAGACAGACGAAGCGACGCAGAAATTTAACATTATGAACACAAAAAAAAAATTACCACAAGAAAAGACAATTTAAAACTGCAGACCGAACATTGCATACACTTTATGTGTTCAACTGAAGTTGAGTTACGATCAAAAACTATAACTACAGGCATAATTTACACACTCTAAAAAGAAAATCGCCTTGAAAAATATAAATATTTTCTAGTTCTAAGAAATAATTACTAAATATTGGGTACAAAAAGTTTCTAAACTTTAAAAGGCTTGCCTTAAATCGCCAAATATCTGTCGTCCGCCTCAGAGGGCAAGAAGCTACAATTTTCAAATTAACTTATATGCATTTATAAACTATTTAAGATTTATAGCAATTATTCCTAATTGAAATACATAGATATAAGTTGTTGACCATTTCTATGTGGTAAACTATAAACATTCAATAACGGAAGTACATCAAATCGGATTGAGACACCTCAACCTGACCAGAAATTAGTGAATTCGTGTAAAAATCTGGATTGATGGAGGAGCTATAGGCTCAGACTAGGTCAAAGTGCATGAAACCGCACAATAATAATAACAACAATATTAATTTAGTATGATGGCACATTTTGATTCCAATGACATTCAGTTTAAATATTTTACAACACAATAAAATAAAGTTTTTGCTGAAATCTATAAAATAAAAAAAAATCGACTACTTGAGCATATGTGTGCTAACAAAATATTCAGGAACACGAAATCATATGTTGTAACCAGCAAAGGTATGAATCAATTTAATTTTTTGTATGTAACATATAAATACAAATATATGAAAAAATTAAATTTTGTAAAATAATTGAATAACTTTTTTAAGAAGAGTGAGGGCCTGGTTACTTAAAACATGACGAAAGTACTAAGGTATTATTGTAAAAGCGTATTCAAAAGAAGCCAGCGAACAAGTGATCGGGACAAGCCAAAAGGCAGACGGACAGATAGACGGACAGGCGGAGAGACAGTCTTGGCCACTTGACTTGATGGTCATTCAACAGGAGCAGAAGAAGGGCTAGCCGGTGGAGCAGGGAGGGAGGGGGTATGTAAAAGCAGTTGTAGAAAACAAGTTAAGGTGTCTTAATACGATCAAGCATGGCGATTATGAGGAATCACTTGAAGATAATGACATCTGGCCTTAAGTCCACTTCAACATTAAAATAAGGAATTGCATCTCCAGGGCTATTATTACAACTATAAATGTTATTATTTAAACAAATGGCAATTGGAAATGTTAAAGACACACACACACCAATTAAATGTTAAATATGTCTATGTTGGAAATGTTGAAAAGAGCAATAATAAAGCGGGAAACATCTGCGACCCCTTCAAGTTTATATATTCTCGATCAGCAAATAATAGTAGAGTCGATCTAATTTGTAATATAAGTTCACACATGGCAAACGCAGATCAAGTAGGTTTAATATGATCGATAACCTACTCTGTTTCCCTAAAATCAATAATAATCGATAAGCGATATAAATAAACATCACAATTTTTAGCATCTATCTTTGAAATCTATTGAGACTTAATCGACACTCGACTGCTACCAAATTGTAAAAATGCTTCGGTTCAGCTTGTTTAGCACAAATAGCTCCGGATTCCAAGAGCTCATCATGATTGTTGTGTCCATCAGTATCAATTATGCTTAATTGCGGCTTTAAATGTTCATTTCTGCTAAATGCACTTAAATGTGCACATGAAATACATACATATTTACTATTTATATAAATAATACATGTACATGTATAATATAAAATTAAATGAAAGAACGCAATAGAGGGAAGCATGACAAGTGCTTGATTTTCAGTATTAAAAATAGCTGGAATCATTTGTTTTGGCTTTCCCATTTGGATTATGTTTTTTGTTTTTGAATTTGTACTAATTAATGGCTCAATTGATAAGCGCCTTCACATTATGTGATTAGTTTGTTAGTCGATAGTCGTATAGTCGTTGCTCGTTAGTCTATAGTTGTATTTAGTACGTATGCAGCAAAAACATAAAACGAGTCCCAATAACACCCAAAAAGGCATGGGAGAGTCACGTGCGTTGCTCCAATGACGTCGTACACTCGCAAAAATAACTAGCAAATTGTTTTGTTGCGATATCTGAACTTATAGTAATGCTACTAAAACAAAAAACCAGGGAAAGTGTAAAAGCCAAGTTGTCAAGCCGAGACAAATATATACAAAGATAAACATAATAGCCTTTTTTTGCTTAGAAAGCAGGTTGTCAAACCTAAACGAATTAAGATTAAGATTTCCGGTAGACATAATGATGTGGCTCCAAAATTGTAGCTCGGTATATAAATTAATAACATCCGTTCCTTTAGCAATTTCAGAAAATATATAATATGAATTTCAGTTCCGATTTTACTCTGGTGAGAACAACCGCTATATATTTTTTGGCCTAAAAATAATAATAATAATCAGTAGCAGTTACTGATTCTTAAAAAATGTCCTGACGTTAAGGGTTCGGGTTTCTCAACTATTACTATATTTTATTTTCATTTTAATTAACTTGTTCCAAAAACAAATTTAAATTTTGAACGCAGCTGTAGAACTTAATTTAAACATGAACATGCACACAAACTCAGTAAAAACACACGCATATGCGTGTTTGTGTATATGTGTATGTGTGTATGTATATGTGTTGTTAAACTCACAAAGACAAGCAGCTAAAAAGGATCGATTAACATTTTAACGTTAAACCGATGACAGCAACAACAACAACAACAAAAGCGGCAGCAACAATTTGTTAGCTCTTTACGATTATTGCCTTTCTCGCACCTTATTACCAAGAAAATAAAGAAGCAACAATCACAAATAAAAACGACAATGAAATGTGAAAATAAAAATAACCCAAAAAAAAATTCAGTGAGAACAAGAATAAGAAGCTGAAAACTAGCTGACGCTGAAGCTGAAGCTGGAGTTTTGGGTTCGAAAATCGCATACTCATATGCACACACACACATACATATGTGTACATATAGCTGTGTATAGTATATATGCATATGTAGGTATGTGCATGTTTTGTGTATAAGAGAGGCACTGGAAGATGGACTGTGTTGGCAGCGAGACAGATAGCGAGGGAGGAAGAGAGCTATGCTGAAAGGGGAGGGAAGGGCCGACGGAGAGGGGAGAGTAAGCGATCATAAACAATGCATACGCAATAAAAATGACAACAACAACACTTAAAAACGCAGTGCTAGAAGAAGCAGAACAAATTGTTGCCAAAAGGATGTCGACAGACACTAAGCTGAATACATGAATACATGCATATATATACACATGTGTGTGTATGTGTGTACATGTATGTATGTGCAGGAACTCGAACAATGCCAAAAGGCTGGACCTGGCTATAAAAACGTGCCTCGGTCCCTCAAACAGCACTCGGACCCAATTCACTGGCTACCGATTAAAACGATACTAACAATAACAGCAACAACAACAACCGCGACAACAACAACCAACACTTGCAGCGGTGTTTGCTTAATGAACACTCACCAGACAGGCAACAACAACAACAACGAGAGCAGCAAAACACGACATGAGCATCAAAAAAAAAAAAATAAATAAAAAAAATCATCTTCAGCAAATACGCGCAAACAGGCAGGAGAAAGAAAAACAAGTAAGAATGCGGTAGTCGAACGATCTCGACTAACAAATACCCTGAAACCAGATGTTAAATATGTTCCCCTTATAAGTTCCCTTTACAAGCTTTGCTCTCATTTCTTATGGCCTGCAGCAAAGTACTGAATAGTAAACAAAGACAATGTTGTCCAGTTGACCAAAGATATGCCAATGAATATATATGCAAGAAACCAAAATTTAAATTTAAAGTCTCTAGCTCCAATAATCTCTAAGACACCAGACAGACGGGCATGGCTATATCGAATCGAGTACAAGCTATCATACACTTTTATAACATTTCAATGGGTTTAGGTAATACAAAAAAAAAAAAAAAAACAGACAAGCCGGCCAAGCTGAAGGCATACCCGACCATTGAATGCCCTGGGCAAAAAAGGAAACTTAACTTGATATAATAACAAATTTGTAAATATGAACGCAAAACGATTTACAACAACAAAAACAACAAAAGATTCAGAAAGTTATTAGTTCTTAAAGTAATGTAATGAGAAAAACAAATAGTGGGAAATAATTCAAATCTAGATCGGATTATATTAATATACTACTTTAAGGGGTTTTCTAAACGTTTCATGCTACAAATAATTATTTTGTATGTGAACTGGTCCATTGTAACCGTACCAAATTCAAAGCTATCTCAGATTGGCTACTTGTTAAGAAGGAAATATTATCTACAGCTATTTGCAATTACATGTTTGTATTCTCCCGTTGATCTGATGATTAACTATTATATATCAGAAAATGAATTTTCACTATTAACTAAAAAAGAAAAACCAACCGACTGTTGCCTTAAAAGCCATGAGTATAATATGATATCGTGATGAATTATACACGAACCGATCGTTCCTATGATAGCTATATATTAAAGTTATCATATATGGTCTGCTTCAAAGACGGGTAAACTTCCAGTTTCATTAACATGTAAGTTAACCGACTGAGTTCACATAGTGGGATAGATAGATTAATATAAGAATTAACGATGCTGAATATAAACATATAATTATATACTTTATGAAGTCGGTGACGTTTTCTGCAATGAGTTACAACCTTCAGGACAAAATTAACATACTCTTCACAAGAGTATGATAAAAACGATGCAGCACACATAAACACACACATACATACGTATAGTACAACGACTGTCTCCAAGAGTGTGCTCAAGTACCCCTGTCGGCGTCGCTGCCTCCGTGCAGGTTGCTGTCAAGTAGCAAAGCGCGAGACAAGCCGGCTGGCCCAAGACGACAAAACGGACTGACGGACAGACAGACGCAGCAGGGTGTAGGGACGGGCGGCGGCGGTAGGGGTCAGTTCAATCGAACAGACGTGCAGACGCGCAGCAGAAGCAGCAGCAGTAAGAAGCAGAAGCTACTTCAAAGAAACATAACTCTGATTTCTGATATTGCGATTGTGTGGTGTGTGTGTGTGTTCAGTGGTGTGTGTGCATGGGTATAGCCTATTGGAGGGGGCTTGCCGCCCCCGTTGAAATCAAAATACAAATATACATACATATGTATATATACATAACAAACATAAATTTAAAAAAAAAAGTTAAGAACAATCAAAATTGCAAATGCTTATGCGAGAATTTCATATTATCACAAAAAGTACTCCTAAAAATGAGCAGTGGGAACACAGAGTTACAACAAAGTGAGAATGCAAATGCAAAGTGGGCAGAGAAACATTTTCACTTGGAACCGTTACAATAAATGGATTAAATAGTTCAATTTGGTTGCCGTTTTATGTTTTGCCTTTGTTCTTCTTTCATTCGCTGAGTTAATGTTAATATGTCTCCCCCTCCATTTGTCGTTCGCCGTTAGCTAAGATCCTGGCTACGCCCATGTGTGTGTATGTTTCGTCTCGAGATCGAGGAGTTTAGCGCAACATGATTCCCATTTTGTTTGTCGCTGTTGCTGGCCGACTGCTCGCACTCACAGGAAGCGCATTCAAGTGGCCGGCCGGCAAAGCAAGGTGTCAGCAGCAGCAGCTACAACAACAACAACAGCACCGGTTTATTTGCCTCTTGGACAATGACTTTCACGCTTTTCAAACGCGCCAAAACGCAAACAACAACATTATACACATAACAAAAATGCGTATGTATGTGTGCATTTACAAGTACAGGCTGTCCATGAGACAATGGGGCACCTACAACAAAGGCTTACAGCTAGGACAGCATACACTGCAACAAAAATTCCATGGCAAGAAAAGCTTTAAGCAAGAATTAATCTATGTACATATTTTAATTAATTGCTTGCTAGAATATGCTCCATATTTAAATACAGTTGTTTAAATTGAATTTCAAGTGCCATACAAATGTTTACATATCAAATAATTTTAAGAAAAACCAAAATAATCCTTCAAAGTTGATTCCAAATTCCGAAAATCCTATTTTTCTATATAACATTTAAAAAAAAACAACCACAAAAAATATAACAGCAAAACGTGACTCCAAATCAGATCTAATTCCAACGAACAAATTTCTAATTAACTATTGTCAGTGACATATTAATATATAATATAATTAAATTAATGCCTTAAATTGTATTTAATTTCTAGCATTTTAATGTCCAAGTCAATCTAAAAAAAAAAGTGTTTGAAGTTTAAATTTACGCAGAGCAGCTTTCACTTTAGTTTTTTCCATTTATTCTATTCACAAATATGGTTGTCCTATTAACACTTATTTTGTGCTGTGTACCCATTTATGTGTGTTTGTGTGCTTAGTACTTATGCTTGAGGATCACTTAGTTCAAGCTCAGCTGATTACTTGAGCTTAACCTGAAAGCTTAATATGCGCTCTTGCTCACACACACACAGACGAGCAATTTGAGCTCAGGGTCACACACTGTTGCAGAAAAAGGGTTCGAACTTCGAATCGCAGTATTACGTAATTGATCAAACTGATCAATCGCTTGCCTCGATCGATCTCGTTTTGGCTTCATAGCCGGCTTCGTTGCTTTTCTCGTCACTTTCAGTTTTTTTTTTTTTTTTTTTTTTGCAAGGAGCATGCATCGACATCAACAACTTCATCATCATCGTTCGTGCGATCGTTCGACAGCCAAGTGAACGAGGAGCACAGAGTGCATATTAATTGAACGATCGTTGGGAAACGATTGAAATCGATTGATAGATATTATTAAACCCCGGAAAACGGACAGCAAGTGTTGCAAATCGTTCATTCTGCTGTTGTTGTTATTGTTGCTGCTATTGTTATTGCCGCCTTTGCCGCTACAGAATATTTGTTCACAATTCACAAGATTTATATGCGTGATTTTCTTTGGTTTTAATTTAATTGTACATGAACAAAACATAAACACAAAACCGAAACAAAAAGGCAAACACACACTCATGGAATTTATATTAATATTATATATGTGTATAAATTTTACATTGGTTTAAATCATTAATATAACAGCAACAACGAAAAAAAAAGCGAGAAACTGCAAATTCGCTCACAGAGGACTCTACGAGTTGTACCGTTCGAAACCGTTGACGAGTATTAACTTTTTGTTGATATATCGCTGTTCAGTGTGGCCGACTCAACAAAATAAACAAAAATGACATAGTATCCGTAGGCTGCACTTGTATATACCGAAATTCTGTTAGTTAGCAGATCGTTTTGAGTTTAACAGAAACTTTAAGTTTAACTTTGGCGATCGCGTTGCGTTAACGTTAACGTAACATGTCAAATAACATAATTCAGTGCACAGTTTGAATTCAAGTCCAACGGATTGTGATCCGTTTCATATGAAGTACAACATGTCTGCTTATCTGATAACGAATTTCTCCTTTTCGTGCCCCTCTTGATCGGATGTCAAATGTAATTAAAGCGTCACAAGAAGGTGCTCACGTTAAGCCCACGCCAAAATAAGTGAACCCACGCCAAAAATATAAATACGTTTTAATTGGTGGTAATAAGCCTGTTAAAGTCAAAGATCACTCATTAGCTCTCTGCTTCCTCCCTCCAAATGAACCACAAATATGGAAAGCATTTTTAGCTTGCTTATTTCCCCCCTGCGTTTTACACTGCTTGCTAGCGTATCACACAAATATGTACAGTTAACTGAGTGCTTCCCTTTTAATTTCATTGGTTCATAAAAGTGATTGTTGTTTTTTTTAAAGGAAAAATACATTTATTTTGTAGCTATATATTTCTTATGAATAAATGTATAACATTTAGTTACAAATACATTTACAATTAAAAATTGCTCTACTTGGAAAAACGAAAGTACAATTGTAATTGTACATGAACAAAACATAAACACAAAACCGAAACAAAAAGGCAAACACACACTCATGGAATTTATATTAATATTATATATGTGTATAAATTTTACATTGGTTTAAATCATTAATATAACAGCAACAACGAAAAAAAAAGCGAGAAACTGCAAATTCGCTCACAGAGGACTCTACGAGTTGTACCGTTCGAAACCGTTGACGAGTATTAACTTTTTGTTGATATATCGCTGTTCAGTGTGGCCGACTCAACAAAATAAACAAAAATGACATAGTATCCGTAGGCTGCACTTGTATATACCGAAATTCTGTTAGTTAGCAGATCGTTTTGAGTTTAACAGAAACTTTAAGTTTAACTTTGGCGATCGCGTTGCGTTAACGTTAACGTAACATGTCAAATAACATAATTCAGTGCACAGTTTGAATTCAAGTCCAACGGATTGTGATCCGTTTCATATGAAGTACAACATGTCTGCTTATCTGATAACGAATTTCTCCTTTTCGTGCCCCTCTTGATCGGATGTCAAATGTAATTAAAGCGTCACAAGAAGGTGCTCACGTTAAGCCCACGCCAAAATAAGTGAACCCACGCCAAAAATATAAATACGTTTTAATTGGTGGTAATAAGCCTGTTAAAGTCAAAGATCACTCATTAGCTCTCTGCTTCCTCCCTCCAAATGAACCACAAATATGGAAAGCATTTTTAGCTTGCTTATTTCCCCCCTGCGTTTTACACTGCTTGCTAGCGTATCACACAAATATGTACAGTTAACTGAGTGCTTCCCTTTTAATTTCATTGGTTCATAAAAGTGATTGTTGTTTTTTTTAAAGGAAAAATACATTTATTTTGTAGCTATATATTTCTTATGAATAAATGTATAACATTTAGTTACAAATACATTTACAATTAAAAATTGCTCTACTTGGAAAAACGAAAGTACAATTACGTGACGAAATATGAACTAATCAGTTAAGTTAAAGTTAAACATACAATGCATTTACACTCATATAACTAAACAAAAAAAAAGGAAAAAAAAATTGGAGATTATTTAAGATTAGCTTATTCATCAAGTTTTCTACATTTTGTTGTTGTTGCTGCTGTAATATCTTTAAAGTTTTTTTTTTAATTATTTTTTTTTTTTTTGGTTTTACAAATAGATTACAAATACAATTACATTTATACATACATAAGTTGTTTGTTTTTTTGTTTTTTTTTTATAAAAAAAAGTGTGATGTTCTCGAAGTACACATCAAAAATCGATAACAGGCACATACAAATCAATGACCAAATCAGATATATATATATATACAGATACACAACGCTGCGCATTTATATGTGTACACATATAAATATTTATATATATATATATATTCATACATATATATAAATATATTTATACATAGGTAGTTAGTTAGTTTGGTAGGTTTAAATTTTGATTCATTAGGTTTATATATATATACATACATATATATATATATATATATATATATATAATATAGTATATAGCAGTATGTATGCACGTGTGTGTGCGTGTGTGTATTGGTGCATGCAACTTTGCAAAAGTTTCTCGTTTATAACAATTTCCATAAGCAGTACATACAAATAATCGTGGTATTATATGTTTAGAATTTTTTTTTGGTAAGATACATGAAATACTGCTACATATATCCTAGACAGTCTTGTTTCTATGTGCGTATGTGCGTATATATATATATATATATATATATATATATATATATATATATATATATATATATTTATACATATATATATATATATCTAGTTGATATATATAGTACAGATATAAAGCGCTGTCTGTTATATGTTCATATAGAATTTGAATATATATACATATATTTATATATATTTAGTACATAGAAGAATAAAAAATTTGTACAATTTGAAGCTGTAAATTATATGTATAGTGTATATATATAGTGTTGTTGGCTTGGACGTGGAAGCGCTTACGCGTATATATATCTATATATCTATATATATATATATATATATATATATATATATATATATATATATATATATATATATATATATAATATAGGATATAACATCCAAATACATTTAAAATTAATAAATATGCCATTCCTTAGCTTAATTAATGTACATTTTGTAGAGTTCTATTAATGTTTGCTTTTCATAGTTTCCACTTTCCAATATTTTTATAAACGAATTTTCTATGCATTTGCATATAATAATATCTGAATATATATATAAATATATATATTTATATATATATGTATATTTGTATTTTGTTGGCTATACACTTTAAAGCAATTTGTATTTAATTTAATTTTTGTAACTTTTCAAGTTGGTTCGTTAAATTGAGTGAATGCATTTTATTGAATTTTATATTTATTTTTGATATAGATTCGATTGTTGTTGTTTATGTGGAATATGTTGTGCATACAGCTGCAGCAGTTGATTCAGACATTGAACTATTTATATACGTACATAAATATAGATATATATATATATATGTATATATATATAGATATATATACATATATAGCATTAGAAACCGGGAGGTAAAATAACGGTTTTAAATTGGATTTGGTGCCTACAATTGCAAGTAAAACAGCCGAATTTGGCTCAACTATATGCACAACTCCAACTCCTTTTTTTATTACTTTTTTTGTTGTGATTATTGTTATTTAAAAAACACACATAAAACACTTTAAAATTGTGGTTCTTCTTTTTTTTCTACAAACACGTAAATATTTTATAAAACAGTTTTCAAAAAGAGAAAAAGAAAAATACGAGCGTCTTCTTTTGAAAATTCGTTGTTAATACAGTTAGGAAAAGGTTTCAAACGAACCGAAAACCAAAAATAAAAAAACCAAGCAAAATTTGTGCTGTCAGATATCGTGACGGTAACTAGGTTTACCATTTGTTTAGTTGTTATACAAATACATATACATATAACTCTTATATCAATGCAGGTTTTTTTTCCTTTTACTTTGTTATTTTTATTTTTTGTTTTGTTTGATCTTTTGCAACTACACAAATCGTAATTCAACTTTGTTAATAACATGTATATTTTTTAGGTACTTTTTATAGCTATATATATATATATTTATATATATATATATTCAATGCTCCTAAAATTTCCAAGCTGAGCACCGGCATTTTCAATTAGAGATTTAGCAGGTACTTTATAGAAATGGCTTACTTCTGGAACTGTTGATGGACGCCTTGGTGTAGCTGGATTGCGCTGAGGTAGCGGTACACTCTTAGCAATAACTTCATCCTCGGTAACAGTTGGAACAGGAATGTAAGTACCAACAGAAAAGGAAGACGTGGATTTACGGGGAAATCTGAGACGAAGACGACTGGCATATACAAAACTAAACCCGTTTTTCAAAACGTACTCTCCTCGGCGAATATTATCATCATCCAGAGTAGTTCGAATAGAAGCACCTGACTTCTCAGGGAGTTCTTAGAATTAATCATCATTAATGAAGCAATTGAAATTAAACTCGAAAAGCTGTAAGCGCCACCCATAATAACAGTTGAAATAAAATCAAAATAAGTTGACAAACCAAGTGCGACGTACCAATTAAAAATATCTTCAAGAAATTTTACTTTAAGAGTACCCCCAATTCGTAACAGTGTCAGTAACGGACGATTATAATCTGATGCTTCAACCGGCGCCCTAGTAACATGTTGAAAATACTTCTCAATCATTGATAGCACGGATCCAACAGTTTCAATAATTAAACGTTTGAAGTCATAGATCTCGGATTCATCAAACGCACAAACCTGTAACTCATCTTGGAAATTAAGGTGACCATCAACACCTTTTGGAATCGTTGAAAGTGAGACACGATCTGAACTAGGAATTAATAAGTTGTATGCTTCACTCTCAATAATACGGTTACTTTTCAATACTATATGAATTACCTCATCATAAGCATTGGTTAACAAGGGCATAGACGCCTCCGCATTACGAATAGTTCCATCTAAATTACGGTAAGTTGTAAATTCAACACTTACTTTGGTTCCAGGAAAGATAAATTGACGAGAACTGGTTCCACCCAAATTACCGTAATAATTCCTAGTTCCGATCGTGTCTCACTACACCAAGGCGTCCATCAACAGTTCCAGACATAAGCCATTTCTATAAAGTACCTGCTAAATCTTTAATTGAAAATGCCGGCGCTCAGCTTGGAAATTTTAGGAGCATTGAAGAGGCTAAAGTAGCTATTGAGAACCGTGAGATTGCTATGCCCAATAGTTTGCTTACCTTATTAGAATTATTGGTTTCAAAGATTTTTGAGCTCATTAAAGAATCTATTAAAGGATTAATTAATGATGATAAAGTTCCTATTGTGTGTGATCAAGTTACTAAACTCGCCGAATTTGTTCACCCAGCTTCCGTGCAAATGATATCACGAAATTTTAAATAGGTCCTCGCATTTGTAGACGCTGTTAATGATGTTAGTGAGACTCCATCCCTATTTGACACTTTTATGAATGATTTCGATAAAATAGGAACACTTGATAATATTGCTGATGAGTTTGCAAAATTACTATCATAAGTAGAGCTTATTAGGTTGTTAAGGTGCACAAACGTATAGGGACAGAGTGGCAACAAGCCGGTTCGAATAGTTGACGGCACACACACTCGTGCACTTGTCTGTGTGTGAAGATTGCACGATAGTTGTAGGTTTAGTTGCTGCTATGATTGCCGATTGATAGACTAATAGTTTTGGCGACGCCCACGTGGCTTTAATCGCTCCGATATCTGCCACATCTCCTCCTCGCCCATAAAATCCTTGAAATTATCAAAGAAGCCAATAATTCGCTCATTGCGTCGAAAGTGATATGCGCTGAAAATAATTGTATTAAATTTTTATATGTAACCTATGTGTATGTAATTATGTATTCACCATTTATTGAAACGCTTCATGTTCACAATGATGTTGTATTGCTGCCAGCGCTTCGAGAAATTAATGACGCCTTTGGACACATAGTCCTGATTGCCCACATGCACAAACGTTAGATCTTGTAGTACCAGACCGCTGAAATATATTTATGTTGATATCAATATTAGCTAAGCCCTCACACAGAATATATATTTGATTTGTTAAACGCAGATAGCAATCTGATTAGCACCGATTGTCGCATACAAAAAGACATTTCTGAGCAGCTATTATTGTACTAAATCTTCTTAAAGTTTTATAAACGCGGCAGTTAATTTAAATTGTTCTGCATTTTTATTTGTGTGTTTTTTTTTTTTTTTTTTAATATAATTAGTCAATTAATTAAGCAAATCTATATGCAAATACTTGTTATATTGACCAATTATTTTATATATGTATATGTATACATAGTTGTTTACAAAAATACAAATTTTACGAAAAAAGGACGAAAATTAAATGAAATTATGCAAATTTGAAACGGGTAAACGATTTCGTTACTCTTTTCAGTCAACTAGTTGTAAATTTATTAACAAAAATCTTGTGCCTATTCAAGATTATTTATATTATATATATATATATTTATATTCACTTACATGTAGGGAATACAGGGTGGATTGGTTTCAGCCAGTGCCTGGCGATACGCACGAAAACTGGAGCTCGAATCGATGAGTGCGCAAAAGGAGCGAACCTCCTCCGTAATGCTCTTTTGCCATTCCAATCTGTAAGAATATACGCGGATATATATGTGTGACTGATATCGTAGAGAGAAGAGATAGAGAGAAAGAGAGACTTACCTGCGTATGGGACCCGAGTCGAGGGCGGAGAGCAGCGCCAGATAGGAATTGTAGTTGTTCATTTTGCGCAAATGCTTCATGATTTTGATAAATTTGTTGACATGTTTTTCGCGCTCCTTGGCATCGGTTAGACGCAAGATTTTGGAGCGCGCCCAATAGGACATTTTGTTGAAGTGCTCGGTGAACTTGTTGAGATTCGGTGATTTCTCCTCGCACTGATCTTTGGCAAATAATAATACTTCGGGTATTTCGATTTTCTGAAACAATTCTGCGTCGAGCAGAGTCATCTGCTCGGCAATCTCCAATGACTTGAGATCAAGCAGACTGGGCTGATTTGGATTGCTGCTAATCTGCGGATCGGGCACAAAGCATAAGGGCGTCCTCAGATCCTTATACAGGGTCACCTTCTCCACAAACTTGATGCGCAACAGCTTGGCGTGATATAATTGGCCCGAGCAGACCAACTGATAGACAAACTCCACCAGCAAGCTGAGCAGCTGGCTTGTCAGATCCGTCGACCTATATATTTCAAATGCAAAAGATTGGTATTTCAGTTTAAATTTCGAACCTTCCTCAAGAAGGGAAAGGGATATAACTTACGTTAGATCGTTGACAACGCGTACGATTAGCGAGAAGGTCTCGTTGGTCTCCTTCTGCTTCTGATCGTGCACCTGACAGAAGAAGTATGTGTAGCGATGGGTCAGCTTCTCGATCACATCGATTGGCTGAATGAACGTGCGAAAGGTGGTGATGAACGCCTCGCTGAATGCTGCACGAACGGAATGGACAACAAATGGATTTGGATTAGGGTTACGTTGCCGATTTCTTGAGACAATGCTGTGTGAATTATGATTGTGTTTGGGTTTGTGTTTGGATTTGGGAATGGGATGGGTTTGATGTTGATGTTGATGATGCCTACCATTGTCAGACACCTTCTGGACGCGACTGGCGTGCACGATCAGGGCATCAATGTATCCGGCTTTGACTTCTGGACCATCCTCCGCACGATTTTTGAGTATTAGATATGGCGTTATATCGATCTCTTCTAGCATATTTGGCAATTGATTATCGATTTGTTCCTCTTCTTCCTCCACCTCGTCCAGCTCTTCGAGCTCCTCTTCGCCCAAGTCCAGCTGCTGCTTAGCCTCCAGCTGCAGTTCGGCAGGCACAGATTTGCGACGCTCCTCAACTTTTTCGGCTTTCTGCTCCGTATTGAGCTCCAGAAGCTTGGGCGAAGGTTCGCCATAACCAGCTGAAGCTGCCTCGAACTCATCGCAACTGGGCAACTGATGTGACTGGCAATCAACAATGATTGCAGATCCAGCTTCAGCTTCAGATGCAGCTGCCGCTTCCTCAGCCAACATAGATACCGTATTATTGCGCTCCTCGCAAACCGTTGTCAGATTCTTGTGCTTGGGACTCGCCGGCGGCGTTGTTATAATTGGTAGTGGTGTCCCCATTGTCGATGTCGATGATTTGCGCTGCTTGTAATTCTTAGGCGGCAGCGCTGGCGGCGTTTCCATCTCCGGCGACAGCTCCTTACTAACTGTCATCATGCTGTTGACAAAACAAACAAGTGTGAACATTGCATTTCGACTTTAAAATACTCCGACGCCAATAAGTACTGATCTTTGCAAGAGGTTCCTAGCAATCTAACCTCCAAGTTTGGCTTCAAAATTGCGATAGAGGTAGGTTTTTCTGAAGTTTGGGTGCGGTAGAGTGAGTGGTCAAAAATTGGTATTACTAACAATATACCTTTGAATTTTGGTAGCATTAAAATTATGATGTGTATTTGGGTTTATCGATTTACTCCATCAGCTATATCCGTTTTGAGAGCCGGGCCTCTCCGGGTCATCCAATTTTATATATTTTTTGTATGGACGTGGTCTGAAAATGCCTCCATTGCGAAATAGAAGTAGCGGCGAAAATTCTAAAACCTAGTCTAACGCGGGCACAGACAAGTATATGTTCGGCTCACACGGACAGACGGATGGACGGACGGACGGACGGATATTCCACAAAACCAATATACTCTTTTTGTACCTTCTCGGTAGCGGAGTATACATATCTATACTTACTTGAGGGTCTGGCTATGCGACATGCTGCGACTGATGTTGTAGGCGTGCATTGTATGACGATGCTGCTCCAACGAGTGCGAATTTGCCGAGCAGATCTCCATGTAAGCTAGAACTGAGGGGCAAAACAATTATTTAGTACAATTGCTCAAAATTACAAGCAAAAGAATAGAAAAAAAAAACAGCAAATGGTAACAAAACAAGCGCAACGAACTGTGCCAAAGCCGCAATCTAAGCAATCAATGGACAACAATGGGGATCTCCGCTCCATTTGCGCTCCATTTTGCCCAGAGAGCCAAAGAGAGAGAGAGAGGCGGAGAGATAAATAGAGAGACAGAGTAGGAGGCAGAGGTCGTAGTTACTTCGAATTGCATTTTAAATTTCAAATACTATTTCCTAACATTAGAAATTTTCGTATTGTTCTTTTTGGGCATGGTTTTGTCAACCTAGAACGAATATAGCTTTTGCTTTCGATTCTGGTAAGTAAAGTACACTCAGGAAAAAAATCGCCATCCTTTTGGCGCCAATGGTTAATCAACTTATTATTCCGAACGCAATCTTCAGAATGGATTTCCTAAAATATTTTCTAAATTCATTCATGTCTCCATTTTTTTTCACCATATATTATTAATAAATATTTGTATTTTAATTTAATTATTCATTTATATAGTTTATAAAATTCTTTTACCAATAAATTGACAAAACTTATGATTTCACAAAGATTCTTGGCCCCACTATTATTTGCATTTTTACTTTTTAGATGAAAAATCGCCATATTTTTGGTTCCGTGGAGCAGGTTTAAAGTTTAGAATCCGATTCTGAATTGGTAAAAATCCGGTTCCGATTCCATTTCTGGTTGACATCCTAAATCTTATTTTTTGAAATACAACAAAAATCGATACATAAAAACGGAAACTCAAACGTTCAAAATATTTGTTTGTCTACTGTAAGTTTTACAATGAAGAACCTCGAGATTCAAAACTTTGGCTTTGAGCTTTTTATGGGTATATTTTTTTTCAAAGTGTTTACGAAAATAAAATCAACTTTCTCTCTGTCTATCCATATCCCTCTTTTTCTCTCATCTGCTCTCTTAGTTTGTTGTTGGACGTTTGTCCGGCATAAAATTGGACATAGATTTTAATTCATTATAATTATTAAATCAATTATAATACTATTATAAGCGCGTAACAACAAACAACAAAACCAATATTATAATTATAATTATATAATAAGCAATACATTTCTTGGAAGAAAGGGAAATCAATGTTCACAAGGCGGGAAAGGACAATAAAAAAATAAAAAAAAATAAATAAATAAATAAACTTTTAATACCCTCTTTATACGAAAATAATACAAGTCAAACACAAATTAGAGTTTTCAAGTTGAAATCTGTACGAACTTTTAAATCGAGAACCAAATCAGATTTCGACTGTTTTAGTTTAATCGGTTTGAAATTTTAACTCTATTGAGAAGTACAAAATCTGTACAAAAAAATCGGTAACTAAGAACATAAACATATTGAAACATTATTCGAAAGCTTTCCAACATCAAGCAATATAAAAAACAAGAGATAACGTTGCAGTCGGACGTAACCGACAGCGAAATACAATGATACCATTATTTGTGTGCAACCAAAAAATAATATCCAAGTTTGCCTTTCAGATTGAGGTAGATTTAAGATAGTAACCCTTCTTCGAAGTTTGGCTGTTGCTCTTAAATTACGGAAGATATGAAATTTTCGAGATTTTTGGGGCGGGAGTGGTGGTAAGGCTAAAATCGGCATATTGGCATAGATCGAACCTTCAAAATGCCATAACTTTGTCAAAACTCAACGCATTTTGAAAAGCAAAGGCGTTTTAATCACAGTTTGTTCTCTAGATCAATCGTACATTTAAAGTTGAAAACGTAATTTTGGGTCGGAACACAAGTCAAAATTATTTTCCGAAAATCGGTATATGGGCAGATACCAGATTTATGAATGGTGTTACTAGCAATATACCTTTCAAATTTGGTGACTTAGGCTGTCAAATTGCGTGAGAAATATGGTCTTATCGATTTACACCAATAGGTGAATCGGTTTAGGTAGGCGGAGTGGGCGTGGACATCCAATTTTTTTCTTAGGGGAGTTACCAGTAACCTACTTTCAAAATTTGGTGACTCGACCTTACAAATTATGAAAGATATGCGCATTTCAAATTTCTAGGTCCGAATCTCCTGGGGCGACGGTTGTGTTCGTGGTCCAAAAAATTATATGCCGATCCTTGGAGGAGGTTACCAGCAATTTACCTTCCAATGTTGGTCTTTCTATCTTTAAAATTGTGGAGGGATACACGGATTTATCGATTTACACTTTCCGAAATATCGGCATTAGCGATTATGGGCGCAGGCTTGGGCGTGGCCACACAAATTTGTTATCGGTTATTGAAGGCCAGTAGCATACCCACAAAATTTGACGTCTGCAACTCAAAAACTGCGGAAAATGGCATATACCGATCGTTGAAGGACATCTCCAACAACCTACCAACCAAGTTTGGTGACTGTAGCCATAAAATTGTGGGAGATTTTAAAGGGAGACTTTATCGATTTGCGAATATCAATTTTATAAATTTCTTAGCTCCCTAGTATGTGTTCCAAGTTTCAAGTATCTATCTCTAAGGGTGTCGAACAAAGTTGCGTTCATCCAGACGGACAGACAGCATAACGGACATTGCACAAAACCAATATATGAGAACTTCGGTATCTAAGTATAAAAACTAACGTGTTGCACTCATCATTTCGTTAGCTGCAAGTGGAACAAGGGGAGGAGCGTTGTTAAATGGAACAAAATGCTTCGCTTGCTGCTTTGATTCGAAAGGATATGCAAAAGCAATGTTTAAAAACCAAAAAACGAAACGAGCGAACAACTTGAATAAAAGCAAAGAAAACAGAACGGAACGGAACGAAACGAAACAAAAGGGTAAGGGCGGGGGATAGGCGAAGAAGCAAGAAGCAAGAGGAGACAGCAAGAGACTTACCCGAAAAGGCGACACTCTGAAACACTAGATGTTGATTGGAACGTAAATTTAGATGTGTTAGAGTTTTGCGTACAACAATTTGGCAAGGTTTTGTTTCTGTTTTTATTTCAGTTTTTGTTTTGGTTTTGGTTTTAGTTTTTGTTTGAATTTGAATTTGCTCATTGATAAGTTGCTTATGAGTGCTATAAATAAAAGTTTTGCTACAAAATTCTTAACTGTCGCTAAACGCAAATATTACACAAAAACAAATATATGTCATTATGTATAATGTATTTGTAGATGATCTTTTTGCTGATTGTTGTTTTTGTTGTTGTTCTTGCTGCTTGTTGCTTTTGGATGCTGTTGTTCGTCTAATCGGGGGTGAGGTAGGTTCGAAGGGGAGGGTGTTCTTTTTGGTTGTAGGTGATTTATTTTTATATATTGCATGTCTAAGACCAAAAACTAGCGGCTTTCATGTATTGCGTGTCCTTGTTGTGAATGAATGGATGCAAAAACAACCAAAGAAAACACAAAATGCAAAAAGAAAGTCGTACAAAAATATGTCTGAACAAATCGTGTTGGTGTGTGTGTGGTGAATTTGACCGCACACATTCACATACACACTACAGATATAAACAATGGGTTGAAAAACTCACCGCTTGGTATTGCCTTTGGCGACACCTGGCGTTTAAGTTAAGAACCACAAAAAATTATATAAAATAAACAGTTTCACATGCACAAATATGTTACACGCACACATTTACATATGTACAATGCAATATGTATACACCCACAAAAAAAAAAAAGAAATCATAGAAAAAAGAAAAAAAAGAAAAAAGACAATGTAAATAACTGTGCGCATTGAGCGATTGCACTTACTGTTCTTCTTCTTGACGGGCAGCGGAGGTGGCTCATCTAACTGGCATTTAAATGTGTTGTTGCCACAACTGTTGGGCAACTGTGCGCTGCGCGGCGGCTCGATCATACTGTGATGCTTGGTGTGCCACTGATTCAGCTGCGTCGACGACGAATGATGCTGCGGCGGGTGCGGCGACAATGTTCGCAACTCCGGCATTTCACTGCAAGTCAAATGATGGCAGAGAGAGAGAGAGAGAGAGAAAAAGTTAAGAGAGAACAAAACAAAACAATCACACAAGAAAGAGTTAACAGCCGATCAATCAGCTGCGCATTGTTGATCGATTAATGTGGAGCAAGCGAGTGCATTTATCGAACTGTCAATCGTTTGGAACCTACGAATTATCATCAAGCTCATCCAAGGCGGCATCAAAACGCGACATTGCGGATCGCTGCTGGGTCTTTGGTGGCAATGCTGGCGCCAGTTCCGCTGAGGACGATGATGAGCAATCGATGCCGCTAATTATTGTTGTTGCAGTTGCAGCTTTGCTGCTGCTGCTGCTGTTGTTGTTGTTGTTGCTGCTGGTTATTTGGCTGCGTTGCGTTGACTGCGTTTGGCTTATCTGCTGATACTCGTTGCTGCTGCTGCTTCGACTGGCCGTTGTCGTCGCCGAGGACGAGGACGAGGATGTTGTCTCGCTGCTGTTGCTGAACGCCATCTCCAAATTGCTGCTCGTCGATTTTGTTGAGGATTGCACACTGTGCTCAGAGGATCGCTTGGAAACGCTATGCGAGGACGTACGAACTGATATCATCGACACAAAACCTGCGAAAGCGCACACACACAACATTAATAATTAGTTGAAAGAATAAAAGCACACAAAAAAAATAAATAATTAAAAGCTTAATACACTCAGAAAAAAAATCTCCCTCAATTTAAAAAATTCGCCGTACCTTTGCCGCCAAAGGCAACCCACTATTTTATTTATAAAGTATATATATTTCTTAGAACCAGTGTTTTTCTTTTCTTCATTTCAAGGCAACATTTTTGAATATTCAGAAAAACTACGTCAAATTTTCAGAGTGTTCTGTTATATCTGAACATAAAACTATTACACTACTTTTTTTGTTGTAAGTATTGTTAATATTAGTAATTTTAGATTTCGCATATGCAAACATTCTAGATGAAAACTTGGACTTCTTGTTTTTACAAATGCATTTCTTATTAATAGAAAATATTTATAAAAATAAAATATAATTTTTACGAAATTCTTTTCCATTTAGAAATTGTTCAATATATGTTTCAAAAACTAGAAAAACATTTTTACTCTTAAAAATCTCAATGCTCAAAATCAGCTTAGATTGTTTTTCTGAGTGCACAATACAATTTGAATACTTAATACAAACTGGTAGAATTGGGTGAAAACAATAACAAACAAATACAAAACAAACTAAACATCAAAGCAAAATAATTAAAGCAAACAACAAACAAAGTATACACAAAATGTTACATGCTATATATTTACGATTACGATAGACTGAGTATATTTATATAAGGAAAAGAAGCTTAGCCGTAACAATGAAAACTATTTTTTTTTTTTTCAAGAAAATTGTGAATTATAACTGTAATTTAAAAAAAAAATGACCTCAAATAAAAAAGTAATGAAAATAAAATCTACTTTAAAAGAAAATTATGAATTTCAACAATAACTACGACAAAAATAAAAATTCTTCATATTAAAGTTGAAATGAAAATCCTGAATTTTCCAGGAAAACGTTCCATTTATTTACATTTATTTTGTTCAAAATAATAAACAGAATTTAATGAACGTTTTCTGGTATTTGAATTCTTTAATGCATATTTTAAAAATGTTTCAATTGCTTGAGAAAATAAATTTGGTCAAATAATGACATACATTTTTCTAAATACGTTTGTGCAGAGCTTTTTAACTATAAGCAATAAACAATAAGCAGTCTAAAAGATAGTGGAAATAGATATAGAAAGAAGTTGCCTGAAATACCCGATTCATTTGAATGACGATTGTTGGTTAGAGGTGCGGAGACTTTGCGCAACTCCGTGCTGGCCTCAGCTGTAGTGAGAACAGCGCCAGGACCAGAGCCCGGACCAAAAGTGACAACCATCTGAGCACTGGACGTGGCTGCCTCCTGGTTTAGCTGAGCAGCAGCAACAACACTAGACTCCGATGGAGCTGATGCTGGAGTCTCTGATGGGCGCAGTGGGCGTGTAGTAGAGGTTGTTGAGTTGCAGTTCGAATTTATGGATGTTGCTAGCGTGTACTCACTGTAACTGATCAGCTTGTCCACATCGTCAACTGCGAGATGTAGCTGCTGTTGTAGTTGTTGTTGTCTCGTTGGCGGCTTCTGCAATTGCAACTGCAAGTGCTCGTCCTCCTCCTCCCGTGAGTGATTTAGCGCCGAGTCGAACGAACATTGGCTATTTTCGTCGGGGGAACGCGATCGTACCGAGAGGCTGCAAGAGAATGAGTAATTAGATGAGTACATTCATATGTGTTTGTATGTGTATGTGTAGGTGATTCGAGCGAATAGTTAACTAAGGGGATAAGCGAGTAAATTGATCGAGCGAGTAGTTAATTAGGGTAATTCAGTGTATGATTAGGCAAATATCAGTGTATGAGGGAGTAAGTTTATCGAGCGGGTAAGTTGAGAGTGAATGAGCGAGTAAGTAAATCGACGTAGTAGTAAAATCTGAGAATGAACGAGTAAGTTAATCGAGTCAATAAGAGTGAATGATCGAATATGTTAATAGAATAGAGCAGGTTGTCTGCGAAAAACCGAGTAATTTAATCGAGCGGGTATATGAGCGAATAAGTAAAGCGATAAAGGGGTAAGTTAATTGACAGAGTAAACGAGTAAGTGTATCGGGCAAGCAATTTGAGAGATTAATTAAGAAAATAAATGCTTGAGTAAAATATAAGTTCAGATTAAATAAGAGGGCTCGAGTGAAGTTAACTTTAGGGAATAAATTAAAGAATGAGTTGTACAAACTATTCCAGAAATATCAAACAATAAAGTAAGTCAGTTAGTAATGTGGGTGAGTAACTCAATCGAGCGAATAATAAAATTAGTATAAACTAGTAAATGAGACAAGTAATTAAGGCAAGCAACTGACCGATCGACGCCATAGTTAAGCAGCGAGATATTTGAACTGCAATCCAAATCGGAGTTGATGCTTATGTTGTGCGTCTGGGCATACGGCAAGGGGCTGTTCGCCTGTGACGAGTGGCTGGTGTTTGTGGTGGTGTTCGTATTGTTATTTGGATTGGTGTTTGTGTTTGTATTCGCCAGCTGGGATTGGGGCTGGCTGCGACGCTTTGGTGGTAACGGCGGCGGATTGCTGGACCGATCGGGCAGCGGTGGCTTTGGCGGCGGGCTCGTGTCGCGCAATATACTCTCGGTGCTGTGAGAGCCGCGCATCAGATTTGAATTGCTCTGCTCGAGAATGTCGCGCTCCTTGGGTGTCAGTCCAATGTCTGGGAGCGATGTGCGCTGTGCCACCGCTGCTGCAGCTGCATCCAAAGGCGTACGCATCCCACCACTACCCACTCCACCTGCTGCAGTTGCAACAGCAACGGCGCCCATTATGTCGGCGGCGGCACCAATGCCACCCAATCCAGAACCGCTATAGCGAAACGCGCACTGATCCTGCTCCTTCAGTTTGCCCTGCGCTAATGTGACCAGATTCTATAAGAGACCAAAATATATATTTATATATCTAAAATTTGCAAATAGAATTTGCTGCAATTAAACTACTGAAAGTGCAAGGAGTCATTGGAGCATTTAGCAGTTAAATACCCTCAAAAATCATGCTAATTTTTCTAATATTTTAATTTTTTTAAATTAAATATCAAAATGTAATTTATTTTCTACTTTTTGAACGCAAATAAATACTGCAATAAATAAAAGTGTGTGGAGTAGGTTTCCAACTTACGCGGACTGCATCCTCAAGGAGATCGATGACCTCGCGCACATTCTCATTGCTGAGGGAGGCGCACTCGCCGCTCTTCTCGCTGAGCATCACTTCGTCGCAGAGCTTGATGAGCTTGCCGAGAGATTGATAGACCTGCTGTGTGGCTGAGCTCATGATGGCACTGTTCTCGTTCAGCGTATACGACTGAATGACTATAAGGAACAGAAAATAATGATTCTGATTATGCTATGTACAATCGTGAGGGATGTTGTTTAGAATATTAACTAACCGGAATACATGCTGGCAATGGTCTCCAGAATGACCGTACCATTGCCGGGCAGTACTTCCAGTTTCTTTTTGAGTATGACATCGCGAAAGTGCTTGAGCGCATTCGTTATATCCTTGACGTGCGTCTCCAGCGTCTGTGTGGATCGCTGCACCTCCTCGGTGGTTGGCGGCGGCTTTGCGCCATGCTTGTTCCGCGGACTATGCGGAGAATGTGATCGACCCAGCGTATTGTTTGTGGTGCGCATCAGTGAGATCTTCTCAATCACATCGGCCTTGAAGGAGCGCGCTCGCTTGGCCAATTTCGTACCCTTCAGACTGTTTTTGTGCCCAGACGAACCATTCGCATTAGGCGGTGCTGGCGGCGGAACGCCAATGCCAACAGTTCGTCCTGTTCCACCACTCAGATGATGATGGTGGCGCTGCTGCTGTTGTGGTGTTGTCGGCGGCGGTGGCGTTGTTGATGAGCTGGACGAGTGTCCGGTGTAGGTGCTGCCGCTGTTGATGCTGTTGTTGCTGCTGCTGCCGCCGCAGCCACCGACGCCGACAGCCGAACAATTGCTGGGCGTGGATGGAGAACTGATGCTGCCGTCTGTGCGTGGATGAGAACGAACAACAAGATGTACAACATTATAAGCAATATACTTTATATATTATACACGTCCATGGTGATCATTTTAGATGCACTAGCCTAGCTTGCTTTTAAGGCCAAGGTAAGCTTTGGACAAGAAACGTTATTTAATGAAATAAATAAAATACATAAAAAATGGTTAAAATATGTCCTAAGTTTTCCGAATTTTCTTTGTTCAGAACAATATTCCATAGATGGAGAACAGAAATGGTCAACGTTTGAATTGCAATCAATACTGAGCGATTGTTCCAATTGCATATATGTGTATGTAAATTCATTTTTGTTACACTATGACTAAATAGGCATTGTGAATCACAATCACAACTTGAAAGCATGATTCAGACAATTATACACACTCTGAGTGTTAAGCACTCATCGGATTTCAAGAATTCGTGACGAAAAAAATTTTGACATGCAAAGTTCGAATAACCTAAGGAATGGACAAACCGAAACCGATAGTACAAAACATTTACTAGAAGATAGTTACTCATATTCAGTAGTATTTTAAGAAAGAACTTTGAGCCAGAATAATACGAAGTGCTGACAAGAACGAATAATTCAATTACTCAGTAAATTCATGTATACATAACAATCAATAAATATATATATATATATATGTATAAATTAATTCACTTTGGGTGCCAATTAATTCAGTTATGTGGTTAACTGAGATTCTATATTCGTATTGCTGGAGTTGAGCGATCTCGATTTATGTCCTACTAGTTCATCTAGCTTGATTGAGGTCATCTCGCCTCTTCGTTGATCCAATTAGAACTAACTTACAAAATTAATCTTAAGAACTCATAACCTAGGAGAGCCGCTCCGCTGTCGCTGTCACTGCCGTGCGAGAAAGTGCTGCATCAGCGAAAGTGCAGTCAAGGCGTAGGCGGGTAGTTCACTGTTAACTTATATATATATATATAAACACATATATATTTATTATTTTTCTATTGGTATTGACTTTCGCTGTGGTTGACAATGAATATTTTTATTTTTTTTACGTATATTTTGTATATGTATGTAAAAATGGATCAGAGACCTTCACGTGTCGCTCTTTAACATATTGAAATTCGCATATCTACTATATATACTATATATGTACATACATGTGTGTATAAATGCGAATTTTAATATGTTAAATATATGTTTATATAAATTCAGATTCACGAGGGGGGGATTGGCGATTTGATGTGTTGTTTATTTAATGCTTGTTTTTCAATCGCCAACATCAAATGGGAAATGAAGAAAGATCGCGACAAAGACCAGAGAGACTAACTAACTAATTCAGGGCCAGCTGGTCGCATTTCAAATGCTCTGTAAAATGTCAGAATAGGAAATGTCCACAACTCCTACTACTATATATGTATATATTTTAGATTCTGTTTGTAATATGTCCATAAGCTGAAGTTGTGCAAGAGGAAGTAGCAAACGGAAATCTCCGACCACATAGAGCAAATATATTCCTGATCAGCATCAAAAGTAGGAACGATTAAGTGCTCGTTTAACATACGCAATTCAGGTTTATCGATAACATGTCCACTTCAAGAATATCGGTCGAAATCAATTACCGATAACAATAAAAGATACAATTTTTATGACATAGTCTTCCACTGAATAACACATACATCTAACTAACATGCTGCATTCGATAATTAGCTAGGGTATTTGCACATGTGGCGCACTCTTGTTTGATTTGCATGATGTTGATGATGTTGATGATGAACGACGACGAACGGCAAGCTGCAAACGGTGAATGATCCAAAGCCACCCACCTAAAAACCAAACCACCAAACACGCTAATTGGTTGGGGGAAAGAGAAAGAGAGCGAGAGGTTTCGAAAGGGGTGTGGGGCTGGGTGTATACAAACACATACATATGTATGTGTGTGTGGATGTTTATGTTAGCTTTCACTTACAGAGCAACACATTCTTGACTAGCAAACACGGCGATTGTGGTGTCAATGATGATGTGCTTGATGTTGGTGTTGCTGGCGCTGTGCTTGTTGTTGGTGTTAGTGATGGTGTTGGTGTTAGTGTTGGTGTTGTTGTTGTTGATAATGCCAAACGTGGCCATTTTTTATATTTGCGTCGCCTGTGGAATTTGATGTCATGCAGCGTAGTTTTATTGCTGCTGCTGCTGCTGTTATTGTTGTTGTTGTTGTTATCTCGCGACGCAGACCACCGAGGCGGTTGCTGATGATGATGTTGTTGTTGGTAATGATGTGGTTCATCTTGAACGTGCGGTTGCTTCACTGTATACGAGTAGAAACGCCAGCGTTCGGCGAGCGCGCAATCGCTCAAGAAAGATTCATCAAATTGCGGCATTTTTCAACGGATTGCATAACAACACACAACACACAACACACATTTAACAACAACAACAACAACAAGGGAAAGTACTACAAATACACATAACACTGATATGCAGCTAGTATTATTGTTAAGTGTCTCAAGTCTCTATTATGCATACAGTTAGATTAGCCAGTCTTCAGTTACAAAGTATTTTTTTGCTTTTCTTTCTTTTGTTTTCTGCAGAAGATTTTTTTTTTTTTTTCAAATAATTTTTATGATTTTTTTTTTTACAAAATTATTTTTTTTTAATATTTGTTTTTCTTGTGGCAGTTTTATGGAGTAATTGTTGTTGTTTGCCAATTAAATAAATCACACAAATATTATATTTAGACAAGTCGCGACCAGCTGCTGCTGCTGTCGTCAGCGTTGTCGTCTGGAAAGCGCACTGAACTATGAAAATCCGCAAAACGGCAAAAACGGCAATAGCCAGCAGCCAGCAGCCAGCTAGCCAGGTCCGCTAACCAGCCATTAAACAGCAATAGCAAAAACAACAATAACAACAACAACAACGTTGTTGTCGCTAAGAGCAACAACGTATAACAGCGCATCAAATGGCACTCGCTCCCAAACAACAACTCTAGAGACAAGAGACTTGACTTGCTCGCCGCAACAAACAACCTGAAAGAAAAGTTGTCGACGCCGAGGTTTTAATGCTCTTACTTATAGAAAGGCGTGCCTTATTAGACTGTCCTAAAATTTTTTTATTTTGTTGTTTTTAGAAATGTTTACTATTAAGAAAAACATTTCTAAAAAGTTCAAACGAAAATCACAATTTTAAGAAATTATAATTTTGAAAATTCAGAAACAAGTATCAAAATTTACTAGCTCGTCTTTTATATTATCCGTCGTTCCTTAAGCTTAAGTGTATGCATTTTATAAGCTATGTAAAACTGAATTTGTATATGTGAAATCTAATACAGTAATGTTTATTAATAATTATAGTAACAAAGAAGCTAATATTCAATTATTCAATATATATACATACAGACAAAAACATCCTTAAGATTTGATATATATTTGTGCTCAAAATTTAAAAATCTAAAGTTAACAAGTTTGAATATATCCAAGCTAACTGTACGATAATCGAGAACTACAACTCTCAACAGCAACAGGCGTCGCATTGTTAGCTTAAATTGTACTTCCCTGCCGGGGTAGAGTTACATCGGCTTTCAGATGCTCTCTCTTTCCCTAAACTTTGTTGATATTATTAAAAACACTTGTAACCTTTCAGTTTAAGGTTTGATATCAAACCGGCTATTGATGCTGATTAGATAGATAGATATACTTTTTATCTTCGAAGGTGACTTATGCTATACAATATTCCTTTTATCAATAGCGCGCCTCGGTTTATTATTATTATAGTTGGGGAACCTGCAATGCGACCTATTGGATCTATTGTGCCCCGCGCCTCGGTTTAAATGTATCAATAAAAATCGATTACCTCTAGCAAAAAAAGCACAATTTTAAGGACATAGAAATGTTACAAAGATTGGGTCAAAATTATTCTGCTAACATATACATGACAAAATTAAAATACTCTCAGCTAGGGTATAACAACAACAACAATACCGACAACAACATTCACACTCGCTTAACAACTTTTTCTCTCTCTCTCTTTCTCTTTCTATTCCAGCTGCTCTCTGTTATCATTTGGGTGTCGCGACTCTCTTTCTTTTCTCTCGCCCATTTTGAATTTTTGGGTGTTTGAGGCGAGCATTTAAAATACCCTACAAAACAGGCATAGCCACAAAATAAATTGAATCGGGTATATGCCATTGTTTAGCTTTAACCTTACAGCAATTATACATCGTTCCAGAAGCTATAAGAACTAAAGCCATATTTATATTGTATTAAAATAATATATATAGAGAAAAATATATATAACATTTTAAATAACATATCTCAAGTTAGTGAGCGATAGATGAAAAGCAGGTTGTCAAACCGAATCGTATGACGGAGGTACAAGCCTGAACTCTTAACTAAATAACAAATGTATGTACTGATTGCGATTCTGAATTTTAATCGAAACCTTTTGCTTGATCTCCAAATTCTGAAAACTTAAGGACAATTTACGCAACTGCCTAGAGAGTATCTGCAAGTCACGAAAGAGCGCCTCCTGACAAAAGTGTATTCCTACACAGCTTTTTGTTTTGTTTTTTTTTTTTGGCCTCGGGGCCCGGCTGATGTTTCTGCGGGGTTTTTCTTTAATTCGCAAGTGGCGCGCGATCGTGACTTGCCTTGAAATGAGTTTTTGGAAGCTGAAGTTGAAGGCGAGAGAAAAAGAAAGAAATACAGAAAAATATAGTAAACAAGCCAATACTTAAATACTTGCAAACATATAAATTTGTATGTATACCCCTTCCCGCCAAGCTATTCCAAACATCTTGTTGAAATTAAAGAAAAAGTGAAATTACGTGGTAAACCACAGGGAGTTCAAAATGAAAACAAAAATAAAACAAACATGTTCCATGCAGCGTAACTGCTTAATACTCATGCATAATACTCACAATTCGAATTTGAGGCAATCGCATCCACAACAAATACCCTAGACATTTCTCATCGATTTTCACTATTATTACAAATTTGCTGAGTTTCTTGAAGACTCGTTTAAACCAGAAATATTATAAATATTCATTTATTCATTCAAAATTGTATACTAAATATTTCAAAGAAAAAATGTTATCTTTAGAAAAATTCGTAGTACTATCTATGCTTAAGCTTTTAAATTTTTGAATGAATAATTTTGATGTGTAGATGTTATGCTTTCTAATTACCCCAAAACAACGGCATGAGTTAGCAGAAGAAAATAAAACTAAGAACAACAACAAAGTATTTAAGTAAGAATGCTCTAGTCGAGAGTGCTCGACTGGCACACACCACCCTCAATTCTGTTACTATGTTAAATCGATTAAAAAACACAGTTGTTTCAGCTCAACTTAAATTCAATTCTTATCCTTACTGTTCTTTTGTCGGTTCAGGTTACTTGTCGCTCAAAAAACTTGAGTATCCGATATTGCAAATATTAAATAATACAATACATAAAATTGATGATAAAATAGGGGCGGCAGTTTCCGATTTAGTGCCTACTTTTAGGCATCAACACTACCCTTAACAAAAAAATACGGGGTTCCACAACCGTTAAATAAATAAATAAAAAATAAACGAAAAAATATATATATATATTTATATTAACTCATAAATTCAATTAAGAATTAATATAGAGGTCAAACTGTAGTTTTGCCCAGCTTAAAGTGAAGGATGTGTAGCTTCTTCTTGGTTATTTTTATACAAATAAAATAATTTTTTCTAACGCTCATGTCTCTGTTAATATGCGTCAAAGCATAGTTTATATATATATGTATAGTATATATATAAATATATTTTTGGTGGGTAACCAGAAACGTTTGGCATCAATTCGATGGATTGAAAAATTGGACCAGCGACGAGTTGAACTGGTCGAGTAGCTGTGTTCGACAAACAGGTGAGATTACGGATTCTAGTTTTGCGGGGCGACAACGGACAAACAAATTGGCACACCCGACCCAAAAGAATTATGAAAATGAATACGAGGAGATGATGATAATGATGGTGATGATCATCGTCATGTTGTTGATTATGCAAAATAACTAACTTTTAAGTTGACCAATATTTGCACATTGGTCGCCAAAGCTGAAGTGGACAAATTCCAAGTCGACCGACTGACCATTTAACCAATTGTGAGCCTCAACCAGTTTAGATCAGCGAGCAGCGAGAGAGCAACCAAGAGAACGAAGTGAGCGGCAGAAAGCTTTCGTACAATGAGATCGCACAGGCGATGCAACATTAAAACAAAACGAAAACAGAGCGGCACAGAGAGAGAGCACGAGAGAGGGAGAGAGAAAGAGACGCAAACAAAAAGCTCCTTAGTCAAAACACAGCCAGCTGTGGAATTTATGGAATGTGCGCCATTTGTAGTTGTATGCGTTTGCGTTTGTGTTAGTGTCGTGTGTTATGCTTTCTAACTGCGAACAACGCGATCAGCCAATCAGCGATAATCAATGCTTGCCCAGCAACAATGTGAAACATCTACAGTTATAATAACACAAAGAATGAATGCTGTAGGGGAGCAGAGATCGGCTTTCAGATACCCTTTACCCAACATAGGTCTCACATGGATTGGCTTGGATTAGTTCGGACTCGGCCGTAAGAATATTTTTATGAACTTCGACTGTGCAAGATTTAATTTCAGTTGTTAGCCTTATGCTATATCTTTCCGTGTTGATTGATATCGGTAATCGATTATAATAAATGGAAATCAACTTGAACGTGATATACATTTATATAATTTGTATATGTAACTTTATAAATAAACATATATCGTAGATATATTCTGTGGTCGGAAAGCTGCTTCATTTTACCTCTTACATACAGTTGAATAACTTGGTGATCTTCTTTTTAGCCATTTTTTTTTTTTTTGTAACACTTGTATGTATAGATACAAAGACAATATAGTATGTATACGCCCTGTTGTACTTGTTGCTTGGAGGGTATAAAAACGCAACTACAACTACATCAAACATGACATAATCTCTACTCTGCTGTTGACGAGCCAACGCCAAAAAACAAATAGCAGCAGCAGACGAAGAGGAGGAAAAAAAGCACGACAAACAAATCGTTAAATTTGTCATAAACAAAAATGAATAAGGGGACGCAAAAAAAAAAAAAAAAAAAAAACGAGTGAGAAAAGTGAAGTGAACCAACTTTTTGACTGTGAGTCGACACAGTTCAATGATCATGGCACGTTCTCATGCTTAGCAAACACACTAGTACACACACACACTCATACAAACATATAGGGCTAAATGTGACCCTGTGGCATACATACATGCTTACATGTGGCATGACGTCATCGCAGGTGCGGTCATCATACAGGCATTTAATTCAATTCAATTCAATCAATTGCCAACAAAAAAACCAACCCAACTCCCCACTGCCTGACCCCCCACATTGTATTTGTACGGAATTGCATTGAATTCAATTAAAATTGAATATCATGCAATTTTTTTTATGAACAACATTTATGCAGTGGTCGCTGTGTGAAATGTGAAGTTCTGTGAACATTGCCAAAGCATTTGATTTGGAAGGATTTGATATTTTCTAACCAATTTGAAATTTGTTTAATATTTAATAATAAGAAAAAATATATCATTAAAAACGCTCTGTACATTGAAACTTTATTTAATTTATTTTTTAAATTTATAATTTTAAAATTGGTAAGAAATTATAACGAATGAATATTGGGAATGCATACAGAATTTAAAAAATACAAATTATTAAAGATTAGAACTTCTCGAATTGTTTAAAATTCGTTTACTTCCACTTGTAGACTTCACTTTGAATTTTGGACACTTAACTAATCGAAGTGTTCGTCTAAGCGAGTGACCACTGTGCTTTTACAAAAATATAATATAGCTCTGCTTACACTTCGTTCCGCTTCAGAATTTGTTGAGTACAGAGTCAGCTAATAAGTAGCTTTTATGTTTTATTTTTTTCCTTCTATTCTTTTAGTATTATTATTCGGCTTATTTGGATATGCATTTAATGCGCAACAGACAACAACTTTCACATTTTCCGATTGCATTGAAAACACTTGACGATTTTTGCGCAATTTTTTTGAGCACTGTTTTCGGGCAATATTCGTTAACGTTTTTTGATTTTTGTTTTGAGTAGCCTTTAAGACGGAGCAAAAGAAAAAATAAAACCAACTCCGCTCAACAATGCGACGCTGTGTTTGCCGGGCAATGGTTAGATAACCTTTGAGAGAGCTTAGCACGACTCATATTTATTAATGCGCTATATAAGCACGCATATAACAACAACAACAACAACAAAAATTTCGAGTGGAATAACAACAAGAAGAGAAGAAGAGTAAATAACAAAAAAGAACTCACAACGCGTCGAACGCGAAACGCAAACGAAAACGAAAACGAAACTAGAAAACAGAAAACAGAGCCTAGGCATCAAAAATAAGGCATGGGGCATGAGGTACGAGTGGGCTATATCGGCGATATTTTATGCATAGCAAAACCGAACTTAAAAACCAGTAAGTTAGCTCACCCGACTATTATAAACCCTGACCACGATATGCCCTGAACCCAGCTGTTAAACATATTCCCACTAAAATTATTTTTAACTTTTGCAAGGAATTGCACTAATTTCTTATCATAAAATTAGAAAAACCCTTACTTTTTTATTTCTTTTATTTTCTGAAATTCATCATGGTTAATATGTGAAATCTTAAAATACTAATGTTCAATAATAAAATCCGCAACGAAGTACCTAATGGACCCCGCCCTAATTGTGAATAAACTATTCATCTAGAATATTTCTATGAATTTCGTGCGAGAATCGCATTTCTAACTTCGAAAGCAGTATTAATGTAAAGGTCGAATATTATTAGTATTATTATTCAGAAAGTACATTTCTAAAGTTTATGGATGTGGCGATTTACTAAAATATTATACGATGTTTTTCTGAGGTTTTCCGACGATTCCTTCAATGTGTTCCAAAGTTAACAGCAACAATTATAATAACCTATGCAAGAGTATAAAAAAAGAGAGGCCTAGAGAGAGCATTAAGTGTGAGTTTGTACAAGTGTGGGTGTTTAAGTGAGTGTGTGTGTGGGTGTGGGTGTATCTTTTGACGGGTTGTACTACGTCAACCACAACAAGAACAACCACAACCACTATGACGTCGTCATCATCGCTCTAAGCTATATTGTATATAAGTATACGTCATCAATTTACAATAACCAACCAGTGTTGCACACTAGGCTGGAATGCTATTGAAAAAAGATTTGAGCATATTTATTCTGTATATTAGACTTTTGAAATTAGTTCATTTATTGAGAGCTTTCACTTCAGCATTTCTGTGCCTGTAGTCACCTTTTTCTTGAAGTCAACGTGAGCAAAAGAATTTAAGGCAATAATTCTAATGTAATCAATATTTTAGGAGCTTGCAATTAGTTTTAATAGTCGATAAAAGATAACGTAACAAATTTGAAATGGAATTCCCTTAGTGTTATAGATTTGACTTAAACATTGAATAGGAGTATCTTTACTGTAAAGAGACGACGAGATGGGTTAGATTAGGCATACTTTTGCTGAAATTGGTGTGGCTGAAACAATGCCTCTAATGTAGTCGATGGCAGTTCCAAATTTGAAATACCATTTCCGTAATACGTCTAACTTGGGTAATACCTCTAATGTAATCGATAAAAGATAACGTAATGAGTTTGAAAAGGAATACACTTTCTGTTATGCGTTTGATCTGAACAATAGCTATTGTTTAACCGGGAAGTCTTAAGTTAGAATAGGAATTACTGGATTGCAATTGATTGCAAGTCTGCAAAAGCCTTCAAGTTTGGAATATCCCTTTACCATTGACCTTACACCTTTCGTGTAATCGATAAAAGACGAGGGCGTGATAAGATTGATTTAGGAATACCATTATGAATAAATCGTTACCAGAACTTATTTCAAACCATAACAGAACTTTCTGATAATCGTTAAGCAGATGCATATGAAAAATTTTATACGGAGAAGCTAGTGAAATCTGAATAGCAAAATGCTAAAATGCTATATTTTATTTACAACAGAAAACATATCTATAATAAGTAGGTGTTGGGCTTTCGGGGGCTCTCTCGCTCTGGTCACGTATGTCACGACGCTTTCCCTAGTTGTGTGTTGTGTGTTTTGTTGTCAACTTGATTGTTGGGGAGGGTCTCTTCATGCTTTGTGCTCTGTGCTTTGTGCTGTATGCCACATTTCACTTACGCGTCTTCGCGCAGCACTTTTGCTTTCCTTATAGATTTCATTTTCATGTCTTGCAATTGACAAGCTTTTTTCTTTTCTTTATTTTTCGGCTTAAGAAAGAGCAATCAACTATGTCATAATTGGTGGTATGAACAGTTTTCTTGAACGAGTGTAAATATATTGTCAGATTTTAGCTTTGTGGCCTTCTTCTTCTTCTGGCCAGTTAGTCAGTTTCAACTTTCATTCTTCTTTTACTTAGCTATATAGAAAATTGTTAAAGAGCCCTTTTATTTTAAGCTCACACTAATGCTTTATTTTCAAACTAAGTTAATAACTGCAAACATTTGTCTAATGGCTTCGGATTTATATTGTTTTGATAAATACGAAAATTCTCAGATAATTTAATGCACTAGCTTAACAAATTGTTTGGTTGCGAGGAAGTTTGATAACTCTTTCTCTGAGACCCATTTATCCCGTTATGCGAATTAGCCATGATTTTATAAATAATTTCAAAATATACGAAAACAACTTTTCCATTATTAAACAATAAAGGTTAAAAAAGCATTGCAATACATTGCTTTGAATCAAAGCAAAGCCAGATAGAACAATGAACAATGTGCAATCTGCAATGTGCAATGTGCAACTTCTGTTGAATGAAATTGAATCCCAATTAGTGCGAAACGCATTTGCCCACGCATAGTGAAGTGAATGTGAATACAAATATTACAAAGCACTGTCAATCCCACACCTATCTATCAATAAGCAGCAGCACCGAAGCCAAGCAAAGCAATGCAAAGCAAATTAAGGCAAATTGGTTGCAAGGAATGAATGCGAGGAATGTTAAAGTTATGCAAGCAAATTACAATATTAAATGCGACACAATATCTCTATTGGTATTAATTAATATTAACCACATGCAGCGAACCAAAATTATTTCATTTGAACATATGTTCGAAATATTGCCAAAAACATTTTCACATTCCGCATTTTCACATTTCGATAGCTTCCAATGAAATATATCAAGTTCAAGAAAATCTTTATTTTGCTATTAATTAATTATGGCCAAACGCAAACCAAAATGACTGCATGCAACTGCCACGCTTTAAGCGTGAACACATGCTTGCAGTTGCAAGCACATTTCGATTGTGCAACATTGCATTGCAAATGCGAATTAATAGCCTGATTCCACTATCTAAAATTCTGGCATTCTTGAGTGTCTACAGAATGTTATGCTGCATTCACACATACAACGACTTCAATCATCAATCATCAATAAAAATTGTTTTCTAGTTTATAATTTTTAAGTATATTGACACGGCTATTGATGCTTATCATATTTGATGAGCTCTTGAGATTGCTCCTTCTATCATTTAAATTAATTGTAATTAAATTACAACTTCATTATACCCGTTTTTTTTCCAGAAACTTTTGAATGTTTCGTCATATTTGTGAGTCACTTCCGATTTGTGTAACAAAACGGAATTTGTCAAGAATTGAACCGTGGTTGGGTCTCTTGATAGAAATAGAAATAGTTATAAAAACCCTTTTCACATTATTGTTGCCACTTGGGCATTGTTCGTGTGGATTTGTATTGCTGCCAAATATTGAATTTGCAACAAAATATTAGCTTGAATTATAAATGAATGAATGAAGAATGCGTGTTGTGAACGCAGCATTCGAGTGATTTGAATGTCAACAGGTGACAGGTGACAAACTGGTGACAAACTCTTTCCCTATTGCTCCCCATTAGAAAGTGCAGTGAAAGCAGACAAAACTCGGCTCAATCGACAACAACAATTGAACAAAAACCCTTTTCATGCATTCAACACTTAAATTGTATATTATATTCATGAGTATCACTCAGTCAATCAGTCCGATGCTAAAGTGTGCCTATTATGAATGCATATTTTATTTAATTTTTACTTCTTTTTTTTTTGGTTTCTTGTTAGGCTGGTGAAAATTTTACGCAAACAATATGACAAACTGATTAGATTAGATTAGTTGAGGAGCCTACTAGACTTTCTTTGGTTTGTGTTATCGCTAACGATTAAAAAAATAAGTACATGTATATAAATTTGGAAAAGAACAATTGTACATTACAGTGATTGCTCTCTAATTGGAACAACTTGGATTATATTGATATATTGAGAGTAAAAGTCGCAAAGAATTGTGCGATCAGAAAAAAAATGCAATTAGATATTTCAGTCCACAATTTAACAAATATCAAATATCATAACAAAATAAAGTGGGCTTGGAATTGATTAAAAAAAAAAATTTTCGATAAAATAGCCAATTTGAGTTGAGCAGATTTTTAAACGTTTCTTTTATTTTTTGTGGGTGGGCTGTACTGTAATTTCATTTGGTTTTATTGAGATGGCATCCGGTTCCACTTCCACTTCCCATTCCAGCCCATTGGACCCATTATCGCAAGTTTGCGCTGCTCATTCAGCTGTGAGTGCAAACAGTAAATTGATCAATTGAGTGGAGCCTCATTCAGCACTCGTTCAGCAATTGAAAAACCAACCCACAAACCTCCCCATTACTATTAGAGATAGCAAGTATATGTATATATATATACGAATACAGTTTTGATTTACAACGACAAGAATAAGATGAATTAAGCGATAAACATGTATATATAAGATATTAAACATATTTAATGCCAGCGCACGTGCTTTAATTATTAAGCATTAATTACTCCACATTCTTATCGATATCGAGGCGTTTATAGATCTGCAAAGGCAGCTGACAAGGTCAAAGTGATTAAGGCGACCAGCTTTCATTTAAATTGCCAACAGCTTTAAAGCAACAACGATTACTTTTCCTTATCGATAGCAGCAAGCCTCTTCCAGTACTGGCATTTCAGCTATTTATTCTCACAAATCTTCGATTAGCTGTCATGACCTTTAGAGATATTTTTTATTGTTTAGACAATTAGTTTACACAATTTAATCACTTTTCCTTTTTTATTACTAATATTAATTCAAATGTAGATAAATATAAATAGGTCAAAAACAAACAATTTGATAAATTCCGTTTTTGTTTTTTTCTTAGCCTTTTATTCTAATAAAGCTCTTGGCATCACTGTTTTGTATCCACCCACCCAAAGAGAGACCAACAGAGAGAACACACAAACATTCTCACGCGTTTTTCTCTCTCTTTCTCCCTCGCTCGCACTTCCTTATTGAAACGTATACGTACTCATGCTAACAGTTCCATTGTTTTTGTTATTGTTTTTTTCCGCTGCTTCTAGTGACTGCGACGCATCATCGGCGCTGGCAGCTCGATTGAATGGACGCGGTTTGCGTTTTTGAAAGCGCAAGCGCAGCTCTGTGTTCAGAACGAGCATCTCTCCACAGGCCTCATACATTATTCTATTTACACACGCACACACACACACATGCACTATGTAGAACTAATGTTAAGCAGCGAATTGGAATTGGAGCGAGATTTGCAATCGTTATCGGAACTTATTGAAGCTTCCTCTATCTCTATGCAATAATGCATAACAGACGCAAAAACATTAAAAGAAAAAAAAAACTAAACTGTTTTTTGCTAGTTGAATTTTCTCAATTGATGTGACATTGAATAGATCGCGCAGTATTCTTTTTTGATGATATCACCCTAAACTTGGAACGAGGCGAGGGCGGCAAGCACGCTTATGCACACCCATACACATACATATGCATACATATATACATATGTATATATATATTTTTTTTTTCGCGTGAATAGTTTTCGCGTGAATAGTTTTCGCGTGCGACTAACTGAGTTGACGGTGACTGACTAACTGACTTTTTGTCTGTTTTTCTCTGTTTACTATCCGAGGGCGCAGCTCGGGAGCTTCCAGTCAGCAGCGAGCAGTAAGCTGAGCGTTTTTTATTTTGGGTTTTTTTTCTTACAATCTAATCGCTTGGCGCTGAACATTGCGCAGCAACAAGTAAGAGTGTCTTTTAGCTATGAGCTTGACCGCCTAGCAGATACCCTGTACTGAGATGTGTATGCATCAAAGCAAGCACAGTTTCAACTAGTTAATTCACCGTTTCATTTGCATTTAGCAAATGTAAATGCCAAATATATATAGTAAATATATATTTTATTTTTAAATGCTCTAGTCAAGAAAGGCAGCTACACTGGAAGTCGATACCCTGCAGTCAGCTGTTAAATAATAGTAATTTGTTCGCTTTGAAAATGCGTTTTGTTGAACATCTGTGTTTCTACATATTAAATATTATATTATATTATATTTAATGCAATGTAATTTCCATTGCATTTTCTATTGGGCAGCCAATATCTTTACAATTGTGTCTTTTATTGCTTGCAGATCAATATTATATTTAATGTAATGTAGTTTGCCCAATGCATTTTCAATTGCTTCACTTGGCATTCTTGGAAAATCTTTTTCAAGAGGATTCGTTCTTGTATCCTTCCAATGAAATCGTTCATCTGGAAATTGTCATTCGAGTTAAGGGAGCATTACGGGAATGGGGTCGATGACAGTCTCATGGGAAAAAAAACACAACAAAAAGGATTGAACGCTGCCAATCAGTGCTGCCAGACTGGCTTTTTAGTAGCGAATTACTTGTTAGCTAAGTGAAAAGTGTTCGTCCACAAAGTGTTTTCATATTGGGAAAAATTCATTTTTTCTAAATTCTTATGCAAAAAAATGTATGTTATTATTGACTTTTGATTATTTTCTTATTTTTCTACTATTAAATGGATATTTCTAAACTACTTAACATTAAAATTAATAATATTCATATATTGTTTATTGTGAAATTTTAAAAACTAAAATTATCCACTTCTGTGGACTGTCCAGAAAGTGTTTTCACTATGGAGATTTCGTATAGGATTTTGTACATTTTAGCCACCAGATTGGGGAACATTTAATATTATTAAGCATAGTGACAAGAAATCTAAAAAATTTGGATCAGATCTATTAGAGGATAGCTTAAGGAAGAAAACGGTGTCAATGAATCACATATAATGAACCACTTGCTATATATATATATATATATATATATATATTTTAAAGAGTAAGTGTTGTCACATCAATTGATTTTGTTCGATTTTTTTTTTTTTTGTAATATTATTAAACAGCAAAAACACGCATATTTTAACATTTTTGTTGCCTTTTCAAATGCCAAGCAACACTGATGAGTAGATGGGTTTGTGGAGTGTGGGTGGGGGAGGGGGTGGAGGAGGCTGATCAGATGAGCGATGCGGCTGCAAGTATACACACACACATACGCATGCACGCAAAATTTGTGTGTTACTTCATTTTTAACACTTTCAGAGGCGCATGCACTAAAAATAGAACTTGTTGATAAAACCAGAGCCATAAACCGAGTGCACATTTTGGGGCAGCGTACGTATGTGTGTGTGTTTATAAGCAACTGTAAATGTATGGGTGAATGGACAAAATCGGCGGTAAATAAGAAACGGCATTTTGTATTTGCTTGTGTTTGTTGTTTTTGTTCTGAGCGCTTATTGTGAATCATGCAAAACAATTGTGAATGCTGTTGTAGGCAAGGAGCTGGCAGCAGCATGCACACATACATATACACACTCATACATATAGAGAGCTAAGCTGCTGCTGCAGGTGTTGTTACTTATTATTATTACTTACCTATTTTGTGCATGAGGCTCATTTTTTCCTTGGCTGTTGACAGCATTCAATTTGATTAGTATTATTTTGTTGCTGTTGATGTTGCTGCTGATGCTGGACGGCAGCGCTGCGTCGCTGAGTCGTTGCCTTCTGCAGCCGCACACCGAATTTGTACTCGCACGCACACATACACATACGCAGCTACTACACATTGACAGACACACACATCTATATATATATATATATATATAAATTATACATATATATATATATATACACTTGCACACCCGCAAAGCAAATCAAAAGGCGCTCGCGTTTCTTACGTTTTAACGTTAACGCTTCAGCATTATCACAATGCGCAATTGCGCACCGATGGCGTCTCGATTGACATTAACATTGGTATTGCACTGCAATTAACTTAATTCAACTTCATACAATAAATACAACAAAAAAAATAATAGAGTTTGCGCTGCAGCAGTTTGGGCAGCAGAGCAATCGATGGCACTATCGTTAAGTTGCTATCGATATACATAGTGATGCACTAGGCAAGTCTGACGTGCTGCGCAGCCCTGTTGTCGAATATACGGCCACACTACGCAACTGATTTTGAATTAAATAATTATTTATGAAAATCCGTAGAGTAACTAAAACTAAAGTGTGTGTACAAAAATTAGATTGGAACAAATTCAGAGCTTAGCCATTAATCTTTCAGATATGTTTCAGATGAGTAACATTAAATTGCAACGCCAGGCGATATATCGATAGTTGTGCGACGTGAAAGATCCAGGTAGGTGCTAAGGTATGACATTCCAACCATTACAATCTGCATTCAGATCGAAAACTGTCCATCACATAAATTACACTGATTTTGCTTTTCGCGCCCTATAGCAAAATAACTCGTGTCACGCATTGAGTCCATCTCTGACCAATCGGAAATCGACAAGAAATCGAGTCATACAAAAAAATATAACATCGACTGATCGATGTCTGTGTTAAACAGCGGGCAATACAGCACCGAAAAAAGCCGATGCAATATTTTTTACAACAAAATAATTAATAGAAATTGTGCGGTTGCATGTAAAAACTGAATGAAAAGGGCGTGCCAAAAAACAAATTGTGGGTGCAAAGTGTGAGTGTTTTTTTCATGCTCGGTAATTTAATAAGTTACAAATTGCGAATGCATTCTTAAATTATTGTTTCCATCCTGTTTATGTATGCGTGTATGTGTGTGCAGCATTTCATTTTTTGCATTTTCCATATATGCTTGTGTGAGTGCGAGTTGTGTGTGTGTATGTGATGAATCGGGTGCAAGCTGCTCCTTTGTTTGCAAGCTTCGTTGTTAGTGTTGAAGTTGTAGTTGTTAGTGTAGAGTGTGGCTGCCAGCGGCGCCAGTGTTAAAAAGGGTGTGTGCCGGCGTTGAAGACAACAAAACAAGCTCAGCTCCTTTTGCGGCCACATCCGTTTTCTTGTTGTTGTTTTTAGTTTCTAGTGTTCCTTTTTGTTATTTTTTTGCTGTGCTAATTAATTGCACGCACTTTGGCTGTTAAAACTAACCAAAGTATAAAACCGTTAAGTGCATGACAAATGCAGGAAAAATGTCAATAAATGCATATATGCATGCAATGACAACAACAACAAACACAACAAGTAACGGTAACCACCACCAGGAGGTCACTTGCGCGCTCTGCCTTCTCCCTCACTCTGCTTGAGTCACCACCACCACCACGGTGGTGAAAAAAACAGAAACAGCAAAAGAAACACAGTTGCGCCCATATAAAGCTGCCGGCGTACCCGGTGCCGGTGTTGCCACCCACCCCCAACAAATTATTTAACGGCGGCAGCAGCTCACTCAGCACACACACATACCCTGCCAAAGAGAGAGAGAGAGAGAGCGCAAGAGACACTCAGTTTGCTCTCGCTCTCTCTCTGTCTCACTACCTCGCTCTAGCGGATGCTGCCTGTCTGTCTGCCTGTCTATTTTGCTCTCCTGCAGGTTGCGCTCTGCACTTGTTTCTGCTTCTGCTGCTGTTGCTGCTGCTTCTTTTGCTTCTACCTCCTTCTCGAACTGATTCATGCATAATATTCAAATCCCTTTTTTGCCAATGCCCGGCTGCCGCCACCACCACCCCACTTCCGCCCAGTTGCTGCGTGTGTGTGTGTGTGCGCGCAGTTTTATATTCGTTATATATGTGTATTTTTTTTTTAAATCACTTGACCCGATTACCTGGTGGCTGCACCACCACCACCATCAGCAGCAGCAGCCAGTCTTCGAGCGTCGTCAAGAGCCAAAGATGGTCATTTGTTTTGCCGCTTTCAAACGAACCAGTTGAATTTGCGCACGCGTCGTCAAAGTGAGCGCAACTCTGGCTTCTTCTTTTACTACTCTTCGTCCTTCTCTTCTGCTGCTGGTGCTGCAGTTGTTATATGCCAATTGTTGTTGCTGTTCTCCAATACTGGCTGCACTTCAAACACGAAAAACAAAAAAAAAGCAAATGATTTGAGAAATAAGGAATGAGAGTGCGGCACTTGTTCCGGCTCCAACTGCAATAAAAAAAAAAATTACAAACTTGCATTCGTGTATGTGTGAGTGCGTGTGTGTGTGTAAGAAACTCGACAAAAGTGCCTAATGTGTTGCCAAAAATAAGCAAGCCAAATGGAGCTTGAACATAAAGTGCAAAAATCATAAATCATAAAAAAGAACAAATTCTCAATATTAGCTATTATTAAATAGCTCTCTCTCTCTCTCTTGTGTTTCAAGTCATTTTTAATAATCCTTTCGGAACACCTTTTAAATATGCTTTTCAGCACTAACTTTACTTGTACATATTTTTGTATATACTGTGTGTATGTATGTGTGTTTGTATGATTGCTAAAAATGCTTGATAAAGTTTAATTTTGTAATCGGTTGGCCCATGAATCATTTGTTAACAACTAGCGTTTGAAAGGCGATTCAATCATAAACTCTATATGTATATCATTTATATAATCAGACTTTTTAAGCGCAACTGGTCAGAATACCCTATGTATTCAATATACATAAATAAAACAATAGTTTTATATTACGAGGAACAAAACAAATGTGTCTGTGTTCACACATACACATGCTAATTTATGAGGCGTGGCACTAGTTTTTGTAACGCTTACAAGTGGTCAACACATGATTTAGCGGCAAAAAAAGAAAAGAACGCCGGAGAAGGACAGCAAAACATGAAAGCCAACCAACACACGCACACACACGTACTTACATATCTGCGTATGTGTTTGAAAGCTTATCCGGCATCTGTGTGCAGTCGTCAATCCAATCGTTAATCGCTATTTGGCATTCTCTCCTCATCGCATCGCGTCGCTATTTTTGTTTTTGTTTTTGTTTTGTGTGTGCTTTCTCTTTTCATGTGACAAACATACAGTACACTCATATATACATAGAGTGAAGTCCTCAATATTTGTAGCCAAGTGCAGCAGCAACAACATCATCATCATCATCATCACCAGACGAGTCCAAGTCGCTAGTTGTCCGTTTCTCATTCCATTCTACTTCTTGAAGTTTCTGTGTATGGTCTGATAGTTATTGTTGTTGTTGTAGTTGTTGTTGCTGCTGTCTGAAATGTTGTGAGTAATGCGGCTCAAGTGTGGGCGTGTCACAGGCGGCTGTCATCATCAACAATCATATCACAAAAACTGCTTATCAATTGATATGTACGCGTATACGTATGTATGCTTGTGCGTGTGTGTTTTAATTTCTTTTTCTTTTTTGCTTCTGTTTGCGTTTCTATTTGTGTGCGTTATTGTTTGCTCCAGTGCTGCCAGCTTTTGTTGATCGTATATATAAAATATAGCTGGTTTTCAGCAGGAAAGCAGCTAATTTGAGACCAGAGTTTGAAATAAAATAAGTAAAAGCTAAATTATAAGGGAAGGCTAAATATCGAATTAGTGTGTGATTTTAACTTCCTCTTTAAATTTAATAAAATCTATATTTGGCGGCTTAAAAGCTAAAAGCGCAACACTAATGAACGGGTGTGATTCACCGGGTGGACGGGCGATAATAGCTAAAACTTTGCAATATTTAATCTCACCAAAATACATACTCATCGAATTTCACATTTGCAATTCTAGCCGTAAAAATAAAGGAAAGTACATCGACACAGAAGAGAAGGAAAAACAAAGAAGCCAGTCTTGTTGCGTGTGGAATTTAAAAAAGAGTTAGAAAATTGACACGATCGCTTCGAGCTGATTTCAAAAACAGCAATTGGCTAGCATCAAATAAAAAAAAAACCCACACACACACTCACACATATATATTGAAAATGGCCTGGCGCTTCAAGCCTTCGAAGTACAAAAATGCCGCGCCCATTGTGCCAAAAACGGAGGCCTGCGTCCGCGAAATCAGCGTTGGCAGTTATCAAACCTATGGGAACAATATTGCCGCATCTGGGGCATTTATGGCATTCAATTGGGAGCACACCGGTTCGAGTGTGGCCGTATTGCCACTCGACGATTGCGGCAGGAAGAGCAAGACAATGCCACTGCTGCATGGTCACACGGACACTGTGACAGATTTGAAATTCTCACCTTTTCACGATGGAATGTTGGCAACCGCTTCCCAAGATTGTCTGGTAAGTGTGAGAGAAATAGAGACAGAGATAGAGTATCAAAAACTCCTTTTCCAATATGTAGTGAATGACTCTTCCCTACTTCTTTATGTGTATGCCGAGTTGTATGCTGCAGCTTTTAAGTTTAAGCTAAAACTTGGCCTTGCGAAAGCTTCAGCAACAAAAACTCTTATAACGTATTTGTTATTTGTATAGGTTTCAAATCTTTTAATTATTGCGCCGGCGCAGCATTGCTTATTCTAGTTTTTTTCCTTTTTCGATTTGGCAATTTGTGTAGTTAAAAATAAAATATATTTATATGTTTGCATTTCAAATTGTTATATATATATCCAATATATATAAATATATATTTGCAACATATATAAACACAATTGCGAAGTAAAATAGCAACATTCTCACAAGAAATGTTTTCAATTTATTTAAGATAAATTTGATTAAAAAGGATGAAAATGATCGCAACAAATAATTGTACAAATTTACAAATAGCACTTTTGCCTTCAAAAAATTATATATTTGTATATAGTGTAGTTCTTTAATTTATAAGGGGAATACTAAACAATATATTACAAATTAATATTTGAAAAAATAAATAAATAAATATCCTTATTCAATTTCGTTGTTGTGTAGGTAAAAATTTGGCACATACCCGAGAAGGGGTTGGAACAATCGCTATCCGATCCGGAGGCCGTCTTCTCGCACAAGCAGCGACGTGTGGAGACAGTTGGTTTCCATCCCACGGCCGATGGTCTAATGTACTCCACAGCAGCCCGTTGTGTGGCCCTCTTCGATATTGCGGCCCAAAAGGAAATATTCTGTGAGTACAACTTTTTCAAAATATCGAATCTTATAAGGAAAATATAAAAAAAATTTCTTTTTGCGCCTGTACAGCAAACAATGAGCATCCGGAGGTAATACAATCGGCTAGTTGGCGCGAAGATGGCACCGTCCTGGCCACCAGTTGCAAGGATAAATGTTTGCGCATCTTTGATCCTCGGGCTGCGGGAGCACCGATCCAGATGCAAACGGAATCGCATCAGAGCATTAAGGACTCGCGCGTCGTCTGGCTCGGCAATCAGACGCGCATTTTAACAACGGGTTTCGATGCGGCCCGTTTGCGTCAGGTGATCATACGGGATATACGCAACTTTAATACACCGGAGAAGACATTGGAGCTGGATTGCTCGACGGGCATATTGATGCCGCTGTTCGATCCGGATACGAATATGTTATTCCTCGCCGGCAAGGGTGATACGACAATCAATTATCTGGAGATCACCGACAAGGATCCGTATTTAATTGAGGGCCTGCGACACACCGGCGAGCAGACAAAGGGCGCCTGTTTGGTGCCAAAGCGTGCCCTCAAAGTCATGGAGGCGGAGGTCAATCGTGTGCTCCAGCTAACCTCCAACATGGTCATACCCATCATGTACCAAGTGCCACGCAAGGTGAGCTCCTCAATTCAACTGTTCTGAAAATAACTGTAGTGTTTAATATATATATCTTTTGACCATTTTACTCTTCGATATAATTCCTTACTTTTTTGTATTTCACCTATTCTATATGTTTAAAAACATGTGTGCACCACTATTATGTTGACCGCAGCTATAAATATATATATTTCTGTTGTTGCAGACTTATCGCGACTTTCATGCCGATCTATATCCCGAGACCGCGGGCTACAAGACAGAACTGATTGCCAGCGAATGGTTGAATGGCACCAATCAGGCAGTGCCCAAAATGAATTTGGATCCGGCGAAGCGCGAACACGGCGATGAGCCCATTATCGTAAGTTTTCTAAAACTAGAAGCGACAGATCTTTCAATCAATCAATCGATCAATTAATCAGCCTTAATCAGCTGTTTTGCTTATTAAGTACGGAAAGCTGCTCCTCTAATTCGTTTTCCGTCGAATCTTGGCTTGCGGCTTAGTTTTAAAATCGACAGGTGGAAGACAATCTGTAATAACCGGTTCGATTGAAAAATAACAACGGTTCGAACCAAAGCATTTCAATGTTGTTTGCAGTTCGGTTTCGGTTTGAAATTAAAAAGAAAGTAAATGTAGTTAAAGCGTATCCGTTTGGTCCAGAACTCAGATGATGGGTAAAGGTTATGTAGATAAGGGGACTTTTTAAGGTTATCGATTTGATAAATATATGAATATATATATTTGGCTTTATTCAGAAATTATTTGAAATATAACCAAGAATATATAATAGATAAGGGACTTTTGTATGGTTATCCAATTGATCAGCTGCTAATCAGCCATTCATCTTTAACACTATATATATACACAAACATATATATATATATAGATACATCGTGGCAATCTGAACGATTTCATCAAGAACATTGAGAACCAAAAGACAAAAAGCAAGAATCAGAATCTAAATCAATGTAAAACCGCCGCCGCAACGTCCACCAAGCGCAACGACAACGAACACTTTGTGTTGCAAGTGCGCAAGTGCAACAACGGCGAGGAGAAGAACGGCAATGAAAGTAATGCTGCCACTGCCACCAATGAGAAGCAACGCTCGGTGCATGCAACCACCGAGTGCAGTCTGAGCCAAAGTGAGTTAATACGCAAATTCGAGGCGAAATACAAGACAGACTCTGAGAAGGAGCCGCCATGCCAGGTGGATGAGAAGGAATCGCCCACCGAGCACTCGACCGGCAGCAGTGAGGAGGCCTCCTCCTCGGCGGCGCTGGACACCAATTCGGCCAGTGGGAGCCACTCGCCGCCCAAGCCAATGCCTCGCACTTCGCGCAACAATTCGCTGCCGGAGGCAACAACCGGCGATTCGGCTGGCGAGTGCAACACGCCGCGTCCGCGTCCACGCACAACAGCAGCAGCCGCCTACAAGGTGCCACAGTGAAGCCTCTACAATTTTTTAAAACTTTTTTTTTATAATTTTGTTTAGCTAATAAATTTGTAGCCGATTTCAAGTTTCAGTTACGTTAAGTTCTCAGAAGTTTTTTGCTGCCAAGCAAATTTTTGAGTTGTAGTTCGATTTTATTTTCGTAATAGCTGCTAGCAAAGTGAAAAGTAAAATTTCTTTTGATTGAGACTTTGTTTCGTTTTCAAGGTTGATATTTATTTTTGATAAGTTGCTTTTTTTTATTGTTTTTTCTGATATTAATTTTGATATTTGTGTGAGCACGATTTCATAATATTTTTGGTGCTTCACAGCCACGTCTGGGCCCGAAGCCCTTTTCCAGCAACACTGGAGACGTGTCCTTTGACAAGGTGTTTGCTGTGCCCGTAGCGCCTGGATCGCACGAGAATATATCGAATGTGGGACAGGATAATGGCAGCGATCTGTCGACCCCTCAAGCCAAGCCCGATCTCATTGTCGAAATTGAAATTGAAATCAAGAGTAAATATAACGAGTAGCCAAAAGTAACGAGTGTTTTTAACAACATTGTCTCTCTCTGTCTCTCTCTATCTTTATCTGGCAGAAAACCATGAACGCGATACAAATGTGACTGGAAATGGCAATGGCAATGGCAATGGTGTACAAAAGTCCTTGACCACGTCGGAGCGCCGCAAGGTAAATGGATAAATAAACAAATAGTATCAAGATTCTTTGTTTTGATTGCCAACACTTTAATGTTTAAACTAATCTTCAACTCTTGTGCCAAAATTCCGTTTCTTCTCTCTTCTAATATAAAAACAAAACAAAAAAAAAAAACATATGTATCCTGCTAAACTAACACCCAAAACTACTATTCCTGCTCCTGTGTACTAATGTGCTTTCACATACACACACACCCACTACTTGTCTACTTAATCTACCCCGAAACAACTGTCCAACAACTGTGCAACAAACATCTACAACAACAACTATAGTCTTCGGCTGACGATGATGAATCATCCGATAAGGTCTGCAAAAGGATGCTCTCAATATTCAATATTAAATCTAAATGGCTCACACATAAATTTCTCTCTCTCTCTTTTTTCCCTCGATTGCGCAACAATATTTCAATTTAGATATTCGAACAGAACTCGGAGTCATCGGAGAACTCAACGGAGGGCGAAGATCGCACCGATGCCGATTTGCGACGCTTCTCGGCGGTGCGGAGCAGCATTGCCGAGCGACGTCGCGTCTACGAGAGTCGATCCAAAAGCCAGGCGGACGAAAAGGCTCAATCGCCGGTGCCACTGTGAGTAAAAAGTTCTCAAACATATCAAAACTAATAAGTTGGCACCCGATACTGATTATAATGGAGCTAACGAGTAAGCGCTCGTTACTTTTATAATGTAACTAGTCTTATTCGAATCTCTCCACTTAAAGTTATTATTTGGCACTCGATTGAGTCGGCACCCGTTGCCTTGTTCCAAGCTAGCAAATTAAACAGACAAACTTTAATTTACAACTTGATTTTCAGTTAAGTTGATCAATTGTATTTGTTGGCATTTTACTTGATCTTAATCAATTTGCCTGCTTTCTTTTAGGCGTCGCGAGAGCTCCAAGGTGGAGCCGCTTAAGCCCAGCCAGCAGCTGGTGAGCGGCAACAGCAGCAATGTCATGCCACAAGCGGCGCCAGCAGCAGCCACCGGTGGCATCGACAGTAAGCGCATTTCGGTGCCTGAAGGCAAACTGATGGAGGAGCATCGACAGCAGCGTGGCAACGGAACAACCACTGCAGCTGGGGTTGGTCTTGCTCTTGGTCTTGGTGCTGGTGCTGGTGCTGGTCTCAAGAAATCCGCTACGGAGGCGGCATTTAGTGCGGCCTCCACGAAACGCACCTCGACCGTATTTGGCAAGGTGTCCAAGTTTCGGAATTTGGAGGGCACGCCCGGCCACAAATCGACACAAATTGAGAATTTGCGCAACTTGAGCCGCCAGATACCGGGCGAATGCAATGGCTTCCATGCCAATCATGAGCGTGTCGCTGTGCCGTTGTCGGGGCCAGGCGGTAGGATTGCCATCTTTGAGTTGAGTCGACCGGGCCGGTTGGCGGATGGTGTGATTGCATCGCTGGTGAATGTCGCCAATGTCATGGACTTCCAGTGGGATCCGTTCGATCCCCAGCGTCTGGCCGCTGCCTGTGACGATGGCATTGTCAAGCTGTGGCGCATAAATGATGGTGGCCTTAACGAGCCAACGAATACGCCGCTGTGCGAATTGACCGCTCATCTGGACAAGATATATTTTATACGTTTTCATCCATTGGCCTCCGATGTGTTGCTCACAGCTAGCTATGATATGACCATCAAACTGTGGGACTTACGCACCATGACTGAAAAATGCACACTCACCGGCCACACGGATCAGATATTCGATTTCGCTTGGAGCCCCTGCGGCAAACTGGGCGCCACCGTTTGCAAAGATGGTAAAATCCGTATTTACAATCCACGCAACGCCGATACACCAATTCTAGAGGGCAACGGACCAGTGGGCACCCGCGGGGCACGCATCACCTGGGCCCTCGAGGGTCACTGCATTGTCTGCACCGGATTTGACAAGTCAGTACTAACATTTATATATATATATGTACTTCTCAAGCCATTAGAAGATTATGTCTCCTTAGCCAGAAGAAGCTGTAGAAGAAAAGTTATCCTGAATTTTAGAAAAACACTCTGGAAACTAGAAACTTGAATATAAACAAAAATAAACACATAGCAATAATAAATATTTGTTGCAGGGTCTCGGAACGTCAGATTAGCGTGTATAACGCACAAAAATTGACGGCGCCGCTAAATACGGTCAGTTTGGATGTGTCGCCATCGATATTGATTCCATACTATGATGAGGATAGCTCCACGCTGTTTGTCACCGGCAAGGGCGACTCGACAATCTATTGCTATGAGATCACCGATGAGGAGCCGTACATTTGCCCGCTGTCGCATCACCGCTGCTCGTCGCTGCATCAGGGACTGAGTTTCCTAACCAAGAACCACTGCGATGTGGCCAGTGTGGAGTTCTCCAAGGCATACAGGCTGACGAACACAACCATTGAGCCGCTCAGCTTCACTGTGCCACGCATTAAGGTATTTACCCCAATTTATTACAATCTGTTTAATTGGTTAATGTGGAGATTACAGTTAAAAGTGAATAATTCAATTAAAATTTGAAATTAAAACAAAAAAGAAGTATTCAAAAGAGGGAAAATGTTTCAACATTTCTTGCAAAGATTGGCAAAAGCCAGAAGAAACCCCCATCAAACCAAAAGTTGTTAAACGTTAGTTGCTTAGTTACAAGGAAAGTAGGATAAAAGAAAGAAAAGATTGCCAAAAATTCTCTGGATTGACAGCAAGAAGAAGAAATTGCAGTCCCGCCTAGAATTGAGTGTGCAAAACTTTTAAGGGGATTCGTTGGAATATAAATTATATATATTCAACAGGTGGGTTCAGATCAGGTCATGGTATATCGAAGTAGAGCTCTCTTGACTACAGCATGCTCACTTATTGCTTTTGTTTTGGTTCTCCTTGAAGAGTGAACTGTTCCAGGATGACTTGTTTCCACCCACACGCAACACATGGAGCGCCACTCTGTCTGCCGAGGATTGGTTTGGCTGCAACGACAAGGCCGCTGCCAAAGTCAGCCTCAAGCCCGAGGGCATGGATTCGCGTTAGTAGAATTCGTCTAATACTCCAGTTTAGTTACCTAATACCCACACCTCACCCTCCTCAAACAACTCTCTTTAGTGTCCTCCATACAACAAGTGCCAGCGCCAGTCAAGAAACCGGAACACTCCCAATTCGCCAGCAAATCGGAATATGAGATCAACAAGCAACAGGAGGTTTGTAGTGACGTCATCTCTTCTCTCTCTTTCTCTCTCTCGCTTTCTTTCTCCAATTAAAAATTGAATTTTTTGCTCTTGCTGTAGATCCAGAAATCGGTTAGCGCGCGCATGGAGTATACAACCAAGTTGGAGCAGGATGACATGGAGGGTGTCGATGAGAACGAGTGGCAGGAGTAGTGGCAGGAATAGTGCCAAGGATGCAAGGATGCCTCCTACACATCAGCTATACATATTATTAAATATACACAAACTCATAGATAAGTTTCAACTCGTATATATATATATATACAACCATATATATACACAGACCGACACAGAGACACACACAACACACACACACACACACATACACACACATACAGACCCGGCGCAGGGCTCATGGCTAGGCAATTAGTGAGTTTTTGCTCTTCAACTATTCTGATCACCCCCTCCCACCTCAGCGAGTTAGCAGGTTGGCTGTAAACGCTTTTTAGGGTCCAGCCGTGTAAATAGCAAACGCGTCATAGACTGCTCGGTGCTAGAGAGAGACAGAGAGAGAAGAGGCAGAGATTGTGTGCGAGACAAACATATATTAAATGCACTGCTTGCTAACTGGTTGTGCCAATGTAAATCGCAGTTACTCTTCCCCCCCACCCTTTCAACTCACTGCAGTTGCTCAATAAATTGCCAAATTACATTTGCTAAGGCATATATTCATATATATATATATACATATATATTTATTGTGTTTAATTTTATAAGTTCGTTCGTTCGTTCGTTCGTTTTTTTACGTATTTTTATTATACATATATATGTATGTGTGCTTGTATTTTGTTTATTATACACAAATATTGTGTTTGATTTAAGTAGTTAGTCCAAAATTAGTTAAGCGTATTTTAACATTTTCAACATTTCATGTCATTTTATTTCGAGAGAGAGAGAGCGAGTTTGTGGCCATATATTATAATCAAATGGTGATCAGATCAGTAACAGAAGGGAGAAGAATGTTTAATGTACAACTGTGTAATTGTATAGTTTTTTTTTTTTGTTTCTTTGTTTTTTGTTTTGTTTCATTTTTAAGAGTATTTTACCTCTCAGTATAGTTCTCATTTATGCTCATGCAGTTTGTAACAAAGCAAAGCTCTCTATTTTATATATTTATTTTGGATGGTAAATCTCTCTCGATGGTAACACAACCTCCTCAGCCGGGCCTAAAAACACACATATACACACACACACACACATACAGACATTAAACACACACACAATTCCTTGCATGATGTATTTTATAGCATAGAGGACAAAAAATAATTTGGTTTATTTTTTGTTTTTAATGTTTCGTCAATCAAATTTGCTGTTAGCTTTTTTTACATTCACAAAATTGTATTTTTTGGATTATTGGGTTTTAATAAGAACTCTTCTAGTCTTTGTCTTTAGATAAAACGAACTTCGTTGCTTCCTTAAAGCGATCCAAAAATCGTTCCATGACATACATACATACAAAAGGGGGCTGCCCCCGCTCCCCCAATTTTTGAAAGTAACAAGAACAAGAACAAAAGAAAAACATAGACTGTACTAAAAACTGAGACGTTTATGCGTAAGCCAATCAAGCGAGTATTTTTGTTAAGTAAAGAACAACTAAAACTAAACCAAGAAAATATTAAAACAAAAAAATAACAACTAAAATCAAAGCAGAATCAAATCAAAACTCAAACTAAACGAGAAAAGACAACATCAAAAGAAAAACTGAAAACAATTCCAAAATGTTAAACGAAAAGACTTTTTTTATTGTGGCAGAAAAAATACAATTTCAAAATGCTCCATAAGACTATATCGCCGATATTGATGAAAACAACATTAAACCGTCATTTATGTATAACACACATTGTATCTGTGTGCTTGCAACAGTCTGGCATGGCATATTACTACATATACAAGCATACATATATACATATATATATATATATATATATATACCGCTATATAGTAATAAATTTTGTATACAACAATGCTATATAGTACTATATATATTTTGTATACGCAACCACAACAAAAATTACAACAAATTTTTGCGACTGATTGACAACAATTTTAATTGACCAATAGAGAAAAGCCTAAAGCTATATATATTGATATAGACATAAGTCACAACAACCACAATAATATTCAAATCAATAAACGTTGCATTTATGAGTGTGCTAATACACACATACACACACATAACACACAGTCAGACACAACAAAACAGCTATTCGCAATATTCGCAATTTTTCTATCGATATTAAACTGTTCAACTCTAATACTTATTATATATGCATACCTATACAAAATCAAAAACAATAACATCATACCCAATATATGTATAAGATATATATGTGTATATATATATATATATATATATATATATTTTATATCTTAACAAAATGAAAACAAACAACACAAATGTATTCAATGAAATTCGTTTATTCCAAGCAACATTCGACTTGATGTTAATTACATATACATATGTATGTATGTGCCGTTTAGCCATTTGAGACCACTGTGCAGAGTGTACAGTGGGTCGGCAATGTGTATTATTATTAACATTCTTGTTTACACTCGTCGATACACTAACAACAAGCAAACAATAACTATAATTATTATTATATATATTAATCGCTCTCGATATATTTATATACATACATATATATTTTGTATACTTACATAGTACATACATACATACATACATGCTGTGTGCATACGGATGCTGATGCTGGATACTGATTAGCCATATACACATAAATATATATATACATATATATATATATATATATATATATATATATGATATATTACATACAACATACATAACATATTTACAAAAACAGGTATACATTTCTTTTTGAATCTCTCTTATTTATACATACATATATATATATATATACATATATATATATATATATATATATATATATATATATATATATATATATATATATATATATATATATATATATACATATGTAATACAAGAAAGTGCGAATGATTTAGAACTTACGTTTAGTAATGCAAAACGTGATGATGAAAGCAGGCGAAATGATAGAAAGCGATAAAGCAAAACAAGAAACAAAGCAAAAAAAAACGTTAACAAGAAATAGAAAACATAAAAAGAAGGCATACACATTATACAATTCATTTTACAGTATATTCCGATATCAGTACTCTAGCTCTAAGTAACAAATAAAAATAAAAAAATATATTTATATACTTAATTAAATAATAATAAAAACGAACATGACAAAAATGCAGTACAAAATGATTTTTTGATGAGTGTAGTTGTAAAGTTGTAAAATTTTTTTGCAAAATGCGAGGAGAGCGGAAGGGAGGAGGTGTGTGTGTGGGGGGGGGGGGGGGTGTTTGCCTAGACAACGCAGCAACGGAGTTGCCTTGGATTCAAAATCGATCAAACAAACTTGCGCAATATGTTTATTCCACTTAGTCTATGCCCAAGCTGAAACCAAGCCAGTGTGTTGGGTGCAGTGCATCGTTCGGTTTTAGGTTGTGGTTATGCTGTTCTGTAATGAAGTTCCTGCTGAAAAAATGTCTCCGCAAAAAGGCGCCCGAGATGAAGCCAGGCGCTATACTGGACGCCGTCATCTCACAATCCTCGGCGACTGCTTGCAAATGCTTGCTCTATAAACTGGCCGACTACAAAAGAGGTAAGCCACCAAAATAAAATGTAAGATAAGGTTCCTAATAATCTTTCTTACAAGTTTGGTAACTGTGGCTCTTGTTTTTGGGGGCGGGAGTGGCCGTAGTCTTCTTTTCCAGATTTTTAAAGGGTGTTACTAGCAACAAACTTTTCGAATTTGATGACTTAAGCTCTCAAATTGCGTGAGATATATAGTCTATAGCTTGGGCGTGGCCGTCCAATTTTTAATCGATCGCTTAGAGGAGGTACCAGTAACATACTTTCAACATTTGGAGCCTCTAGCTTACAAATTATAGAATATATGCAAAACTAAGTTTTCTAAGGCTGAAGGCATAGGTCGAACCTTCAAAATGCCATAACTTCGTCAAAACTCAACGCATTTTCAAAAGCAAAGGCATTTCAATCATAGTTTGGCCTCTAGATCAATCGTACATAAAAAATTGAAAACGTGATTTTGGGTCGGAACATAAGTCAAAATTATAGTCAAAATCGGCATATGGGCATATGGGCATAGGTCGAACCTTCAAAATGCCATAACTTCGTCAAAACTCAACGCATTTTCAAAAGCAGGGTCGTTTTAAACATAGTTTGGCCTCCAGATCAATCGTACATTTAAAATTGAGGACGTGATTTTGGTCGGAACATAAGTCAAAATTATAGTCCAAAAATCGGCATACCGGCATTTGGGCATAGGTCGAACCTTCAAAATGCCATAACTTCGTCAAAACTCAACGCATTTTGAAAATCAAGGGCGTTTTAATCATAGTTTGGCCTCTAGATCAATCTCACATTTAAAGTTGAAAACATGATTTTGGGTCGGAGCATAAGTCAAAATTATAGTCCAAAAATCGGCATACCGGCATTTGGGCATAGGTCGAACCTTCAAAATGCCATAACTTCGTCAAAACTCAACGCATTTTCAAAAGCAAGGGCGTTTCAATCATAGTTTGGCCTCTAGATCAATCGTACATTTAAAATTGAGGACGTGATTTTGGTCGGAACATAAGTCAAAATTATAGTCCGAAAATCGGAATATTGGCCGATTCCAGATTTATGAATGGTGTTACTAGCAATAAACCTTTCAAATTTTATGACTTAAGCTGTTAAATTGCGTGAGTTATATGGTCTTATCGATTTACACCAATAGGTGAATCAGTTTAGGTAGGCGGAGTGAGCGTGGCCATCAAATTTGTTATCGATATCTTAGGAAGTTAGTAACATGCTTTAGAAATTTGGTGACTCGACCTTACAAATTATGAAAGATATGCGCATTTCAGATGTCTATGGCCAAAGGTCCTGTGGGTGGCGGTTGTGGGCGTGGTTAAAAAAATTAAATGTCGATGGAAGAGGTTATCACCAAGTTACGTTCCAAGTTTGGTCGCTCTATCCTTTAAATTAAGGGAGATATACGGATTTACCGATTTACACTTTCCGAAATATCGGTATTGTCGATTATGGGCGCAGGTGTGGGCGTGTCAACACAAATTTGTTATCGGGTCTTAAGGGCGACTACCAGTAATATATCTACGAAATATGACGTTCCCAAATCAAAAACTGCGGAAGATATAGCCATTTAAAAGTTTTATGGGCGGGGGCGTCAGAGGTGGGCGTAGCCTATGGCGATCTTTGAAGGACATCGCCAACAACCCACCAATCTTCTAGCTCCCTAGTGGACGTAGGACTAGAACCTAGACACTTTAACTTTTGAGGGTACTTTATAAAAATGGAAGCTATAGCTATATAGGCTAATGGTCAGCTTCCCATCTTTTAAATAAGTTTTGTGTCTTTTTACAGGTGGTGATCTGATCGATGCGATAAATACGGGTGGTCTGATTGCCGTGGAGCAATTGATCCGGGAACAGTTTGGCGTCTTTATGTACAACGATGGCAAGGGTCAGATAATCAATCGGGCGGAGTTTTTGCGCTGGAAATATCGTGATCATACGGAGGTGACCATACCGATTGAGGCATCGCTATCGATACACGATCCGTTGGGCAAATGGGAGGATCACAAGGCTTGCTGGCAGATGCAATATCGTGGCGCACTCGGCGAAAGTCTGCTCCACGTGCTCATCATTTGTGACTCGAAAATTCATACGAAATTGGCCCGTGTCCTGCTCCGCGTTTTTCCCAATCTCGCGCTAGATGTGATGGAGGGGGAGGAGTATTTGGGCGCCAGTGCACTGCATCTGTCCATTGCGTATAGCAATAATGAGCTGGTCGCCGATCTAATCGAAGCGGGAGCAGATATCAATCAGCGGGCGATTGGCAGTTTCTTTTTGCCGCGCGATCAGCAACGCATGAATCCGGCCAAGAGCACCGATTACGAGGGATTGGCCTACATGGGTGAGTATCCATTGGCCTGGGCAGCCTGCTGTGCCAATGAGAGCGTCTATAATTTGCTCGTCGATTGTGGCGCCGATCCGGATGCACAGGATTCGTTTGGCAACATGATACTCCATATGGTTGTCGTCTGCGACAAACTGGACATGTTCGGCTATGCGCTGCGGCATCCAAAGACACCGGCCAAGAACGGCATTGTCAACCAGACGGGTCTGACACCGCTAACCCTCGCCTGCAAGCTGGGCCGTGCCGAAGTCTTTCGCGAAATGTTGGAGCTGTCCGCTCGCGAATTCTGGCGCTACAGCAACATTACCTGCTCCGGTTATCCATTGAATGCCCTGGACACCCTACTCCCAGACGGACGCACCAGTGAGTACACCAAATATCCGAATTATCCGAGCAAATTGCACGACAAATTGCAAATTGTAGACTGGAATTCGGCGCTGTTCATTATCTTGAATGGAACAAAGCCGGAGCATTTAGACATGTTGGATGGTGGGATTATACAGCGTCTGCTCGAGGAGAAATGGAAAACATTTGCCCAGAATCAGTTTCTGAAGCGTCTGCTCATCTTATCTACGCACTTGCTCTGTCTATCTGTATCCGTTTATCTTCGTCCCGTACACGAAGGAGAGGAAAATGGCGAAGACAATGGAGATGGACCAGCCACGTCTGCACTCCGGGAACTGGATGCCAATGGTGATGGCGAGGCAGATGGCGATGCGGATGCGAATGGAGCTGGAGAAGATTACAATGCTCAAACTGTGGCACGATATTGTGCCGAACTGGCGACCATCGCCGGTGTGCTGAGCTATGTCGTCTTCCAACAGGGTGACGAGATCAAGAATCAAGGCTTATCCGCTTTTCTTAAGCAGCTAGTAAGTAACCGTATCATTAAGTTGCACAAGCATTTTAAACATCTTAAAATATATACATACATACATATACTTTGCTATAACTTTGTCAAAACTCATCCGATATTTAAATTAATCCCTCTGAATGTGGGTGTCAAGGGGCTCAAAACCTTTAACTCCCATAACTTCGTCGAAACTCATCCGATTTTCAAAAATGAAGGCATTTAAGATTGATAACTTGTTTATTACTTTCACTTTGATCTTGCGCTCAGTCGCATGCTCCGGCGAAGGCAATCTTTTTGTTTTCCAATCTGCTCATCCTGGCCTGCATACCATTTCGATTGGTTGGCGATACGGACACCGAGGAGGCCATATTAATATTTGCTGTGCCCGGCAGTTGGTTTCTGCTCATGTTTTTTGCCGGGTAAGCATCAGTACAGTAGTCCCTCGCTTTCGCTAAGTCGCTGTTGAGTCGAGTTGATGATGCCAATTTACTATTCATTTGCAGAGCGATACGTTTGACGGGGCCATTTGTGACAATGATCTATTCTATGATTACGGGCGACATGTTTACCTTTGGCATCATCTACGCAATTGTCCTGTGCGGCTTCTCGCAAGCCTTCTACTTCCTCTATAAGGGACATCCGCAAGTGCAGTCGACCATGTTCAATACCTATACCAGCACCTGGATGGCCCTCTTCCAAACAACACTGGGCGACTATAATGTGAGTACACTCACTCAAAAATAATCCCTACATTTTAGTACGATGAGTTCAAAATCAAAATCCAGTTTTTTATAGATATTTTCTATTAATAAATAACAATATCTTAAAAAGAAGAAATGACAAAAATCCTTTGTAAAATTCAGAAAGAAGTAATTCAATTTTCTGGTTCAGCACTTATATGAGAGTTTTGCTGCCGCGGGATCGAAAATTTAAAATCTCAAGATACAATTGTTTATTATTAATATAAATAACAAAAAGCTGAAATGGTGGTATACACATAGAGAAATGTAAAGCCTAGTTTTCACAAGTCAAATCAATACATTTCAGAAAATTGCTTTCTGAATAATATGGTGATCAACCCTTAGCGCCAAAATTATGGCGATTTACTAAAATCAAGGGAGATTTTTTTATGAGTACACATACAACTTAAAACAGCGTAATATGCATAAGTTATAATCATATTGCTTACAGTATCCCGATCTGAATCAGACAACCTACCCGAACCTATCGAAAACGGTGTTTGTCATTTTCATGATATTTGTGCCGATCCTGTTGCTGAACATGTTGATTGCCATGATGGGCAATACGTATGTGACAGTTATTGAGCAGTCGGAGAAGGAGTGGATGAAACAATGGGCCAAAATTGTTGTCACATTGGAGCGTGCTGTTCCACAAGCGGATGCCAAGGGCTATCTTGAGGCATACTCTATACCCCTGGGACCCGCCGACGATACCGGCTTCGAGGTCCGTGGCGTGATGGTCATCAAGAGCAAAAGCAAAACGAGAGCCAAGCAGCGCAAAGGCGCCGTCTCCAACTGGAAGGTAAATCCTTGTTCTGCAATCTTTAGCAGAAAACCAGCTGGAATGCTCTAGTCGAGACAGCTCGAGGAGAAGAATATATGTATATTTATAGGGGTTTCTTTTAGCGAGTTGGACGCGTTACGTTGACGGCTCTAAAGAAGCGTGGCATGACTGGGGAGGAGATGCGGCGCTTAATGTGGGGACGCGCCTCCATCTCGAGTCCGGTTAAGGTGGCCAAGCAGAAGTTAAAAGATCCGTATAATCTGCACACCGAATCCGATTTTACCAATGCCATGGATATGCTCACCTTTGCCAACAATCCGGCGTCAAGCAATGGCGTCCCATTGCGTACGACGACAACAGGAACAGCAGTCGGATCAGGAGCAGGAGCAGGAGCAGCAGCGGGAGCAACAGTTCCTGCCATTGTGCCAGATCCGTTTCGCGAGCTAATATTGATGTCGGATCAGCGGCCGGAGACGCATGATCCTCACTACTTTGCCGGACTGCAGCAACTGGCGAATAAGGCATTTGATCTGGTCGAGCAAACGTTAAAGACACAGCCGCAGCTAGCCAAGAAGCTGCCCGAAGCAACTCCTATTCCTGTTGTGGCCCCGAAGACGCCAGCTACAGCTGTTCCCCTATCGCCTGCTTTGCCAATGGCCATGACCACACTGTTTCAGGATCCCAAGGATGTGGTCGATCCCAAGAAGCTGGAGGAATTCATGAACATGCTGGCCGAAGTGGAGACGGAGGAGAGCGACAGTGGCGGCCCCATTTTGGGCAAACTATCGCTGGCAAAGCGCACCCACAACGCCCTCTCCAAGGCGGACATCAAGCGGACGAGCAACTTCGATGGCAACCAGCCCATGTCATCCGTATGGGGTCAACAACTGCCCGATCTGGACTTGGTAAGAAAACTTAAAATGTTTTGAAAACCGTGGAACATCTTCATCCCTGATCATCTTTCTCTATTGCAGGGCTTCAATTTCGATGAGGAGGCTGTGGCGGAGGAGGTGCTGACCATTGAGCAGGAGGCCGAAGTGGAAACCGAGGATGGCAACGGATGTGGCGATCAGGACAGCGATGATTTGCCAACTGCCGAGCAGGTGCATGCCACAATGCAACAGTTCCATTTGCGCAAATGCCAGCCCACACAGGATGAGGCAGCTCGCCGCGCTAAAAGCGCCAGGATTCGACGCAAAAACAAGTGAGCTGAGAGCTGTGAGAGTCTCAGAGAAGTTCTTGGAATGATTCGATATGTCAGATCAAGTTGCAACTTATTATATTCGCTTTTCACCTTCCATTTGGCAGAGTTTCACCCGAGGAGAGCGATGCGGAGCTGGAGATAAAGCGACAGCAGACAACAGCACGAGGACGTTCAGCACATGCAAGGAAAGTGGGATCGCCGCCCGATCCATTGGAGCCATGGAGCACCAGGGAGCTGCAGGACATCAATAAGATATTGGCCAACAAGAAATGAGCAACATGAGTTTTGCTTATAAATGATATTGTTTTTTTTTTCTTTTTACATTTTTGGGTTTGCTTAATTTAACTAAAAACACATGATCTTCGGTACGAGCAGCAAACCTTATGCTATATTGATACCCAAGAGAGAGACAGCAACAGAGAGAAAGAGAGTGAGGAAGAGAGAGAGAAAGAGGTGTGCTAGTGAAGTTGGAAAACATTTTGCAGAACTTTGTTCTCCGAAGCTGGAGCATAAATTGAAATCTAATTTAATTGTATTCCTGCAAATTTTACTTCATTAAATACCAATTTTTAACTTCACAAATACAATTACAATTACAAATACAGAGGCATATATTACACATATGTATATGGATTTTATCTCTTTTTTTGCTGGGGGTGATTTTCTGTTGTTTTTGTTAATTGTTGGATGTGAAACCTGCAGCTCAGTATGCAAATGTCAGAGAATGCTAATCGAGGGTGGTTTAAAACATTTCTTCAATTTATGATATGATATGTACAATTAGCAAAGATACCATACAATTACAAATACCTATTTACAGCGATCGCTCAGTACCTAGAACCCCCCTACGCATAGATAGATACTTGAATACATGTAGTAACTCATCTGTGAACCAATTGCTTCTAAAGCATCTATATGATATATAGTAATCCGACCCGGCCGACTCCGACACATGTACTGCCTGCAGCGAAAAGGACGGATACGTGCCAAGTTTCATCAATATAGCTTTAAAACTGACTCGAGTTCACATAGTTGAGTGGATAGATGAACAGGGTTTTAGATGGATGGGTTTTGTTTAAATAGAAAAATTTATGTTTTGAAAACTAGACTAAACTTTAAAGACCTACGTATATATAAAAATATACAACAAATTGTGTACACTTATGGGATAATTGAATAACGTGGGATAATACAGTCTACAATAATTACGCAAACGAATCGATAAAAGTAAAAGGTGACTTCGTTGGCGTTATTCATTATCGAGCGATCACTGTACAGGCATACAGATACATTTCGATTCTGCTGTTATTGTATTGAGCATTCCCTGTTGCGCTGCACTAATTCGAGTTGAAATGTATTTGACCGCTATAAGTGGCTTATATGTTGCTGCTGTTATTATTTAAATTATACAATTGACTTAGACGACTAAATGGGTTCACTAAATTAAATCTGCAATAATATACAATTAGTACGAGCTGAATGGCAGCTAAAGGTCCAAAAAATCCAAATTGCCTCCCGATGCTATTATCGATATGATTGCTAAATGGCCAAATTGATGTTGTTTTGTTGGACTTAAATTAAATACTACGACTAAACACTTTTCAACTTACAATAATTAGATGTATGCTTATGCTTAAATGTGTCTGTGTATTTTCATATCGTTTGCAGTTTCGCCTCTAGCTTGTTGTGGTTTTTCAGATTCTGGATTTTACCGGAAGCCGCGATCGTTGCCTAATGTTGCAATACCCTGGGATTGTTGTTGTTGCGCCTGCGTCGCAACTTGGGCGTTCGACGCCGTATTTATGAATATGGACGATGTGTTGCTGCTGTTGCCGTTGTTGCTGTTGTTGCTGCTGCTGCTGATAGTGTTGTTGGCATTGCTGCCATTTGGATTTGGATTGGTGGTTATGTGTATATGCTGATGATGATGATGTTGCTGCTGTTGATGCTGCTGCTGCTGATGTTGCTGTTGGTGCAGTTGCAGCTGCTGCTGTGTCACAGTTGTTGCATTTGTTGGCGTGCCGCCTAATTGCAATATCTGCTGTGCGGTTAACAATTGCGTTGGGATAATCACCTGCTGCTGTTGCTGCTGCTGTTGCGCCGCTGCCGCCGCTGCTGCTGCTGCCGCTTGCACCGCAGCAACTTGCTGCTGCTGCTGCTGTTGCTGCTGTTGCATCTGCAGACGCAGCAAATGCAACTGATTCGCATTTATCGCAATCTGCAAATTCAGTATTTCTCAATTAGTACAAAATTGTTACAATTATTATTATAATCTAGCCCGATGTAAAATAAAAAAAATAAAATAAAAACAACAAAACATGTCCGCCCACATTCGGTATTAATCTACAGGTTAATGTGCGTCTAATCGTATTGTCGACATAAATTTGGAATCATATTAAAAACGATTAAATTTCGTATTAAGCTATAAGTCAGTATATTTTGACATTTGGAAAAGGGCAGTTTAACTTAATGTCCCTGATAAGCGAGTAATTGGTCTTTAGGCTGAAATCTCTGGTTAAGACAGATGAAGGTTGCCTCCTAAGAAAGTGGGAGATTTTGCTTAGCTTGAGATCCTTGTTTCATGCCAGCCTAGAATACACCTCTAACGGTCGGTCGCATCGTGTTGTCGGAGTCTGGATTATCATCTAGTCCAATAAACAATAGGATTTTAGCTATCACTTTGGGACCTTTCTCTAACAGTCCATAGCATTGAGTTGTCCGAGTGTAGATTACCATTCAGCTGTTTGTCCAAGTTCAAGAACAATTACTTACGGGCACATTGGTCAGCTCGCCGTTCGGCGTGACAACCTGCTGGATCAGTTGGATTTGCTGCTGTTGCTGTTGCTGCTGCTGGTGTTGTTGTTGTTGCTGATGTTGCTGTGCCAGATTCTGAAGCAGCGCCGTTTGCTGCTGTTGGGCTGTTGTCGGCGCCGGCGTCGCTGTCAACTGGCCATTGGGTCCGGCGGTGAGGATCAGCTGCTGTGTCGGCTGCTGTGCAACAATATTCAGTCCGAGCTGCTGCTGTTGCTGATGTTGTTGCTGCTGATGTTGATGGATTTGCTGCACTAGCTGAGTGGGTTGTTGGTTAGGCAGAGCAATAAAATATTGCAATTGCTGGCCACCGGCTCCCTGCTGTATTATCTGCAATTGTTGCGGCTGATGATGTTGCTGTTGGGCGGTGAGCTGCTGCAGCTGCTGGTGATTATTGCTAGCGACTTGGGCTGCGGCGAACAGATCCGGAGTGACGGTGCCAAAGCCGAGCACCTCGGCCGTTGCCGCATCCAGCTTGAGGCCACTTGCAGCAGCGGCGGCAGCAGCAGCAGCAGCAGCAGGTACATTGGCGCCAGCTAATAGATTGTTCGTTGTGAAATTGACGCTGGACATGTTGTTCAGGTTGCTATTGCTAATGTTGCTGATGTTGTTCAGGTTGCTATTGCTAACAACAGCAGTTGCTGTCGGCACAGCAACAGCGTTGCCAACAGCAGCACCAGCATTAGCAGGAGTAGCAGCATTCGATGAGGATGTTGTTGTCACACCTGAGCTGGATGGCTCTTTGGTTTTTTGTGTTGATGATGTCGACGGTTTGATTTCCTCGCGCGGCACAATATCGATGAGGAAATCAAATTGATCATAGTTGGCAATCGCCTGAGCAATATCCGAACGCTGCAACGTGCGACGACGACTCTCCTCGGTGTGGACCCAGGCGCGCATCGTCAACTCTTGGATAAAATATTCGCAGGCTTTCGCAAACAGCAGCGGCGCTTCGCCCGCTATCATTTTGGCATTCTCGTCCAGTTTCATAATCTTCTTGATGCGCGCCAGCGGTAATACCTGATGCTTGGCATCCACCTGACCAATCCCGTTCACCTCGCCCAATATGTTTGGCCAAAAGTTGTCAATGGTAGGAGGCGGTTTACGCACCACTTGAACTCTAGTCGCTTTGGTTGCTTTCTCCTTGGGCGCCGTTGCAGCCGTCGCCACTGTTGACATGGACGTCACACTGATGCCCGTATAGATGGCGCTTGAATTGCTGCTGCCACTCCCACTGACAGTGTTGCTGCCGCTGTTGTTGCTGTTGTTGCTGCTGTTTGTCAGCGAGTGCATTGCATTGGGCATTGCCAGCTGCTGTGTGGTGACAATAACGGCATTTGGCCGACGCAGCGACGTCGTTGCTCCAGCTCCCGTTGGCTTGGCCAGAGCATCGCTGAGCTCCATTTTGATTGGCGTTACGGTTATTGTGTTGTCAAACATCGTTGTTGCATTGCTGCAAATATAACACACAAACATTATGCATACACTGAAACATATATACACACACACACACACGCACACATGCATACACAAATTGTACACACTGCACAAAATTTGTGCTCGCGACTTACCTATTTGGCGCCTTATTTGTGCTGCCATTGTTGGTGGCGTACATGGCCATGGGAGCTCTGGTGCGGCTCGCTTGCCCGGCCCCGATTATTAGTCGTTTCAGCACAGGCACAGCCTACAGAAAGTGTCTTTAATTTCACTTAAAAAAAAAGAAGTACGTATCTCTCGTAAATTTCGCAAATGCGTAATGCATACACAATGCGTTAGCGATGGCAACTCGGGGTTGCAAAACAATCGATGTGCTCACAGCGATAGGCAGAGGCACAAATGGACCAGTCCACTTGCTTATTACAAGTCTGTTTACAGATCGAAAATGTTATCGATAATGATAGACGTTACACACCGATGCTTACAGATCGAAAAAAAATGTATCGATAATGAAAGGTCGCCAAATATTAACTTACTGTTAACTTGTATGGATTTTGTGAACAGCTTTCGATGGGGTCAAAATAAAATAACTTGATATATTTTTTATATATAAGATATATATTTATTTTAAATTAATATATACGTACTAATGTGGGGCCTAACCCATAAGAAAGTATGAGTTTGGCGTTTCTGATTGCACAAGCATAGTTCGTTTTTAGTTTCTTCAGACAATTAACATTTTGTAAATATAGGATAACTAAAACTATTCAAATTTTGTAAACAACCCAATAGTGTGAGAGTGTACTCTTAGTTAAGAAATACCAACTGGCATTTTGGTAGCTATTTTTTCGCTTCTCAGACTGTTCGATCTGAGACAGTCTTTATACATGTAGCTATCGATACTTCTCATGAGCATCGATAACAATGCATGTGCCGAGCACACTCGCCTGACAAACCAATTGTTGATACCGCATTAAATTCAATAATTCTAAGCCCAGAGCTGATTAGTTAAATGGTGACCAACAAAGAGGAGCCTGAAGCGCTGCCCACAACGTCAGCGGTAACAGGCCTGCCACAGAAACGGTTCTATCGCCAACGGGCCCACTCCAATCCCATTGCGGATCACAGTTTTGATTAGTGAGCAGCTATTTTAACAATGGTTCAAATATATAATGGATTTTCTTACACAGTCCCGCCCGGCCAGAAGATGTGGACTGGCGCTCTCTGTATCCGAATATTGTCAACGACGAGCAGCAAGTCGAATTCGCAGACATTGGCTGCGGCTATGGGGGTTTTCTAGTCACGCTCGGTGAAATGTATCCCAAAAAACTGTCCATCGGCATGGAAATACGCGTCAAGGTGTCCGACTATGTTGTCGATCGCATTGCGGCCTTAAGATTGAAGCATTCAGAGACAGCAGCCTATCAAAATATCGCTTGCATTCGCACCAATGCAATGAAATATTTGCCCAACTATTTCCGTAAGAGTCAGCTGGAGAAAATGTTCTTTTTGTATCCCGATCCGCATTTCAAGCGAGCCAAGCACAAGTGGCGCATCATTAACCAGGCCCTGCTTTCCGAATATGCCTATGTGCTGCGCAAGGGGGTAAGTCACTAAACCCAATCGAATTTCCAGTACCCAATATCTTACCCTGTCCTGCTGTAGGGTCTTGTCTACACAATGACGGATGTGGAGGATCTGCACAAGTGGATTGTCTCCCACATGACTCAGCATCCATTGTACGAACGACTCAGCGACGAAGCAACTGTGAGTAAACAAATTCTAGCATGCAACACGGAAAGGGGCAAAATCATTTCAAATCGAACAGTGATAACGCTGCAGTCGAGTGAACTCTCGACTACGAAATACCCTGTACTCAGCTGTTAAATATATTATATTTTGTATCTGATCTTTATGAAATTTGTCCGAGTGATCAATGATAAAGCTTGGTATAGCTATAACATTTATTAAGAAACAAACTTAAAGATCTTACATTTATTATTTTTAGATTTTTTTTATTAAATTATTATTTTCATTTTTCATTATAATAGTAGTGAAGTTTTCTCCGTTTTCCGTGCAGCTAAATATTTCTAAAAAAACTAGGTATGATGGCTAGTTATATTTTACAACTATTACTTTTACTATAGTAGTATTTGAAAAACAATAGTATTCTAAAGCATTCCTAAACATTTATTGTTTTTGTACAACTATTACTTTTACTATAGTAGTATTTGAAAAACAATAGTATTCTAAAGCATTCCTAAACATTTATTGTTTTTGTCGAATTAAAGTTTTTCTTTATATTGAAGTTTTTGAAGAGGTCTCGACTTGATCACTACAAAATGAGACAAATTTTTATGAAATGGTTTAAAAAGTTGTATTACTATTATTTTGACCGCAACTGTAAATTCAAAAGTTGTAGTTTTTCCGTAGAAAGCACTATTATTCGAAAATTTAACAATAATAACAAAATGCTGTAATCTTTATTGAATTTTCATATTGTATACTTATGATATGCCTCGTCGGGTATTTTGATGCTAGTATGCAATCAAATCTAATAGCTTTGTATTTTTTGCAGAAAGCGGATCCGATTACACCGAAGTTGTACCAGAGCAGCGAGGAGGGCGCCAAGGTGGTGCGCAATAAGGGAGATCATTTCTTGGCTATATTCCGCCGCATCTAGTGCGGTGCAATTCACAGAAATATGAATGCGTGTATTTCCGTGACAAAGATATACATTTCGTAAACATAAATTTTGAATTTGTGATTGGTCTATGACTTAGGTGCTACATGTTGGATATAAATTAAATGTGGATTTGGGCTGTTTGTTTGGCTGGTTAGATGAACGCATTGTGATGTCCGATGCCCTCGCAGCTGAGCAAAATCCGCCCGGCTGCGTCGTAATCAATGTTGAACTTGACGCCAGTCATCAGTTCGGACACATAGATGGCGGTGCGTGTGTGCTTGGTGAGTGGTCCGGTGCGAATGCGTGAAACACCGCTGGCCAATGCCATATAGATGATAAGCTGATCCTGCATGTTGTTGTCCACGCACAGTTCGCTCTTGATGCAACTGGACAGTTCACAGGCCGCATTCAGCCCAATAAAATGGCCCTTTATGACTTTTTGGCCGACAGTGCCGGCGCCAAGAACACAGCCGGTTGTGGTTAGGGCCGTTAAATGAATGCCACCGCCCATGTCACGCTCATTAGCCACCTCATAGTTAATCACCTTAATATTGCAGTCGTAATTCGTCCAAAGACGATTTATTTCCCGTTTCGCCGCATACAGCATATCGGCGGCAACACTTTTCGGCACTCGCCCGGAATAATATGCAATGCCCTCGAATCCACTGAAGCTACCAAAATCAATGAATTCGCCCGCTTTCAGCGATCGCAACGGTTGTACTGTCAGCTCACAGCGACCACCGCCACGCGGAAAGAAGCCATGCTGGAGCACCTTGAAATCGAAACAAATCCCGAAACGTTTCAGATTCGCTCGCAGCACCTGCTGCATATATTCCACTTGCGGTGAAAATGACACATGTGTCCCCCCGTCGACCTGGGTGCGTGAGGCTTTATCGGCATATAGTAGGACTGGCATAGCCATCTGATAGATTAGCGTAATGCTGGCAGCTGTTCCAGTTTCCACTTTAAATGATCCACCAGCGATGGTGGTGGGCATAAATAGCACTTCTGTGGAACGCAATTCATTTCCAGTCACTTCGGCATTGGTAATATCGCGCAACAGATTAACGCCGTGCATATGCTGATGCGAGAGACCCGGCTGTGGGCGATTGGCACGTATCTTAATTACACGCACCGGACGCTTCAATATTGCGCTCAGACTGAGTGCGTTGCGCAGCGCTTGACCGCCACCCTCCAAGAAAGAGCCGTCGATTTCGACAATATCGTTATTCATGGCCAGTTGGTCTGCAATCCGCACACAAACATGCTTTCATTAATTCAGCACATTCAAATTTGTGTAAGTTATGCTTACTTACCCGTTTGCCGGTAATTCCTTATTTTAATTCTTGTCCAAATGGAATGCTTCGAAATCCAAATTTCAAATGTTAATTGTGAAATACAATCAGAGACGATTGCCCCGTTTTTATTTTTTCTTATCGATTTGACACTTTTCTTAAAAACAAGTTGGCAGCACTGCGGAGAGAATCCAAACACTGCGTTTTACATTTGTGCTGCTGGTACTTGACTTACAATTGGCATTTGACTGTATCTGTTTATTGTTTCTTTGTCAACTGTCGACATTATGTCGAATATTTACTTATTGCCGGTTGCCACCTTTCTCATCTTCCAGGTGACATTCCTTGGCACGTAAGTCCTTAAACAAAAAAAAAAGCACAAACAAAAGAAAAGGAAAACGCAGTTGTTATTGTTTTGATTTTTGTTTTTGTAACTTCTTTTTCATATTTTGCGGCGTATTTACAGGTATATTGTGGCCGTGCTGGAGGGGCATGTAGTGCCAACAGTGCCGTACATAAGCGATGCGGCCGCCTATTCGCCGGAAAGCTGCATTTTCGGTCAGCTAATTAATATTGGCAGCGTTCTCTGTAAGTTGCAGGCCTCATCTCGTCCAGAAACAAATCAAAGCTCGAAGTGTCGAGCGTGAGTCATAAACAGATTGATAATTATCCACAGCACGGCGCTGTTATCTTGCCCTGTACTCGTTTCTAGTGGGGTATATTGACTGTTGCCAACTGATACACATATGCCTTTTGTATATATATTTGCATATAAGTATTCAGTTATTGAAATAGTATATATATAAAAAAAAGTTGTGATTGGAGCAGCATTTCATTCATGTCAGCTGCAGGGTATCTCTTGGCACACTATCGATACTTGTCATTGTTATGTTTTTTTCTCTCTCTCTTACTAGTGGGAATCACAATTTATGTGCGATATCGCCATGTCTTGCAGTTGTACGAACATCATCCCGACCTAGATGGTGTTGTGCTACGCCACAATCGACTGGCGCTGTGGTTTGGCATGCTTTCCTGTTTAGGGATCAGTTTTGTGGGCAACTTTCAGGAGACGAATGTGCGTATTGTGCACTTTATTGGTGCGTTCTGTTGCTTTGGCTGTGGCACTCTATACTTTTGGATGCAGTCCCTCATCACGTACATGGTATACCCAATGGCTGGCACTAGAATCACCGCGCACATTCGTCTCACGATGTCCGTCTGCTGCACCATACTGTTTATCATGCTGGCCGTCACGGGAGTAATGTCGCACATCCTTTTCAATGGCCAAAATCCGCGAAAGTGGTAAGTGAATTAACTTTTCTTTGACATTTTACAAACATTTATTGATTTCTTTTTTATATTTTTCAGGTATCCGTCGGACGGTGGCTGGTATTATCATGTGATTAGCACCATCTCGGAATGGATTATTGCGACGATCTTTAGCTTCTTCATACTGAGTTTTACGCCCGAGTTTCGGGACGTGTCGCTGCATCATCCGCAAATCTCGCTGCTCTCCTACACTATGACAGTGTAGATATGCATTGAGCTGAATGTCATGCTATGTCGACATATTGCATACTCTGGGCTGCTGCGCCAAGGATAAGAGAGCTAATGCTCCTGCTCCTGATCTTGATCTTGATATTGCTATAAATTATTGCCTAAGTACCAATATGTAGAGTAGCGTTGATTAAATAGGTCAAACACAAACACCGTGAATGGACAAAAAATGCGATCCATTTCCTGATTATTTGGTGCGACTCACAATACCTTATAAATAAACCTGCACTCGAGTTGATATGAAACCCAAAATTGACACTTGGCAAATATTCAAATGAATTTCGCAATAATTTCGAAATTATTTACTCAGCCAAACAACGCCAGGCATCGCGCATGTGTAAACACCTAAACGGATAAACAGCTGTGGTCACATTAATAGTAGTGCACACATATGTATGGGAAAGTGTTTATATGAATACTAAAATAGTTACATAAAATATATTTGAAAAATTATGAACATTTTATTTGAACACAATCCGAAGCTAATTAAAGGTGAGAAGTTGGCATAGGAATTCAATTTATTAACTAACAAAAAATTAAGGTCCTTAAGTTAAATATTTGTTGTATTAAATTTTATATTAATTTTTTCTGTTATCCGGCCGGAATTCCTTAATACAAATATTTGCCGAAATGTGCGGCGGGAAAACTTATCAAAATAAAAGGAAATTTCCCAAATATACATTGTTGTGGCCAAAACAAAGAGAGTACAAATTTATTGTATGTGGAGGCAGATGTATATTTTGTGTATTGTGTATGTGTATTTTTTTTTTAATAAAATTAAAAAAAAATTTGTTTCGCAAAAGTTAGCTGTTTTAAATACACCTCAAAAGAAAAAGGTATTAAGTTTGTAAATTAGCATACAATTTTGTACTAATTTTTTATGTGAGATTAAGTTGCGAAATTCGATTGAAAGCAGTGCTAATAAAATGTATTGGAGCATTATCCTGTTGGAATTTAGGCCTGGTTGATGCTCCATAAAGTTTACCAAGGCTTCGTACAACAGGTTTTTATAACCCTCCAAGTTTTGACCTCATTTTCTTCCAAGCCAATTGACCACTTCCTGATAAACACTTGTTGAACGCGATTTTTTGTAACCTTAAATTAAATATAATTTTAGATGCCGTTTTTATAATGGTTTCGTGCAAATGAATGTAACAGACAGAAGGAAGCATCTCCGACCCCATAAAGTATATATATTCCGTCCGTCTGTCTGACCGTCTGTATGAACACGCAGATCTCAGAGACTATAAGAGCTAGAGACTTTAAATTTGGAATATAAGTTTTCGTGTACCAGGCGCAGATCAAGTTGCTTTATTTTATCGATAACTGCCTCAGTTTCGGAATTATCGATACATTTCGATTTCCGATTGCAATAAATTCCACATATCTCTCACAATTTAATGGATACAGTCACCAATTTTTGTTGGTAGGTTGTTGGCAAGGTCCTTGAAAGATCGGCATGTGCCACGCCCACCTCCGACGACCCCATCACCCCCGCCCCTAAAATTTTCAAATGGCTATATCTTCCGCAGTTTTTGAGTAGGGAACGTCAAATTTGGTAGGTATACTACTGGTAGTCGCCTTTAAGAACCGATAACAAATTTGTGGTGCCACGCCCACACCTGCGCCTATAATCGACAATTCCGATTGTAAAACGATAACTCCGTATATCTCCGAAAATTTAAAGGATAGAGTAACCAAACTGGGAAGGTATTTTGCTGCTAACCTCCTCCAAAGATTGGCATACCAATTTTTGCACCACGCCCACAACCGCCGCCCTCACGAACTTCGTCCCTAGAAATTTAAAATGCTCATATCTGCCGTAATTTGCAAGCTAGAGTCGCAAAATTTGGCAGGTATGTTACTGGCAACTCCCCCAAAGATCGATAAAAAAAATGGATGGCCACGCCCACTCCACCTACCTTAACCGATACACCTGTTGGTGTAAATCGATAAACCCATATATCTCACGCAATTTGAAAACTTAAGTTACCAAATTTTAAAGGTATATTGCTAGTAACACCCTTCATAAATGTGGAAAAAAAATGTTGGACCACGCCCACTCCCGCCCACAAAAAACGATAAATGCCTGTATCTCCCGCAATTTAAGAGCTACAGTTACCAAACTTAGAAGGTATATTACTAAGATCGAACTCCAAAATTTGATACATTAGAGTGTGCGAAACTATTAAAGGGGACATTTGGAAATAAACCTATAAGGTATTTAAAGATTGGTTCAGGGTAAATGGTAGTCGAGCTCACTCGACTACAGCGTTCTTACTTGTTTATCATTGTTTTTTAGGTTTTTTTTTAATTTTAAAACAATTTCAATTGGTAATGCCGATCGACTTAATTTCTCTGATATTTGTCTGTTGTTCATTTCAGTATCCTTGTAAGCAAGGATTCTTAGCTATTGCATAGCTAAATATATAAACATTATTATGCCATGCGAAGAAATTGCATACTTACTTTTCCGAAGGCTAGTGACCGCCTTTAATCGAATTTCGCACCGAAACTATTGGAAAAACTAACGGAACTTTCATTGGCGGCAAATTGGGTCAGATAAAGCCAATCGGTAACACTTCCTAATATTTCGCCGGTGGTCAACAACAGCCGATTCTTGATTCCAGACATAACAAAATTCCTATCCTACAAAAAATTTCCAAATTGTAAACATAAAACATATAGAAATTGTAGGAAAAAAAAGAAGTGGTACTAGAAATCTTAAAAATCTTATATTATTTATAATTTGAATTTTATTTTAAATTTAATTTAATTCAAATTTTTAATTTTTGTATTTTTGGTGTCGACTGACTTTAGTTGACAACAAATAAATAAATAAGCTTTCACGAATTCTGAATTCTGAGATCGTTGAATTTTGTTTCAGGAAATCAAACCGGTGATTTATCTTATTTTATTTTTATTATAAATGAACATTAATATGCTTTATTTACGGAATTGTACATTTATCTTATTGATCAAGTTATATTCTATTATTTTTACAATTGTCTTATCACAAAGAAACTAAAGAGTGAATCGTTATAAATAAACAGAAAAGAGCAGGCGTGTTTTGAAAAAAAAAAAAATTAATTTTGACCGCCACAATTATTGACTTATTATTAACAAAAAAGAAGCAATTCCCCAGTACATCAGTAGTATCTATATATATAAAGTGTTGATTACCGCTTCCGATCTCTGGAACGTTCATTGATGTTGTCACGATGCTTGTGTCCACCACGGCCACCTCCTACTCCACCTCCTCCACCACCACCCCCTCCGCCACTGTTACGATTTGAGGAGTAGCGAGACTTGCCCAAATTGGAGCTGGAGTTCCGGTATTTGTCGCTATCGATAATGTTGTTGCTACCCGTCACATTGCTGGAACGATCCTTTTTTATATAATAATCGGAGCGTTCTCTCGACGATTTCCTGCGCAATATAATTTTAGTTTTATATAACTATTTATGATATCTACAAACAAATTAACAAAAACGGAAAACAAGTAAGAACGCTCGTGAAACTAAATAATTATCTAGCCATAAGCAGGTGCTTCACAAATAAACGTGAAAGTGATCAATATGAAGTCAAGGGCTATCTTTTATTGCTATCGATTATCGATGATCGATTTTGATAGATATTTGCGAAACGGCAGGTTTATCGATACGAATGAAACAAACTGAAGTATACCAGAAACTATATTTTTAAATGAAAATCTCTAAAGTCTCATCTGTAACTATGAGGAAAGGACAATGAAAAATATGTAAGAACGCTTTTATCGAGAGTCCGACTAGAACCAAAATCTTTACCTAAGCATATTTTTTCAGATAAACATGAATATTTAATTATATTCAACCGATCTTGATGAAGTCGACAAAATGATTTACAAACATATGAAACCCAAATTGGAAAGTTATATCTCTAAAATTAATAAGCGTGATTGAAATAAATTTTGTTATCTATATTCGCAAAAACGATGTTTATCGATAAAAACGAAATAAATACAAAAAAAAACTACATTTGCAATTTGAGCTCGCTGGTTCCCAATGTCTCTGAGATCGGACGGACATACAACCCAGTCAGACTAAGCTGACTCCACGTTGGGATTGATCCATGAAAAGGATTGCATTTATTGGATTATTAAAGTTGGAAAGTATAATTATCAATTACCTCTTGCGGTGTTTGCTGTGCGGCGAACTCGAGCGCGTCGGAGAGCGCGAATAGTGTCGTGATTTCTTTTTGTGCTTAGGCGCCGAACGTGAACGGGAACGCGAAGAGCGACTTCTGTCCCGTTCACGATCACGTTCACGTTCACGCTCCCGTTCCCGATCCCTTTCACGATCCCGATCCCTGTCCCGATCGCGATGCGATTTTTTGCTGCGCTCTCGACTCGCTGAACGGCTGCGCGAATGCGAACGCGGCGTTCGCGACAGCGTTCGGGAACGAGAACGTGAACGGGTGCGAGAGCGCGAATCCTTCTTGGGCGATTTTTCCGCGGGCAGTGGAATGGCACGCTGTATGAATCCGCCCCAGGCATTGTGCGAGCCATTATTCCGATCGACAGTGATGACGGCGGGCGGTGTATTCGCCTCCTTGGTCTTGTTCCTCGCATCGATATAGCGCTTCTTCAGCTCCTCGACAGATGCCTCCAGTTTGTCGACCATCGGCTTGGCACGCGTATACAGCTCCATGATGCGATAACAGATGTCGGTGATGTTTGCCATCGGCACCCGGAATATACCAAACCAGGGCGGACTATGCGGCAGTGATATATTCAATTTGCGTGCACTCAAATAGATGCAGGCGCAGGCAATCGCCTCCGGCGTATATCGCATAAAGACGTCCGTACGCAGCGAATCATTCATAAAGTTCCAGGCCATCTGCATCAGTTTCTCGTGCTTCTCGTACTGCAACACCTGCAGATACATGACGATCAGCTTGTGCGGATGCTTTACGTGCACACAGAAGCCCAGTTCATTCAGTACGCGGCGCTCCGCCTTGATCACCTGCGTCTTCAGGTTCGTATAGTATTGATCCAGCACCATTGAAGCGATTTCTCTGCAACGTCAACAGAAACCAAAATAAAACAATGGATAACTAATTGCAGTTGGTCGAAAATCTTCTGATATAAATAGATAATGCCCATAGGCAATATATTAATATTAGTTTTCCCACGAGGTCTGCGAGGGACTGCAGGTAATGATAACCTTTGACAACAGAGTATATAAAAGGAAAATAAAAAGAGTGAGGGAGAGACAGAATACTCACTTTTGGGCGCGCACTTGCTTGATATGATGGAAGACATTGATGACGTCACGGATGCGACGCGGTGCCTCCTCAATTTTGGAGGCAAGGCAAACACAGCTCATGGCCACCGTTTCCATGTTGTGGCGCACAAAGCTCTTCGAGTAGAAGAATCGCTGAAAGAGCACCTGGCCGGTGGCCATTGCCACTTGGGGCAGACGTAGCAGAATGCCAGCGGTTTGGATTAGCTCACAACCAAGGATGCGCAAATCCTTTTCCGTCTCATGATCGAGCCCATCCAAACTGGATGGGGTCACATCGATTTTCTCCTCCGGTATCAAACTGTTCTCCAACGTCAGCACAATCTTATTAAATAGACGTGGATACATTGGCTTAACGGCATCGCCGCCATCTGCCGCTGTACCACTGTTACCATCGTTGTTTACAACGTTGCTGCTGCTGCTGTTGTTGTTGTTAACATTGATAATGTTGTTGTTATTGTTGGAGATGTTCACGCTGTTGTTCGAGTGCAGGGCGCTGACAGTGAGCACATTGCCGATTGTTTGCAATGTCGTTACCGCTCCCGTTACCATTCCCGTTCCATTTCCCGTTGCCGTGTTATGCGTGGTGTGAATGACGCCAGTCGTGGCCGTGATTACAGTTGCAGCTGCACCACGACTGGCCATTTGCCGTTTTGCACTTCGCTTCTTTCGAACGAACACAAAACCAAAAAAAAATTAAAAATGCTTTATGTACTATGTTATGTTATGTGTATACATAATTTATAAATGTGTGTATAAATGCCAGGAAGTGTGTACGTAAGCGTTTGCAAGCAAAAAAAACGAACAATAACATCAAAAAATACTAAAATTTCATCTTTACTTGGCAACACTTATCGATGTTAGTGCTGTTCGCTCGCTTCTATCGAAAACTATCGAGTTGTACTGAATACACATCTCTAGAGCCGCATACAGTTCGAAGTAGATTTCATACGAACGTGTTCGCGTGGCCGCTGCGCGCTGATAGAAAAGAAAAAGATTATTCTTCAAGTGTTAATATATTAGGAACTTTTGGAAAAAAATATCAATTTCTTGTGTATTTCGCAATAGATGCTCAAGCACATATAGTGGCAATCGAGTCTAACGTATACTTCTAACGTATATATATATTAATATATACATATATAAGTGTATATATTAAACCACAATATATAGAAAGGTGTATTTAAGCAAGGAAAAAAAAGAAAAATAAATTAAAAAGTGTAGTTGCGGAAAAAAAGCCGAGAGCGCCGCACTGCCTACTGAGAAATTGTGCAAAATGAGTGGGGATGTGGCTACAGAAAATGTAAGTAATTTTGCGACAGAAATATATTTTATGTAATTTTTCATCTCTGTGTTGTGTGTCCGTCCGTCTGTGACTGCAAGTGCATTAAAGAAACACGGTGCAAACATGTTGTTAATTTTAAATGAAATGCTTAAGTTCCGCTGGCAAGGAAAAGCAGCAGTAAAAGCAAAAGTAGTCGCCAGTGCAAGTGTCGATAGACCTGCGCCCAAATCATGCGTCGCCGTCTCATTGCAATAAAAGAGTAAAAGGCCTTTGGTAATTTACGAAAATGGCGACAATGCATGCAAGTAGTAGTAGGCATAGGCAGAGACACGGTAAGCGACAGAAGCAGACAAGAGACGGCAGGCCGACAATGTGTATTTAGCACAGTGTGACCGATTTTTCGCTGCTCTAAATACTAGCGTGGTATTTTGCGTGCATTTTTGCTGTTATTTGCTTGCTTGTCTGCATGTTTATGATTGCTCAAAATGGTTAATATTTGAGCAATTGAGATCTCTATACTGTTAATTATTGTGTCTGTCGAAGATCGTACACGTTTTCCCTCATGTGCATGGTAGCTATAAATTTTAGTGTTCAATTGCATTTCGTTTGGATTGTGTTGTAGTATATTTGGAAGTGCCGTATTTTATTGATCGTACGAATTGGTCACACTGCGCAGCCTGCCAAAGTAATCACATGTGTGTACGTACATTTCTACTTACATACATACATACCAACTCATGTATGCATATGTACGCAGCAGCAAAAAAAAAAATAATAACAGCCTTGATCTGCTGTTTTTACACCGTTGACACGTTGAAAATTATGCACAACAGCAACAACAACAGAGTAAACGTCGGTCGTTACCCCACCCCCACCCCCCCTTGTCTACACTTGTCATCACATGTATATGTTTCTTGCCTATATATGTATATATATATAAAATACATTTCAAATATTGTTGGGGTTGATTTTTCACCACGTGGTGGTGGTGTGGAGTGTACGCCTGTGTCTATGTCTATATTTCACTTACATATGAAACATACACATATTTACATACATATACGCATACGTAGCTGTTTTGTATAAATCATTGACAATTGACTAGTGCGGAGTTGCTACTTAAATGTGTCACACACACACTCACACACATGCACATACGATCACACAGGTAGTCAGAGAAGAATGCTTCATTTTGTTTTACAGTTACAGCTACATTCACACACTCACACATGTGTGTAAAATTCATATTTATACATATAATCATTTGCGTGTGTGTCTGTATTTTTTGATGATCCATTCTCAAATTTATTTTACATACAGAATTTACACGTGCAAAATGGAGGCACTTGCGAAGTGCAATGGAATGGTGTAGTAACTACAAATGGACACCATCATCATAGCAGCAACAACAGCAGCAGCAGCAGTAAACATAAATCATCCAGGAAGGATAAACATCGTGATAAGGACAGAGGGAGCGACCACAAAAGCTCCAGTTCCAGCTCAACCCGTGAACATAAAAGCAGCAGCAGCAGTCGGTAAATATTCTCTCTCGCCTCTCTCCTTTCGCTTTTCTCTTCATATTCTTATTTTTTAATTTTGGTTTGCAGGGATAAAGATAGGGATAAGCATAAGAGCAGCAGCAATAGCAGCAGCAGCTCATCAAGTGGCAAGCATCGGGATAAGGAGCGGAGTTCATCATCATCTTCATCCAATCACCACGATAAAAACAACAAGCACAAGTCTTCATCATCATCATCGAGCCATCATCACAAGAGCAGCAGCAGCAGCAGCAGCGGCAATCGCTCATCTTCCAAGGATAAGGACCGTCGTGAGGGCAAGGATCATCGCAGCAGTCGGGACAAGCACAAATCCTCATCATCGTCGAGCTCCTCGCGCCACAAGAGCTCCTCCTCATCATCGAAAAGCAAACATTCCAGTTCGAGTTCCCGATATGAAGGCTCCTCCTCATCCCAAGGAGGATCGAAAGATCCCAGCTACGATGGTGTCTTCGTTAAGCCAGAGCCAGTTGCACCACAGCAGCCACATCCAAATGAACATCATCATCATCAACATGTCGATGATCCACTGCAACTGCAACTCCAATACCAACAGCAGCAGCAACAATTGCAACTGCAACAACAGCAGCAGGAACAATTGCAACTGCAACAGCAGCAGCAACAAGAACAACAATTGCAGCTGCAACTGCAACAGCAACAACTCCAGTTGCAACAACAACTCCAGTTGCAGCAACAACAACAACAGCAGGCTGCATGCAATGGCTATAAGAATGGTTACGAGGAGCACATCATGGATGTGAAAAAGGAGCAGGAGTCGAGGGAGAATTTTGATTTATCGCAAGCGAGCTCGTGTGATTACTCCATGTCCCAGTTTCGATCCGACGAGCCTTCGTTTGTTGTTTCCAAGCGGGAGGAGGAAGCCAACTATGCCGAGGAAGATAGCGCCTTGAACGATGACGATGATGATGACGATGATGGTCGCAATAACAACGGTAACGATGATGATGAGGATGTGCCATTGGCAATGCGTAAGCGGAAACAGGAACCGGCCGACGAATCGATGCACGGCTTAGAGGACGACGATGATGATGACATTCCTTTGCTGGCGCGTAAAAAGATCAAGAAGGAGACAAAGGATAAGGACAAAGAGAAGGAGAAGAAAAACAAGAAGAAGCGAGTCAAAGAGGAGCACGATGATGACTACGGCAGCAACTTCAAGTCTAAAAAGAAAAAGGTTAAAAAGGTAAAAGAAAGACCGGCAAAATAAATGCCGAATCATTCAACTCTTCTTCTTATTCTATTCGTTCCGATTACATTGCAGGAGCATGAGATCAAAGCGGAGCACGTTTCACCCACCAAGCATTCGCGCAAAATCAAAAAGGACGAAGAGGAGGAAGTGTGGCGATGGTAAATTACTTACTACTATTTAAATACACATCTTTTAATAATAATACCCAATAAGCAAATCAATTCAAATATCTCCGGAAACTCGAAACCAACAAATTGAGTGTGCCGCCAGCGACAATATTACATTTATAATATTGTCTCCAAATTCTTTATAACTTAAAACTTAAACTTCTTTATAAATCGGAACTCGAATTTCTATATCATTTTATTTTTAATTTCTTTATATCTCGGAATTCGAATTTCTTCATAATTAGAACTCAAAATTCATTAATTTGAATTCCAAATTCGAATTAGTTCATAACTCCAACTTAAAATTAGAATTCATTTATTAATTCCAAGTCCCAAATTCTTCACATTTTTAACTCGAAACTTAAATTGCATTACAATTCGATCTCGAAGTTATACATAATTCGATATCGATGCTCTAATTTCTTCCTATGTCTAATGCTTAATTATTGTTAGTTTTAAATTTAAACGATTTAATGCATACTTTAAAACCTTAGAAAATCGCAAGGCATTACAAATTATGATGCTAAACGACGATATTACTAATAATAAGCAAAACAAGCAATTGTGCATATCTGCATTATTTATGTGTGTGTGTCTGCCTCTGTTACTGTATGAGTGTATTTATTCTGAATGTCACTGACCTATATTTTTGAAAGTCACATTTGGCAGACGTCGACGACATCGAAATGAGTAGCAACCAAAGGTTTTGTTTCTTTTTTTTTTCGCTCTCTTGTTCTTTGTTGATTTTTGGCCATTCTCCGGGGCACGCGTGCGTCAGCTGTGCACACAACAATCGAATTTGAGGTTATGTTTGTTGGTTTTCATATTTGCGTAATGCATGACTGACAAATAACAAAATAAAAGAAATAATATAATAAAAGAAATCAAGGCAGAGGCAGAAAACAAATGTCGCTGTTGCTACCGTTGCTGATTGCAAAGCGTGAACTGAACGTTCTATTCATCAAGCATCAGCAACGAAATGCAGCAACAGCAATTTGCGCCATTAGTATTAGTATAAATCCAAATAAGAACACCAAACGAAAATCAACAAGAAAAGTTGAACGTATTTATGATGCATCATCATTGTCATTGTCCAGGTGGGAGGAGAAGAGGCGAGACGATGGCGTCAAATGGACAACACTGGAGCATAAGGGACCCGTCTTTGCGCCACCCTACGAACGTGTGCCGCAGAATGTGCGATTCTTCTACGATGGCAAACCGTTGGAGCTGAGCGAGGAGACGGAGGAGGCGGCAACATTCTATGCCAAGATGCTGAATCACGATTACTGCACCAAGGATGTATTCAATACTAATTTCTTTAAGGATTTCCGCAAAACAATGACCGTCAAGGAGAAGGAGATCATTAAAGATTTTCGCAAGTGCAATTTCCAGGAAATGTTTCAATTCTTCCAAGCCGAATCGGAGAAACGAAAAGCGGCCACCAAAGAGGAGAAACTCGTCAAAAAGAATGAGAACGAGGCATTAGTCAAGGAATACGGTTTCTGTATGATCGACGGCCATAAGGAGAAGATCGGTAATTTTCGTTTGGAGCCACCCGGTCTATTTCGTGGTCGTGGCGAGCATCCAAAAATGGGTATGATTAAGCGTCGCATTGCCGCCGCCGATGTCTCAATCAATTGTGGTAAACAGTCCAAGGTGCCACAACCTCCGATGGGTGGACGTTGGAAGGAGGTGCGTCACGACAACACCGTCACCTGGCTGGCCTCCTGGACGGAAAATGTGCAGGGACAGGTCAAGTACATAATGCTGAATCCATCGTCCAAGCTCAAGGGCGAAAAGGATCACATCAAGTACGAGACAGCTCGCCGGCTCGACAAGGTCATCGACAAGATACGCGCCACATATCGCGACGAATGGAAGTCGAAGGAGATGCGTGTCCGGCAACGAGCTGTGGCCCTCTACTTCATCGATAAGTTGGCGCTGAGGGCGGGCAATGAGAAAGACGAGGATCAAGCGGATACCGTCGGCTGCTGTTCGCTGCGCGTCGAGCATGTCCAGCTGCACAAGGAGCTCAACTGCAAGGAGAATGTGGTTGTTTTCGATTTTCCTGGCAAGGATTCCATACGCTATTACAACGAGGTCGAGGTCGAGAAGCGTGTCTTCAAGAATCTCGAACTCTTCATGGAGAACAAGAAGGAGGGCGACGATCTCTTCGATCGCCTCAACACCCAAGTGCTAAACGAGCATCTCAAAGAGTTGATGGATGGTATGCATAATAACCCATAATACCCTTAATCGAGTATTCATTTATTTTGTGTGCTGTATTCGCAGGACTCACGGCTAAAGTATTTCGCACATATAACGCATCGAAGACACTGCAAAGCCAATTGGATCTGCTCACGGATGGCAGTGCAACCGTTGCCGAAAAACTGCTCGCCTATAATCGGGCAAATCGGGCCGTCGCCATACTCTGTAACCATCAGCGATCGGTGCCCAAGGGACACCAGAAGTCAATGGATAATCTAAAGGAGAAGATACGCGCCAAGCGCGACAACATTGATGACTGCGAAGCCGAATATCACGTAAGTTAGATGAATTGGTTATAACTTCTGGCGGGCATTTACTCCTCACTTGCCATTTATTCAACACGTCTGCTCATTTAGATCTCCCCGACTGGAATGAGTTTGTTGTGTTTTGTTTATGTTAAGCTAATGTTAGAACTACAGTTGTTATTGGTTGAGCGTGATTTGCTAGGATGTTAGATTATTGCATTGTCTTATTTGCTCAAGCAGCACAACTATTATAATGACCCCCAACTGCATAATTTATGTGCATAGTTGCGCTTTAATATTGTAGCAATTAAATGCAATTATTAAATTGGCCATGCCGTCGTCAGCAACTGTTAACAAAAGTCACAGCAGCTGCTTAACAGGAGTCGCACAGACGTCTCCACCGTTATAGCATGCAACCGTGTATGTTATGTTTGTATTGTGTTATTTTATAATAAAATGTAAATCAATATTATTATTCGTAACACAGGATTTGAAGAAGGCGGCCAAACGCGGCTCGGTCAAGGAGAAACTGAATGCCGATAAGAAGGCCAAACAATTGGAGCGCTTGAAGGATCAACTGAAGAAATTGGAACTACAAGAGACTGATAGAGACGAGAATAAGACCATTGCGCTGAGCACATCCAAACTAAATTATCTCGATCCACGCATATCGGTTGCCTGGTAAGATCTAATTGATAATATCTATATCCATACATATATATAAATAATCAATCAATCATGCTTTTCAGGTGTAAAAAGAACGGCGTGCCGATTGAGAAAATCTTTAACAAAACGCAAAGAACCAAATTTCTTTGGGCCATACACATGGCCGATGAGAACTATCGTTTTTAAATACAAAATACAATCAAACACAACGCAAACAAACGATTGTTTTTTAACATATACACAAAAGTAAACAATTTACTACCCATACATATAAATAAAATACACACACATATATATATTTATATATATATATATATATATATACATATATATATATATAACAGCTACAATTAGAAGACAAAAGCGTCGCCACTGCAAAGAGAAGATGATCAACAACAATAACAATATTTTGTTGGAGAGTTTACGCAGTACAATTTACAAGTGCTATGTTACTTCTTTTTAAACTAAGCTGAAGTTTAACTTGACAGCAATTTAGTTAGTGGCAAGCAAGCAGTTAAAGCATACAAAACACATACACACATAGACATGTACACCCTCTTACATAGAAAGTTATGTATCAATATATATATGTGTATGTATATATATGAGTGTAGCCAAACCGCCGGAATACGTTATTTTTGTATGTTGTATAATTATGTCGTAACGTGAGAGAGAGAGAGAGAGAGAAAAAAAAAATCAATTATTTTTATTTCATAATATAGTTTTTTTTTTTGTGTAAAGTATACTTATAGTTCATCTTCGTTTAGCAAAAAGTTTATACCTTATATTATATATCTACTATTTAAGTGAAAAGTAATCATTGTAGCCGACTTCTAGCATAGCATAATTTATTCGATTAGAGCAGCAAAGCGCATTGCAGGTTAAAAAAATCCATAAAAAAAAAGAAAGAAAACCAAGCAAACTTAATTATACTATTATAATTATTATTAAATACGTTTACGTTGTAATTTTGTTCACAATACACTATGGCCTGCACATATGTATACAAATTTAAAAATGTATGTTTGAAAAGGTTTTCTGTTTTGAAATAATCGTAACTCTTTTTAATTTTTTTAGTATACTCTGTAATTTTGGCAAAACAAAAATTTAAGGACATTCGACTATGTTTTTTCTTTCCTTTATAAAGAAATAGATGTGAGCTCTGCTAATTTTATTTTACTTTATTTTAATTTTTGGTTATATTACATATTCATAATTAATGCAATGTGTAATAAAGTTTCACAGAAATAAAACAAAAAAATGTTAAAATACAAAACAAACGCTTTTACAATAAAGACTTTCGCACATAGACAGGTTTCAAATTATGTTTTGTTCGATAGACTAACAAATGTAAACAAAAACAATAAAAACCCGAACAAACAATAAAAAACCAATGCAGCAAATAAATTATGATAGCAGCAGCAGCCGGCATTACAAAATCCATTAGGAATGCAATTTAAGTTATAAATCGAAAAAAGCAGAGATAAAAACACACTTTATAAATATAGGATAAGTGAGTTAGTTCGAATTCGAAATAACCGTATAAGCCAATGTGAGAAACCATTCGAAGGAACAGGCATGCGCACGCACAGATGAGATGAGAACGGTAGACAAACAATGTATGGGTGAATGCTCTGGATATTTAAATTTGTGCGCGGATATTATTATTATATTATACCGCAACACAAATGCGCATTGCATTGGCAAATAAAGTGGAAAAGTAATTGATATGCATATGTGTAGTCGTATAATGAATTTTGTAATTTTTAGCGAACACGTGACGCTTTTTTTAAAGTAGATCAATTTGACATTTTTGTCCTGTCCGTGTGTGCACACTGGCGCCGGCAAAAATAAAACGCTACACCATCCAACACACAGACACACACACTTGGCATATTAAATTATGATATAAGCAAAGAAAAAACCAGCAAATCTAAGTTTAATGTAACTGTAATGGAATGATGCAAATACACATACAACAAAAATATATATGTACACACACACACACACACACATATATATATATATATATATATATATATATATACAATATATTTCAAACTGAAAAAAGATCGAATTCATTGATTTTTTATTATATTTTGTATGCTTTGCCATTTGGAATGTTTTCGGTTAGAATCGAAAAGGCAAAGATGATATTAATATTATTCCATGCAGCTTGTGCTCTGGTAGAATAGGGACCCGATTCATTTATGGGTATGCATGCTGTGTGCCAACAGGTCTCGACGTCCTAAAAGGTTATGAATGTACGTGAAGATACTCACTATCATGAGGAGATGGCTCACTATCATGCTTATATTCACAAAATCGGATTAGTTTTTACAGTGTGCGAAAAGTTGAGATCTACATATGTACCTACAGTGACTCTCATAGGGTTTTGAACGGTGTCTAGAAAAAATTTCAATTGCCTGCCATAAAATAATTATTCATTATTTTTAAAAAATTCCAAAGACCCATGGCAGGTACATATATTAACCACCAAAATTAATGTATGACTTTAATAAACTGGGATTTCCTAACCCGTCGGGTTATGTAAAAAGGTACCGCTATTAATAGTCCCAAACTTTTTGAACAGTTACTTTATGGACACCTGGGTGCCATAAAACCCGGTTTTTTTTCGTCAGGTTGAATATTTTAATAGACCAATCCTCCAAGGATTGAGCAAACGGACTACCATTGATCAACGGAAAATCATCTTGGAACACTTAAAAATCGGATATTCATATCGAAAAATAGCTAAAATGGTCAATCTAAACACCTCAACTGTATTCTACATCATTTGGAGTATCGTCGACGAAAATTGGATGGAGGGCGAGGTCGGAATGGCACCAAACCCGATTTTTGTCGAGCAGGACGAACCGAGGATCATCAAGAAAATATGGGGAAATCTTAAGCTATCGGTTCAAAAACTGATTCAACATGTGCGGGATGAAATAAGGAAAAGGTTCAGTGTGGGAACTGTGCTCCAAGTTCTGCGCAACTATGACTTGAAGGCCCGAGAACCATGGAAAAAGCAATTAATAAAAGCAATAAATAGAGGGTCTAGGATGACGTTCGTCAAAATCCACATGCAAAATAACATCCGGAATCACAACATATCCTGCAAACAGGATCTCCAAAATGCTCTGCTGGAGGAGTGGAGCAGGATCAGCCCAGAAATTACCCTGAAGCTGGTATCTTCCAAGCAAAATAGGTTAAGCGAAGTTGTTAAGGCTAAAGGATATCATACTAAGTATTAACATCCTTATTTAAGCTTTTATACGCCAAATATGTGACTTTTTTTAGGACTGTTCAAAATGTTTGAGACATGAATTTTGGTTATGTTTTCAGTTTTTGAATAATTTTAATTAATTAATTAATATTTTAATAAAAACTAAAGTTTGTTTTTCAAATGTAATATAACATTAAACAAATTGGCATTTAAACATTTTGAATTGGTTTCCTTGTTTAAACTTTATAAATTACTTTTTTTGCTAGACACCGCTCAAAACCCTGTGAGAGTCACTGTTTGTATCTCTGCATGTTATTTTTGTCAGACTTCGAGCAATGATCGTAAAACTATTCTTGCTTTCTCAAAAGGTGAGGCTAATCAACAGAAATAAAAGCAACGATTGAAATTGCATTTGCCCAATACCGAAAGACGAACTGCTTTCCCAACATTCTTGAAAATTAGTGGTAAAGATTTAACTTTGATTGTCGATAGGTAGAAATGTATGTTTATTTTTTGAGAAGTAGTTCGACAATACACAACAATTTTCCAAAAAACTAACTGTCATTAGCATTTATGCTTAGGAAAGGAAATCAAAATAGTCTGGCACAAAATCGTATACCGAAAAATCATCGGCGAGGGAAGGTTATGAAGAAATTTTGCGGAGCACCAAAGATCAAATTTAGCGTCAATCTGGCCGAAAATATTTTAGGTAAAATGAAGTTGAAAACGATTACGAATCCGAAAAAGAATCGTTGCGACAAGTGCCGCAAGAAATTTCTTATAACCGTCAGATATCCTTGTCACTATGGCGGCACTTTTTGCGTCCGACTAGAGAGATCTAGCGATCTCCACTATTGCACTTTTCATTACCGCGAGATGGGCGTCAAGGCATTACGCCGTGATAATCCATTGGTATCTCCATGTTTGCAATTGAGCTGGATTCACAAACAGGCAAAAATATGAAAACAATTCTGTTGAAAATGATGGTATCTTACATTCAATGCAATCGTGCTTCAATACTTCATTAACGGCCACCCATACTGTAAAGTAGCAGTCTTGAATAAGCGCTGATTGAGTATATAACGCTGGTATGGCTCAGTCTTACTTTCTTACCCAGGCATTCCTTGACACGGGGAAACTTCGCTCCAACAAATTCCATGCAACATTCATAGAGGGAATTTTCATTAGCGCCATCTATGTTTCGTCTATACGCCATCTTTCGCCAGGCTAAGTGCGAGTGCTGCCAACGCGGTCGCAGCGTTGACCACTGACATCACTGCCATCACTCATCGATTTGAATGCTGCACACTTATCGATACATTGTGTAAAGTGCAGATCTAAATTAGAAAAGTAAATAGGGATATATATTAAAGCTGAAAAATTTCAAAATAAACGACGCCACATACAAAACATAAACCACATTAGGCGCCGGATAACGTTTGTGTCTGACTTGTGTGTGTAACTCACATGTGCATATAAATGGAAATGGAAAAAAAGGCCAAGGAGCAAATGCGTCGGTATAAAAAGTCGCGGCACACGCATTCCAGCAGCGATAGCTCGAGTACGGAGACGGAGAGCGGCAGCAGCTCGTACAGCAGCTCCGACAGCGAACGCGATCATCATGGGCACGGGCATCCGCATCCACATCCCCATCCACATCCACATCAGAGGGTGGCAGTTGTGGAGCATCGTCATCATCGCAAGAAGAAAAGCTCGCGACGAGCGGGCAGCCCCTCGTCGTCCGGCGAGGAGCGTCGCAAGCGGGATAAGCGTGACCGGGATCGCGATCGTGACCGGGACAGAGATCACGTGCAGAAGAAGCTCGTGGCGAAGCGCAATCACATCAAGCGCAAGCTGAAGGAGGCCAGGCTCAAGAAGCGGGCAGCCGCCGCACTCAGCGGCCACGGACATCGCGCCCTGTCGCCTGCAACGCAAGCAAAGCTGAAAAAGCTGGCGGAGCGCAAGCATATGCGTGCCGCCAGCAAGGAGCAGCGCGAAAGGGAGCGCGAGAAGCTGCGCAGTGTGCATCGCGAGCGGGAGCGGGATCATCATCGCTTGGGCAACAGCCGGTCGCCGACTGGCTTGGCCAGCACGACGACCACCACCAAGATACGAATCCATCAGGATGTGGGCAAGCGCCAGAAGAGTCCCGGCTCTGTCAGCAGCCTGGGCCTGGGCCCCCAATGTATGCCCGCTGCTCGGATGCATCATACGCTGATGTCGCGTGAGAAGATCATCATACAAACGAGGGCGCGCGGACGCACACCGTCGCTGGAGCGGGAGCGGGAGCGAGAGCGGGAACGGGAGCGCATCGAGCGCGAGAGGGAGCGGGAGCGCTTGGAGAGGGAGCACGAACGGCAGCGACAGCACGAGCACAAGCTGCAGCGGCACGATGATCTGTCGTTGCGCGAACGGGAGCGGGATCGACGAGAGCGCGAACGTGAGCGCGCCGAGCGGGAGGCAGCCAGGGACAAGGAGCGTGCCGAGGCATTGGCTCGCTGCCAGGAGCGACAAAGGGAGCGTGAGCGATTGGCCCGCGAGAAGATGCGACGCCAGGAGGAGGAAGAGGGCGGCGGCGGTAAAAAACCGTATGGCGCTGTTGGCGTTGGTCGCGACCTGGACATGGCCATGGCCATGCCATATGGCAGCCGGGAGCGTTCGCTCGAAGCTGTGGAGCGTCCAGGACGACATGTGCGTGACAAACGCGACCTCGTCGATGCCTACGAACGGGAGCAGGAGTTCATCGAGGCGGAGCGTCACGGTCTCGTCCTCGACGAGATGCGTCGCTACGGTGGCGGCCAAAGGCGTCGCGATCTCAGCCCCCTGCCCCCCGATCATTATCAGGGCAGGCTGCGCGATCCGCGCGACATCTACTCGGAGGAGGAGCGCGAAAGGTAAACCCGAAAACCCAAATTTGCAAAACATTTACTAATCTGTTTGGCAATTGTTGATGCATACCCTGTATATATATGCATCTGATACTCGCGTATACCCTGTATTTATGTATACGGTAAAATGGCTCTCATTTAAGCAAAGAGAAATAAACTTTACTGGATGCTCCACCAGCTAACTGACTTAACATTCACTAATCATGGCACAGTTGTTGAGGCCACGCAATTCGCGGTTGCTGATGAAATTTTCTTGAATCCTTCCTGCCCTTCACTGTTTTTTTGCCTGAGTTCAGAGCATTTCTAGAGTAGTTTGGAGACCGTCCAGTTGTTAATTTCTTCCTTGTTCCTGGAGCTTACGCTCAATTTTCTATGCTCAGTCCTGCAGTGATCTCCTTGACCCATTTAATATTTTGTGAAAGCTCACTTAATCCTTAATTTTTATAGTGAATATACTCAAATCTTACAACTTTTGCAGGCAAAATCAATTGAGCAATTCAAGTTTTCTTAGCTGTCCAGTTTTCCACTTTAAGCGAGAGACTTCTGATTTCCATTAGGAAATAATGTAGCCGTACTTAGAAATGATATATGATATACTGATAAGTGATAAATGATGTATTTGGACATGATGTTCAAGAAATGCACAAGTTATGCTCCATGCACTCCTCGCAGGTGTGTATGTTTGGAATAGGATTTTAATTGGAATCGTAATCAATTTTGCTGAGTTGTGTTGTGTTGCAGAGCTTACAAGCGTGCGTATATGGAGCAGCGTTACTCCAGGGAGAGGGAGGCGTGGCTGGAGGCACGCGAAATGCGCGACTATCGTGAACTGGATCCCGAGGATGTGCTATACGATGAGCGCGAGCGCATGATCCGTGAAAGAGAGCGGGAGCGGGAACGGGAGAGGGAGAGAGACCGCGAACGATTGCCCTCACGAGGTGATTATCGTGCCGAGTGGGAGCGCGAGTGGGATGAGGATAATGGCTCTGCTGGCGGCGTTGGAGGTGGAGCTGGGGCTGCTAGTAACAGTGCGACACCCGGACGTGCCAGCGGTTTCATTGGCGGACCCAAACGACCGAAGCCACCAATCCAGCAAACAGCACAGCAGCAGCAGCAGCAGCAACAGCAGCAACAACAACAACAGCAGCAGCATTCAGCATCGGAGCCCGACTGGGATGCCGATGAGCGAGAGGAGTGCGTCGCTGGTGGCGTGCCCGTGATTAAGAACGAGCCCACCTGGTTGGAGCACGATCAGCGCGAGAAGCCGCGTGCCTGGCAGCAGCCCAACAACAACAACAGCAACAGCAACAACAACAACAGCAGTGATTGGCGCGACAGCGACGAACCGAACTTTGGCCGGAGCAATGTTGCTGGTATTGAGGTGCAGGCGGCACCACATCATGCACCGAGTGCCTCGCCACATCATGCACCAAGTGCCTCGCCACATCATCATCATCATGTGCATCCGCGTGGCGACCGCGGAGGCGGCGGTGGACGTGGCTTTCGGCGAGGCGGCGGCGGTGGTGGAGGCGGACCTGGTCATAATCATGGTGATCATGGCGAGCGCGGCTTCAGATCACATCCACCTCCGTTGATGACGTTGCCGGTGCAACCGCCTGGTGGCTATCATGGCGGCAGTTCGCGTGGCTTCCTCCACAAGCGTATGCCATACGGTGGCGGCGGTGGTGGTTTTATCAAGAAACATCCGCATATGCAGTCCGCAGCAGCCACTGTGACAGTTTCCACTATACAGCCGCCGGTGCATGTCCAGGCCAAGCCGAGCAATGCGGCAGCTCAGGCCAGTGCTGTGGCAGCGGCAACCACTGCGGTCGCAGCGGCAAAGGCGGCGGCACAGAGCGCTGCAAATGCGATCACAAATCCGGGCATATTGGCTCAGGTTAGCAAGCTGCCAAGCATTAAGCAGGAGGATGCATCCGAGGACTCGGTGGGCACACCTGAGCTCAGCACGAGCAGCGGCGCCATTGAGCCGGCATCCTCGGAGCAGAGCCTATCGATGGATGCGTCGCTGCGCCAAGTGAAACAGGAGCCAAAGACCAACGGCGAATTGAGCGAGATCAGCGATAGCGATGACGACATCCTGAACACAACCGACAAGGTGAAGCCCAAATGCGAACTGGAAATGGATGAGGAGACGCTAGCTAGCGCTCAGGAGCTATCAACCGACGCACTCTCCCCCAGCGAGGAGCCCATTAAAAGCGAAGTGGACTCTCAGCCGGATCCGAATCCAGAGTCACCGGCCCAGACAGAGGGACAGACGCAGTCGAGCATTAAAAGCGAGGATATCGACGAGGTGCTCGACTTTGAGGAGATCTCCGATGGTGAGCTGGAAGAGGACGCCAGGAATAAGGGTAAGCAGCAACAGCAACAACTGCTTCCCAACATAAGAATTAGTGAACCCAACAAAAAACAAGAGAGAACGTTGCAGTCGGGCGTATCCGACAGCGAAATACTATGATACCATAATTTGTGTGCAGCAAAGAAATACTGTCCAAGTTTGCCTTTCAGATTGAGGTAGAAATAAGATAGTAACCCTTCTTCAAAGTTTGGCTGTTGCTCTTAAATTACAGAAGATATTAGCTTCTCGAGATTTTGGGGCGGAAGTGGGCGTGGTTGAAAAAAATTAAAAAGAATGTTCCTAATAATCTTCCTTCCAAGTTTGGTAACTGTAGCTATTAAATGGCGGGAGATATGGCCATTTATCGGTTTTAGGCGCGGGAGTGGGCGTGGCACAAAAAGCTTGGAGTTCGCTCTTAGTAATATACCTTTAAAGTTTGGTAGCTATAGCTCTTAAATTGCGGGAGATATGGGCATTTATCGATTTTTGGGGGCGGGAGTGGTCGTGGTCCAAAATTTTTGATCTCCAGATTTTTGAAGGGTGTTACTAGTTATATACCTTTAAAAATTGGTGACTTAAGCTTTCAAATTGTGTGAGATATACGGTGTTATCGATGTACACCAACAGGTGTATCCATTAAGGTAGTCGGAGTGGGCATGGTCATCCAATTTTTTATCGATATCTTGGGGGAGTCACGAATAACATACTATCAAAATTTGGCGACTCTAGCTTACAAATTGTGGAAGATATACGCATTGTAAATATCTAGTGACGAAGTTCCTGGGGGCGGCGGTTGTGGGCGTGGTCCAAAATCTGATATGCCAATACTTGCAGGAGGTTACCAGCTAATTACCTTCCAAGTTTGGTTGCTCTATCTTTAAAATTGTGGGAGATATACGGAGTTATCGATTTACACTTTCCGAAATATCGGCATTATCGATTTTAACGATAACACAAAAGTTATCGGTTCTTAAAGGCGACTAGCAGTAATATACCTACCAAATTTGACGCTCCCAAACTACCAACCAAAATTGGTGACTGTATCCATAAAATTATGATAGATATGTGGCTTTATGGAATTTATCGATTTTCTAGCTCTCTAGTGGATGTAGGTCCAAAAGTTTCGAGTATATGTTCCAAGTTTCAAGTCTCTATCTCTAAGGGTGTCGGAGAAACGCGCGTTCATACAGACGGACAGATGGACGAACGGACAGCATGATGAACATTGCACAAACCCAATATAACCAAAAACAGAACTGAACAAGTCACAACGCTGCAGGCGGACCGGTAACCGTCTGATAGCAGGTTGGATGTAGCCAAGAAATACCGATCCTTGAAGGAGCTTTCTAGTAATGTACCCTGCAACTTAGCTTTAAGGTGAATGTTGACATGTCGATCCTTGAAGGCGGTTTTCAAATTGTGAAAAATGTGTGGCTTCATCGATTTGATCGATTTGCTAGTGGAGGTAACACCCCAATTTTGACACTTTTGTTTCAAGGCTCTAGCTTAAAAGACGGACAGTTCACAACACCAATATGCTCTGAATACTTTCGGTACAGAGTATAAAATAAACAAACTGAAAAATTCTTAATTCGCTAATTTGGATTTGCAGGCATTGGCGATGCGCTGGGCGTGGACTGGCAGGGATTGATTGCTGAGACGCGACAGCAGGCATTGGATCATGCCGCACTGCAGCGTGTCGAGCGCATCACATCGGCCAAGCAGCGCTGGCAGCCACATCGCGTCCTCCTCGACATGGGCATCAGCTTTGAGATGGCCGGCGAACATTATGCCCAACAGATGCTCGAGGATTCGCGCAAGCAGCTCATGCTCGAGAAGCAGAGAGAGAAGCAAAAGAAGCAGCAGCAGCACTATCATCAAGTCGAAGATGTGGTGAAAACGGAACCGGCGGAGCACAAGCCGTTTGCCAATACCAAATTGCCACTTTTGGACGACTACAGCGAATTACTGGGTAGCGATCCGGTAGAGCCGCTGGCCTGCGTGCAGATGGGTCTGCGCAGTGTGGCCGCCGAGCGGAGGCGTCTCGTTGGCAACGTTTGCGGTCCGGGCAGTCGGGCTCTCAGCGCTCGACAGGATTTACGCTTGCGCCGCCAGCTGTGCGGTTTGCCCGCCCGTGAATGCGAATTTCCGCGTAACGTGCCGATGGTCAGCGATGAATTGCGCTCGCTGGCCCGGAACATGTTCCAGCGCTCGCTCGATGTCAAATGAGATCCGATCACTCAACGTCGACTCGAGCCGCACAGCTATAGACTTGATTTTCAAATCTACACCCATGGCCTCGATGATGGCTCCGCCGGCGAGAATGTGAACACTGACAACGGAGACGATGATGACCTGAGACGATGGTGAGATAGTTCTTAGTTATTAGTTATTTCCAATGTTACATATATGTATATATATATATATATATGTATGTATATATATATATGTATGTATATATATATATGTGTACATACAGAGTCGCTCGAGTGAATAGGGTCAAAACACTTCCTCACATTATTAATCGCAATATAATTTGGTGCAATTGATGGACACCGTTAATTTCTTTGATTTAATAATAGCAAAATTATTATCGTCGATATATCTATAACTTGAAAGTAATCATTTGTCGAGGCAAAGTGAATTTAATTTGAAGCATACAATCCAAAGTACATCTATGTGCAATAGAAGTTTAGATGTATGTCAAGAATGCAAACATGATTGCGTGTACCTATTCAGTTGGTCGGCACTGTATGTGGCTATTGAATTATATAATATTGGTGTATATTAATGGATTTCATATATGTGTATTAAGTCTAAATGTCTTTTTCTTCAATCAAAAAACAAATGCATGTGGATAATAAAAGATTTATTTCGAACCATGTTTAATTTTTTTGGCCATAGTTCGGGTAAGCCAAGCTATAATTCATGTAGCTTACAAATCCGTGTTCTTCTTGATCCAGCTAACATGATAAAAGACGCGTGCATAGCCGTCTGGATTAGTGGTGCCGCAGCCACCGTAGACAAAGCCGGCAATGCCAACCACTTCGTTGTTGTAGTGGGCTGGGCCACCGGAATCTCCATTGCAGACACCATTGTTTGCCTCATGGCTGAGGCACAACATATTTGGATAGCCATATTTAATGCTTTCCTCACATTCGTCCAGCGACTGCGATATGAGCGTATTATATTGCAGATACCGTGGAATATCGCCACCATGTGTGAGGCGACCCCAACCAGAGACTATGACATCAGCGTGCGCTGGCGTATCTTTGCTGGGCAATCCAATTGCCTGGATGTAGTCCGAGAAGATGAAGGGCGTCTCCACACGCACCACGGCCACATCGTTCAAAAAATTACCATATTCCTCGTGCACCGTGATGGCCACCACCTGCTTGAGGACGCCGCCTTCGAAACGATCATTACTGCCGGCCCGAACCGTCAACTGGCTGGGTAAATAGGTGAGCAGTGTGCCGTTAGCAGCGTCGTAGGTAACACAATGCGCCGCAGTTAGCACATAATTGGCCGAGATGATCGAGCCACCACAGTTGTGGGAGCCATCCTTGCGCAGCGATATTTGATGCGGAAACTGGCCCTTGTAGGCATCGACGCCGCCAACAACACGGCCTTCGATTGGATTGGGTGCTGCCTGGCAAACGGCAGCTAGGAGCACAATAGAGCCAATAACGGCCAACAAACTGGACATTGTGAACATTGTGGCTTGAAGACTAAGACTAAGACGTGTCAGTGGCAACTAGCGGCATTTATACCCATCCGATACTAATCGAAGCCATAATTATTGACATGCTCAGCAATATTTCCAGATTCCAGCGATTACTTCTGAGTAGCAAAAACCTTATCTTCTGACATTCGGTAGAACAATTTATAGCTCTATTATTGTTATCAATTAACCATTATCAACATTATTATCATTTCCTTGCCTTGCCGTTCAATAGTGAAACGCTTATGATATCGGAGATGCGTCCAGATCCCATATATATATATATATACAGTGTCTCGAAGGTCGATTCTAGCAGTACCTAGCAAAAAATTGTATTGCCTGCCATAAACTCATTATTCAATATTCAGGTACATTTATTAACCACCGAAATTAACATATGCCATTAATAAACTGTGGTTTTCCCACCTGCTAGGTAGGGTTATGTAAAAAAGTACCTCTTTTTATGGTGAAGCATGTATCGAACAGTTACACTTTCTCCGCCATACTTCACTATTGCCTTTAAGTGTTTAGGATTCAGCTCAGTATTGGGTAGTCGCCACACATAATTCCATCCGTCTGGGTCAAAAATGTTGAATTTGTACTCATATTCAAATATGACTGTGTTCCAGAACTCAAAATCCTTGCTCATGTGGATTTTGACGAACGTCATCCTAGACCTTCTATTTATTGCTTTTATAAATTGCTTTTTCCATGGTTCTCGGGCCTTCAAGTCATAGTTGCGCAGAACTTGGAGCACAGTTCCCACACTGAACCTTTTCCTTATTTCATCCCGCACATGTTGAATCAGTTTTTGAACCGATAGCTTAAGATTTCCCCATATTTTCTTGATGATCCTCGGCTCGTCCTGCTCGACAAAAATCGGGTTTGGTGCCATTCCGCCCTCGCCCTCTATCCAATATTCGACGAAACTCCAAGTGATGTAGAATACAGTTGAGGTGTTTAGATTGACCATTTTAGCTATTTTTCGATATGAATATCCGATTTTTAAGTGTTCCAGGATGATTTTCCGTTGATTAATGGTAGTCCGTTTGCTCAATCCTTGGAGGATTGGTCTATTAAAACCGAAAATATTCAACTTTAGGTAAAAAAAACCCGGGTTTTATGGCACCCAGATGTCCATAATGTAACTGGGCGAAATAACATGCTGCCATAAAAAGAGGTACTTTTTTACATAACCCTACCTAGCAGGTTGGAAAACCACAGTTTATTAGGGTCATATATTCATTTCGGTGGTCAATACATGTACCTACCATCGGTCTTTGGAATTTTTGAAAAGTAATGAATAATGAGTTTCTGGCAGGCAATTGAAATTTTTGCTAGACGCTGGGCGAGCTGAGCTTTTAGCCACTTTACATATGAACCAATTTCATTGCTCTAGGTTCTAAGCCAAAGCAAGTTTATTTTATGGTTTAAAAAGTGCAAACAGAAACAATCAAGACAAAATCGCGTAAGTAATTCCCCTTTATTTGCTCGCTTTGGGAATGCAACAAAAACGAAGGAAAACGATTTAATTATACATATTAATAATGTTAACGCTGACAATGGTGATAATAAGCAGCTTAAAATTAGTTCACACATGAATCAAATCCTATATCTATGCTAACTTTAACAAGAATAATCTTAGAAAGTTGTCAAGGTTCAAGGGACCAATTGAAAAAAAAGAAAAAACTTTGAAAATATATTTAAATGGAATACAGGAGGACGAGTTGTGTGGAAGCTACACATAAAATCCCTTAAATGATAAACAGATGAAAATCGCATTTCAAATTAAATGCAAAAGACAAAAGACAAAAAAAAAAGAATAAACGAGATGAATACTGAGAATGAGGAATTTGGGAGTGTGGCTAGATTATGTAATAAAGCTATATGTTTTATAAATAGTATAAAGCACGTATATAGGTATGCTTTAGTGTAAACGTTCAGTACAAATTCGCCAGCACAATTATCCGCTCCCTAAACGCTGTAGAGGGTGCTGTTGTCCGGTTCCACGGCCACGGCCTGGACGATGAAGCGCCTCCGGTCCACAACATCGCTGCTGGCTGATGCCGATGGCTGCGATTGGATGTGGAAATATGGAGATAATTAGTGCGTTGTATATACATATTTATAAGCTTTACGATATATATATATATAATATGTACATATATGATTAAAGTCGGTATGATAATTGCCGTTAATTAGTAGAAATGGAATAGAAATAAGCGGATTTTTACCAAGCTGGGAAGATTACAATTGGGGGCACAATTGAAGCATATGCGGGAAATTAAAGATTATGGGTTTTTTTTATGGTAAAACATAACAAATACTCACACAATGCAATAAAAATATCGTTGTATTTTGGCCTCAAATCAGCTATAAGCTGTAAGTTACAAATATTCGCTAAACAAAGGTTCCTTAATTTTTAAATTGATTCAAACCTTTCAGTTTACAATGTTTTCCAATTTTAATAATGTTATCGTATCACAAAGATCAAAATCTTTTCTAATTTGTTTATTTTTTTTTTTTAATTAAATTTTCTAATTTTGTTTGTTCAGATTTTCACTTCTTCAAGTCGTTTGTTGCTGCTATATAAAAATATTTGCAAATTGTCATAATTTCTTCAAAGAAAGCTGCCTTTTTCGAGAATTTGCAATTGCAACAACAAACATAAGAATATATTTTTACAAATGTGTTTAGGCAATATCAGTGTGTGTATTCTAGGAATAATACTCGAGACTTTTGATCTAAAATGAGACATAAAAGAAATAAAACAAAAGTACATTTTAAACACGTAGACAATTACACAATTATGCAATTATGCAACTTAAGGCAATATAAACAAATCAAAAGACAACAAATATATATGAATACATATACTTATATATGTCTATATATATACATATATATAAATATGTGTATGCATTTTTTAAGCCTAATTGCATTGTAGATGGGTAAAAAAAAACAACAAACCATTAACCAGCCAAAAAAAAAAATAAGAAACAACCGGAAACCACAACCAGATGCAGAACCAGAACCAAAACCGAAACCGCGTTAAGTAAATGATTCTATCAATCAATCTATAAATCAGTTGTGGGTGGCGCGTCGGTGGCGGGGTCTTGGGCGAAGGCTGGGGCGGGGACGGGGGCGTCACTCACATCAGTGCATTTGCATTGCGTCTCATCGAAGACGGTGCCGGTGGTGCAGCTCTGATTGTAGCGGCAGGCGCAGGTGCAATTGGCGTCATCCCAATACTTGTGATCCGATTGCGCCAGACACTTGTCGCGCGCATCCGTGTTGGTGCACTCGCAGCGGCACAGATCCTTGCGGTACTCCTGGTAAGCATTGCAGTCACCTGCCTTGATGCGGCAGTCGCACTTGCACGCCAAATGCTGCTCCACATTCACAATGGCATAGCCCCGCTTGCGGCTCGTCCCAAAGTGCTCCACTTTGCGTACGCGCAACTGCAGCATCTCCGTCTGCGTCGGCTGGCACGAGATCAGCGTGGAGCCACAGCATCCATTGCACAAATTGATTCGCGTACACGCCGGCGAATAATACACATTGCCAGCGGTCTGCTCGCCCGCCTGCTCCGTCAACGGCTTCAGCTCCACAATGGTTGGCTGTGGCGAGCAGCTTGCCGACGTCGCATCCCTTATGGGTGCTAAATGAGAGAAACCCAATCAATTAGCGGTCAAAAAAATAGTACTGATCAAAAAGATTCTCAAAAAAATATACGACTTGTTTTATGGTGATCAAATCGAGGCCTCTTCAAAATCTACAACATAAAGAAAAATGCAATTCTGCAAACACAAAATGCAAACACTAAATAATAATTTGCTAAAATTAAATATGAAAATAATCATTTTGAACTTTTTAATATTTGATGATAAATGTTATAGCTATGCCAACTTTTAATCTTTACTCATCTTTATATTTAAAGTTATTTATATTTTAAGTATTTTGCTTTTAACATTTTACACTACTATTATTTTGACTGCAGCTGTGTGTGTGTATGTGTGTGTGTGTGTTGCACTTACCACGAGTCACACTGCGCTTAAAGTTCTCTGGAATAGAGTAATTGATTAGCTGTTGTGGCTTAAAGTGATCTATTCCAATTGTGGCATACCCTTGAAGGACTCGCCGGAGCCGTCTCCCACGCCATAGTCAGCTGTCACATTGCTCAAGTCCAACGTAAGCTGTGCGAAGGAAATTTAAAATCAGTTAAAATGTTGATTAAGATAAGTCAACTGTCGTTTAAGAATCCGCATTGAATCCGTGTTAATGAGAATCAAGTGTTTTATTCTTGTAGATGTATTAAAATCTATTTTGTAATGTGAAAAGATAAACATCGATCAATAAATGATAAAATGCGAATGTTCTCAACTATTGTTCTTAGAAATTGGACTCAGAAAGTTAAATATGTATCTATCCATATCCATCTATACGCTAGAATATAATAATATGTGTAATAATAATAAAGAAAAAATAGCACAGGGATGCATATAAATCAATTTTGCAAATTTACAAAAACACTTAAAACAAAAAACATCATACAGTTAGTGGCAAGAAGCGAAAGTTTTATGGAATCAACAAAATACTCCTTATTATTATTATTATTATTAGTATTATTTGACTTGGCAAAAAACAACTGTACAAATGGTTTTTCAGCAAAAAAGCAAACAGAAGCATAGAAAGGAGAAACACCTGCGAATAGATGGTATCTGCGACAATCTAGTTGCTAAGGCAGCTTTGCTGATTAGTCACCGGACCCGGACAGATCTGTTTGCAAATATCGCGCCCCGATCAACAGTAGAAATTCCAAGAAACACGCGCATCGAATTTTACAATTATTTGAATAAATCTTTTTCAGATGCGTTTGCGTATTGCAAAAGAATGCTCCACATAATAATAGTTGCCGGTGCACGTGTTTCTTTGTTGTCAGTCGTATTGACCAATTGACCAGTTGGCCAATTAACACGTCGCCATTGGCGTCGCTGCGACAGCCATGCCTTGGTCATGAGTCATTTGGTGTCGCCACTTCAAACTTCCGTTTCACGGTTCAGCCTTTTGCTGGCTGAATAAATAGCTTGTAAAGTTCAGGGGCATTGGAGAAATTTACGTGATTTTTGGAATAAAAAAAAAAATCGAAACAAAACAAACTTCTTTCGCATTTAAGTTTAAGACGAATATAAATAATTAATAATTTAATATATCTAATTTCAATAATGTTGTTAAAGTAAAGTAAACAGCTAAAGTTGATAAAAGTAGCCAAACATAAATAGAAAATCTTTCGCCTTGTTCAGAACTTCAAAGTACAACTTTCTCTAACGGAATTTCGAAAGAAATTTCCGCAATTATTAATGGTTACTAGAATGAGCAATAGGACGTAGTCCTCGATGTAGTTGATTTTCTTAGAACTTCTACGAACGTAATTTGATCGATAAAGATAAAAGAGCCGTTAGCAACAGATAAGAAGTGAAATAAGATTCATGGTTTTGCACTAACCGTATTTGTATACCTGTATTTGTATATGGATTTGTATCCATGTTTATTTATTAATTCCCTTTATTATCATTTCCGCTACGCATTCTGCATTTGAGCCTTTTTGTTTATGCAAGCGCGTCGTGGGATTTATCTTTTAATTGCGACGAACGCAAACAACTGCTGAGCAAATAGAAATGCGAGCCACAAAAATAAAATGAGTAACGCCTAATTAAAAAGCAACGTGATGCGACGTAATGTGTATGTATGTGTGTGTGTGGGTGGGTGGGGGGGGGGGAGAAGAGGGATAGACGGCGCCTCTGTCCATTCGCGTGACGTTATCAGAACATCACAGAGCAAATATAGTCAGACGGGTGCAAGAAATGTGAGAGACGACGATCTGAAATCTGACCTAAATATGCAAAGCATTGGCGCCAGCTCAGAAATATTTACTGTTAATGCACTACTGGCTCACCGTTACAGGCTCAGCGGCTGCGCCCTGGCAGCAGCTGGTTGCCTCTGCGGCGACGTCGGCATCAGCCGCATCGTTTGTCTGTGTTTGTCGCTGTGCCTCTGCTGCTGTATAAAAGAAACGTGACTGCGCCGATGCAGCGCCTACAACTGTTCCCATCCAGCTTTGCAGCAGCAGCAGCACTAGGAGCACTATATTAAATTGCCTTGACATTTGACGGCGACGTCGCTGCTGCGCATGATGTAAATCATTACTACTGCTGCTACTGCTGCAACTGCGCGTTGTGTGCTGGGTTTGTGTCATTGCTGATGTTAGCGGTGTGAACGATTGTTGATTCGCTGTTAAAGTGTGCACTGTACTGTTACGTCCCAGCTGCGATATCGCTGTCAATCAAATGTTGTCTGCAAATAGAGCAAAAGAAAGAGAAAAAGAGTGAGAGTGGAATTAAAAGGGTAGTGCATTTACATACGTCACTTAATTAACATGTTTGCTTTTAAAGTTTTAGAAAAAAAAACTATGCAACTGTCTTGCCTCTGATTTATGGCTAAATTTATAATGAACGAGAAGTCACGTCAGTCGTGATGTGGGTGCTTGTGTATGCTTGTGTGTGTGCGCGCAACAGGTGTTCACACTTACACACACACACACACATACACCCACTCACATGCCTGCAGACAGCGAATTGGGGTCAGTTTTTGTATTTGTATTTGTATTTGTATTTGTTGTCAACTGTAAATGAAAAAAAAACTTTTGAAATGGTTAACTTGACATTGATACAAAAAAGTACGAGCAACGCAGCAAGAACAACAACAAATGCAGTCTTATCATAAATACACCCTGTCTCCTCTGTGTGTTCGTGTGTGTGTGTGTGTCTGGGCTGACAATCATGCGTCAGGCATATCAATAAGTACATCATTAAAATGATTGCGTGGCCATTCAAATCGACAACAGTTGATAACACTTGAAATACCCAGCGTTCTCAGTGATTATTGTGCATATGTATATTGTAAGAATGATACGATATACCCCGAACACAGCAAAAATTGCAAAAATTCCCTCCAAGAATGTCGTATGGAATTGCTTTAATTTCTGCGCCTCCTGGTAGAAATGAGCAGCCGATAAAAAAAAATATATTAATTATAAACCTCTGCTTTGAAAATGTAAATGTCAATGTATCGCTATACGAACAACAAAGACAGTTATTCATAAAGAGAAGTAAATATGAAATCTGCGCGGGGAATACAAGAACCTACTTTGAACAAACTTTTAATTCTGCAGCTATTATAGGCTCTGAGATCCGCGACGGACATGGCTATATCAACTCGGCTTTTGATTCTGATCAACAATATAGTTATATATATATATATATATATTAAGTCTGGCTGTCATACTTCAAGCAAGTGTAAATTCCCTTGGTGTACTAGAACAGGTACAGGGTATTTTGATATGCGAGTTAATCGCTTACTTCATGCTTTTGGCCATGAATGGACAATGTTTGTTTTGTTGACCTGGTTGCTCTTACCCGTATTCAGCTGGACAAATTGAACCAATAGCTGGAATTCTCGCAAATGGACAGGAAACGATTGAAACCCATAGCATAACCAAATTTTTCCTGCCCATTTCATTTACATTTGGGAAACTGTTCTACACACTCCTGAGAGCGGAAGGGACCAGGTTATGACTCGAAAAACCGAAGGGGTAATTGTAATTTCTGATTCACAATGCTCATTAATAAAGATAAGAATATCATTTTTTTATATGATCAGGAAATACTGCAATTTTCTAATTATAAATTCTACGTAAATTGTGATTTATATTAACGACATACACTTACAATTTTGTTATTGTTTTTGTTTTTTTTTTTCATATAAGTAAAGTCAAATTAAATACGCGCTTTGTAACAAGTAGATTATTAAACTGGAACAAATGCATGTGATCTAAGTGGACTATTAAGTATGTATGTACATACATATATCAAGTTATTGGCATTGACATGGAATGGATTCCAGAACGAAAAACTACTCTTTTTTACGAGAGACCTAAGGATATTTACAAAAGATATATATTGACATATTTTTGATCGACTGCCCAAATTTCGCAATAAAGCTATAATATATTTCAAAGCTGGATTCAGGGTATAGCGTAGTCGGGCTCACTCGACTACAGCATTCTTACTTGTTTTTTCTGTTTTTTTTTTCCAGAGTTAACCCGAACTCAGAAGTATGAAATTATTTTTGTAATTAAAGTTTTGATATACAATTTTTGCTTATATGTATGTAATGTATTTGTGTATGTATATTTAATGCGAAATGCATGCATAAATATGAAAATTCTTATTATAGGTCAGTGAGCGCGTTTCACTTTCAGTTTGCTGCTGCTGCTGCTGCTGCTTGCTGCCGATAATAATGCGATGCGATGCATAAGAAAAACAATAAATAAATACATACGCGCTGATAGCTGATACCGCATAGCTCAAGGCACTTTATCAGCTAAGCAGTAGCAAAAACAGCAACAGCAACAGCAACAACAAAGCGTTGCAATTCATTCATAAATTCAACATACTAAATGCAAAATGGCCCCCCACAAGTTGCAGGCATTTTTCATTTCCAGGCATAAATCAGAAGGAAGAAGACGACTCGCGATATACTGAGTGGGTGTATAATTATATGTGTGTGTGTGAGTGCAGCTTGTTTAAAAATAGCTTTAGCTGCGCTGCGAGCTTAAAAAAACAACAGACGCACAGTCTAACGGTAAGGGAAGTTTGCATAAAACTTGAGAAAAAAAGCTTTTTTAAGCGATAATAACATAAACACAGCTGTATATACAAAAACATTCACATATACATATGTATGTGCATACGTATTTGCGTACAGTTATAAACGCCTGATTATGCCTGTATGTAACTGTGAAAAACATGCGCACGCGTGCAAGTGGATGTTTATGCAATCAGCGAGACACAAACAACAATAATGTGCCCGCCTTCTCTCTGATACACATGTATTTCTCTCTTCGGTGCCATTGAACAAACAAATGCTAATTGATATGGCAGATTTGGTGTTTGTTGTTGTTGTTGTTGTTGCGTTCGTACGTGTGTTGTTCACCTGCGTGAGTCAGTTAACAGGGTGCTGTTAGCATGACTCAAGGTTATTGGTGTTACCTTTGTTAGCTGCAAGTTAGTCTTTTACAGTTTGTTGCCTTATTTAATTTGATATATAAATATATACATACATATGTGCATATGCACATATACATATGTACATATGTGTTCGCCAATGCAGCTGGTCAAATGCTCATTAAGGGTTAGTCGGTACGTGGAAATGTATGTTTCGTGAATTAATTTGCCAATGCGCTTATCACAAACCGTTCGTTATTTAGTCATCGGTTTCGTCAGCAGCAGCAGCAGCAGCCGCGAGCAGCTGCCGCCGTCGCGCATGCCAATGACGTCTATGGCGACGTTGCCTGGGTACAGATTACAAATTAAGCACGCTTTAATTAGTAAAACAATGCGTTTTGTATTTTCTGATTGTCGCGTTGGTTTTACCTTGCTCTCCCAGACAGAGACAGATGGATGGAGAGAGAGAGAGAGAGAGACATTGCTGAGCGATGCGTCATGTTATTATCGACGCATGTAGCGCTGCCAGGTAAGTTACTGCCTCGAGATATCTTGAACTTAGATGCTCTTCCAATTTAATTTAACAGCAATGCCACCCCAAACAACAGCTACAGCAACAACAACAATAAAATACCCAGCTATAAACTAGTGAACCCTCTTTACTGAGCCCTGTTTTTAACGGTTATGCAATTTGTGTAGTGAAAAGCAAAATATATTCGTATATTTTTATTGAAATCATCATTCGTAATTGGAGCTGCATTACAATAGTGTACAATATGCAGTCGTAATTTCGAGTCTGTAAGCCACATAAGAACGCTTCGGGCAAGGCATATTCGAATTCGTAATGACACTTTTCGCTGCTTGGATAACAACATAAAACAGTAATATAAATAACAGAAAAAAAGGGCCACAGACAGAGTCGGAGGCACCGGCACCGGCAGAGGCAGAGGCAAGGACAGAGGTAGACGAGCGACAGAGGCTGAGACAAAGGGCTGTGAGCAGTGGGCGGATAATTGCAGCGTCTGCGTAAAACTCTCGCAAAAAGGCAAATCAATTACAGTTATGGAAGCAAGTGAAGAGTGATTTATAGCAGTGCTCGCTGGCCAAATACCCAGCATTCGCTGAATTTACTACATTTGTAGATTTGAAATTTATTTTCACTATATATTTAAATTTTTATCTTCATAAATAGTTTCATTAAAATGTACTAAATCCATCATACATTTTGTATAAAAAGTAACTTCGAGAAATGAAAATTAGCTGTAGGGAAATGCATAAATTTGTACTACGAGCATTGGGTATCAATAAGAACGTGTTTTCATGTGTAAGAAAAGGGCGCATGTTGTGTATAATAACAAACATCCATCTGTGGTGGGGGATGGGAAAGATGGGCGGGGGCGACTGATGCAGCAATTTGACAAGATAAATGATGAATTTGATGATCGGTCCCCAAAGGGGCTGGTAACTCGCGAGTCGAGGGCAAAAGAACCAGGAAGGCGATTTAGCGAAAGCCAACGGAACACATTTACCACAAGATAGAGCAAAAAGTGTATATGGTTTGTCGATCATAATAATTTAGAAATTAGTTTACAGCAGTACAGAAGTCCGGCTTAAAGTGGGTTTTTTTCTATATTAGCTGTACAATCAAGTTGTAAAAGCTCATGTTTAATATTTCTACTCTTTTAATGCACGTGATTAAAGCTTGACACATTTGAGATCAACACCAGCCATGGGTGCCCCCTACCCCCAGCACACCTTTATATAGCAAACAAACTGGATGAAACAATATCGGACGTAAATGCGACTTAATTTCAGATTAGTTTGTCTTAACAACCCCCTTTACTGCGCTCCCTCCTTGCGTCCTTGGGCAGAATCGAAATTAATCGGAAATTGTGTGTGAAAAGTGAACTTATTCGTTATTCTCTCCGATATTCACAAAGGCTAATTCAATTCACACATTGCAACCGGCGCTTGGCTATAAATAAATTATTTTAGGTCTCTGCCGATTTCAAATCAAGTTTGAATTATATAAAATAAGCGAAGCGTAACGACTTGCACGGGTTTTGTATATATTGTTATATACATTGTTATTGTTACGGGTTTTTTTGTTGCGGTTTTCGTGCTTCGTGTTTCACTATTAAAGAAATTAAGAACAACAATTACAGTTCGGTGTGATGACTGCTAAAAAGTTGTTCTGATTTTGGTTTCAAATAGTAACCAAACCACCAAACAAAAACAACGGAAGCTTTTTAGCTAGCCCGCTAGTCAGAGCATCCAAATGGAAAACAATTTTAAAACAAAACCAAAACAAAACAAAAAAAAAAAAAAAAAAAAAACAATTCAAATAAAATATAAAAAAAAACATCAATAGACAATAACAAAAAGTTGTTAGCTGCTGAGGGTCGCCGGATCGGTAAATGTCACTGTATCTTGTATTTGGGCGGATTAAACTCAAATTTGTTGTTTTTGAGTTGGAATTGAGCATATTTAGTGGATGCACTTACGCGAAACTTCAGCTCTCGATAATTACTTAACACACGAGCAATTTCGAAAACTGTTAATATTTATGAAGTTTTTACAAAATGCACATAAAGTCAAAACAAAACAAGTATATTATTACTGTTCGACAGCTGCGTCGGCGGCAACGGCAGCGTCAGCGTTAACCAATCCAAGCACTTGCACGATTCGTTAAAAACTGTCCTCTGTGTTGGCCATCAGTGAGACTTTAAATGACAATAACGTTTACGTTTTGTCGCTCTTGCGCTCCGGCGCTCTCAGTTCGCTCGCACGGCTGCTGCGATCAAAGTGTCTCTTGCTGTTACAGTAACTGTTAAAGCTTGCGTTACGTTGCGTGTACAAGCGTTGGGTGCAGCAGGTGCGCTGTTAATTAACATTGCGTGCTCACGCTGAACGCAAAACGTTAAAAGTCAAACCACTTTTTAAATCACTGCCTACATACATATATATTAATATAAATATTATTTATATGTATATACGGTAGCTTACAACTTATTTCGCTTATTTAAAATGCTGTTATCTAGGCGGGTTTTTATTCTAATTTATAACGCTGTTTTTTATGCACCAAAGTTTAGTATTGCACGATTAGCCTATACTTAAACTCAATGTCTAAGAGCGCGAACACGCAAGGTTTACCTTTTTTTTTAGATCTTTAGCCAAAACCTCTGGGAGTCTAACTCATATTTTACAGAAATTAAGAAAATATATTGTTTTAAATTACCAATTTAATATTTTATTTACAACAATTTGAAAGAAGTTTGTAAATATCCAAAAAAAAAAAAAAAAACAGTCTTCATTATAGGCGTGGTGGAGGTGTACTTATTGCTGTGGACGCTGATTTATCTTCGGAGATAGTAATGACAGATGATTCTATAGATATAGAGATTACTGCTGTTAAATTGTGTGCAAATAATGTTGGTCTTTTTAATACATGTTCCTATTGCTACTCTATTCAGATAGCTCAATATATCTTTCCCATTTGGATGCTAACTTGCTGTCTCTGCTAAGCTCTCTGATCGTGACTTTCTTGTAGTTCTTGGTGATTTTAGTCTGACTGGAACTACATGAACTTCTTGTCCTGACTCAAGTATCTTGCCATCTACGACCCAAAGTGAGTTTCTCGAGGGTTTATTTGGGATATCTTTGTATCAAATCAATGCTATTCCAAATTTGTTGAATAGAATGCTTGCTCTTATTTTTGTCACGGATCCCTTCTTTTTCTCTGTTTCCCGTTTGGAACCCATGTCCTACCCTGAAGATTCGTATCACGCAACTTTGGAAGTGCTGTTTGATTTGCCTACTAAGGTACCAAGTCAGGATAAGAAATTATCAGGGCGAGTTCGTCAGTTTCGGAAAACCGATTTTGTTAAATTAACTCGACACTTATGGCAGACTGACTAGTCCCAGCTTTGCGCGGAAATGCATGGAACAATCAGTATCGTTTACAATACTCTGGACGATTTATTTAACTTGTGTGCTCCTGCTTCTGAGCCATATAGGTCTAATAAGCCTGTCTGGCTTACGCGGGAATTGATCAATTTAAAAAATCGAAAGTCGAGAATGTTCTAGAAATTCAAGATTTCCTTGGCTCTTTTCCATGGATTACTCTCGTTATTTAATTGCACGATCCAATTTCTCCGTTATAAATGTCAAACGCTATAAGGGTTACCTAGTATACAATTTCAGCGAGATCCTAAACGTTTTAATGATTTCGTTATCACAAAGCGTGGTTCAACAACACTTCCTTCGACTGTATTTTTGGGAAAAAAGACTGCAGACTCAGATCAGACTCAATCAGGTTATTTAACAGAAATAAACAAAGTTATTTTCACAACGTTATAATGTTTATTCACAAACAATTACAGTATGTTTGAGTTTATTAAGACTAGAAGCCCAATGCTTAGTCTTTTCAACGACAGAATTATTAACACGCTTGAGTTATGTGAATCAACTTCAACTATAAAACAATTTATTATTAATTAAAACTACTTTGCTGCTGCCGTCAACAGTATCCATAATCATCATTTCGTTTTGCCATATCCATATCTGGTCAGTCGCTCTAATTGCATTTTTGGACCTGATAACTGAGATCTCATTACTTAATGATCTGACGGGTATTAAGCCGATATTTTTACCGTCACCTGATGGGGTACCTGGCTATGTGCTTAGGTACAGTGCTGATGTTCTTTTAAAACACTTGCTTCAATTATTTGAACTGTCCGTGGAGTTATGCTCTTTTCCTAATATTTGGAAAGAAGGATTTTTTGTTCCTCGCCTTATTTGCTGGGATTTCTAAATAACGAAATTGATTGGATCTCAAAATATTTATTGTCTGTTCGGGTTACTTTCGGAGTACCGCAAAGAAGTCACCTTGGTCCCTTATTATGCTTCTTTCAACTAATTATTTTCTTAATGGCAAACCACTGGAACGCATTGAATGTGTTGATGATTTGGGTATCCTTTTAGATCCCAAGCATAATTCTTCAACTGCTAATCGAGCCTTCGGTGTCCTGGGTTTCATTAAGCGCTGGTCAAAAGAATTTGGCGATCCCTAAATTACTAAAACACTTTACATTTCACTTGTGCGTCCTATTCTTGAATATGGGTCTTGTACGTGGTCAGCCAATTACAAGGTTACAAAAACAATTTCTCTTATTTGCACTTAGACGTCTGAACTATTAATTAATCTTCCCTCACTTTCTGATCGTAGAACAATGCTTGGTGTAATCTTATTACATAAGCTGATCAACGTGCTCCTCGGTCGGTTTGGTGTGAGGTGGATTGCTTTTGCCTAGGTCCGTGCGTTAACAAGCCCGTGCTTGGTATCGTTGGGCCACTTGAATGAGCTGTTCGTTAGTACTTCTACTAATTCACGACATATTATTTAATGATTGTCATTTGTTGCAAGTTGTAACTTCGGAGCGACTCCTGCGCAGTTAGGAGAGCATTTCGATGTCGACTGATGGTGGCTCAGGAGTTTGTAGAGTGCTTCCGTTGTTTGTGGCGGGTGAGATCGATGAAGCGAAAGAATTGCATATTGCATGTGTGGCAGGTGTGCGTCACGTGTCCCCTTTCGGTTAGCAGGTGCGCAGTTAAATGGCCGAGTTGGGCAAAGGATTTGCCGCACTCGGGACATATGTGGGCATGCTCCAGATGCCGGCTCTTCGTATGCTTCGCCAGATGATCGGCGGTGGTGAAGTCCGCCTGGCACACCTCACAGATGTGGGCACGCAGCAGGACATGCTGTCGCTGCAGATGGGCACGGACTGCCTCTCGACTATGGTACGTCATGCCACAGAAGATGCAGTCGAGCGGATTGCGCTGATGCGCCAGCTCCACATGCTTCAGCAGACTGATGCTGCCGGTAAACCCATTGGCGCAAATTGGACAAACATACGGACTGGGTTTGAGCTGCGGATCGTAGATGCACGACTCCTTGTCCAGGTCCATGGGCCAGCCAAATGTCAGATCATCGCCGCAGTCAACTGTCGGCAACAGCTCGTCGATATTCTCCTCAAGCATTTCCAGATCCTCCGTTTCGTCCACAACGCTCTGGCCGTCGCCGCCCAGGCACAGGCCATGCTCGCTCTCCGCGTGCCCTATCAATCCGTCCATGCAGCTAAACGCACGCGCATCGTTGCAGCTTGTGGCACACAGGGCACAGTAGAAGAGCGATTGTTCGCCGTGCCAGGAGACTACATGCTTGTACAGGAATATGGAGGAACTGTAGCGTTTGCCGGCTGTGCCACACTGCAGGCACATGAACCGGCCGTTTGCGTGTTTGCGTTGCATGTGCCGCTGACGCAGATGCTCATCGCCATACATGGTGAGGCAGTATTTGCACATGAACAGCCGCGCAATTCGTGCCACACACACCTTTTCGTGCGCCTTGCAAGCCACGAATCGTGGAAAGCTCACCAGGCAGCTGCGACAGTGGTAGACGCGTCCAGCAGCCGACGAACACTGGCCAGCTTTCGAAACGGCGGGGGTGTCCCGCTTTGTTTTGGGGCTTTTGGGTAATATCTTTCTGACCGCCATAGCACCCGTAAATGCTTGTTGCAAAAACCTAGTTCTGTCCTGGTTTTTGGTTGCGGCCCTTCGGGGAGTATCGTGATGGTTGTGACTTAACACCCAAATGCGGGTAGAGTTTTTAACTCTGCGTGTTGTTGGGCTATACGTTTAGATAGTCGGCGCTCCAAACCAAGGGGGAAGTTCACGACCGAACAGAAGTAACTATAATTGGTACCTGCGGAACATAAGTTCCAATGGGGTGGTAATTAACGCTTAATTTAATTCCTGTGCTTCCTCCGGTGCTTACGTTAAACTCATTGACTTTCATGACCGCCATAGCGCCAAAAAGAAAAAAATTAAACCATCTGGACCCAGATAGTATGTTGTCAGCCTATTGATATATCGATACCTTACTGCGATATTTATGCTGTGAGGCAAAAACAAAAAACTATTTGTTTGCAGATAGTTTGCTGCCGACTCATCGATGTATCGCTATCTTAGTACGAGATTTATTTACTGAGCGTAATCGATGAATGGACACTGATTGACTGACTGAGTGTCACCGTTAGTTAGTGCAAATTATCGATAGACACTGATGCACCCATATTTTGTTCATCTCCCTACACTGTTGCATTTGCACAGCCAAATAAGATGCCAACCTAAATAGTTGGATTTGCGTTTATTGTATTTCGATTTCGGTAAAGGCGAACGCATTATTCTGTGATTCGAATAGCCAACAGCGCCAACAGCCTTGGAAACGCAAATTCAGACAACAGACGAACAGCAACAAGAGCAACTAGCCATGGCCACCGCCAGCGGATCAGCGACAGCTGGGCGTCCTCAACAACAGCAGCAGCAGCAGGAACAACAACAACAATTGGTGCGTTGCAATGAGCATGATATGCGTGAGCTGCGCGAAATTAAACAGCTGCTGTGGGGCGCTAGTGTGCGCGAAGATGTATTCAAGCGTTGGTCTCAAGGTAAGTCTATGCAACCAGCCACCAACCCACTCCTCCCCCACCCACACGCACACCCAATTTTGCACTCCCTCCGCCCCCTCAAACAGCGCGCGCTTTTCACTAATGTGCATATGTGTGTGTGTGTGTATATGTATTTTACAGGCTTTGAGTTTAGTGATGTGGAGCCCTCGGCATTGGTGCAAAAACAGGGCGGTCCTTGTGCTGTGATAGCGCCCGTGCAGGCGTACTTGCTTAAGACAATTATTGTGGATATGCCAGGCATTCAACTAACAAAGGTAATCCAACAAAATCCAATTCCATAATACAGTTATTTTAATTGATTCGCTTTAACATCGCCACAGCTGACCAGTGAGAAATGCCAGAAACTGCTCATCGAGGCGCTGTGCAACATCTTGAAGAATTGCCGTGCGCCGCGCTTTAAGATTGTCACACTGCAGCGGCGATCAACCAAAGAGCGTCGCCTGACGCCGCCCACCATCGCCGACGCCATTGAGGCGGCCGTCGAGGCGGAGGAGTCAACTAGTACAGGAATTGATGCAATTGCTGCATCGGTTGCTGCTGCTGCTTCGATTATTTCTCCGGCGGCTGCTCCGACTGCTGCTGATGCGGGCAGCAGTAGAAATGCTTTGGGCGTAGGGAATCGCTTGAATTTGGATCTGACACCGGAACAATTTCATGAGCGCCTGCACACAGTGCACTTTGAGCATATTGCGGATGTGGCACGCCACTATCTGGATAACTGTAGTCAGCTGTCGAATACGTATGGTGTGCTGTTGTTTATGTATTCGGTATTCCTTACCAAGGGCACCGAACTGGTCACAGCGGATATAGCGGATCTATCGGAGCCGCTAATACACAGCACATATGGGTATGGGGCACAGTCGCTAATCAACTTGATGCTAACGGGACGTGCCGTGGCGCATGTCTGGGACAATGAGCAGGATGTGGGCGGCTTAAAGCTGCGCGGCATCTGCGAACAAAGCGACATCGGATTCATCACACTGATGGAACAGATGCGCTACTGTACAGTCGGCTCCTTCTTCAAGAATCCACGCTATCCAGTTTGGGTCATGGGCTCCGATACGCATTTAACTGGTAAGCAATCGCAGTCATCTAATTACAATGTTTACATTAACAATTTTTATTTTTGTGCAGTTTTGTTTAGCAACGAAAAGAGGCTCGTCTCGCCAGAGACACCATCGGAGACGGGACGTCGGATCTTCAAGTCATATGATCCGGAAGGTAACAATTTCATATCGAGCACCTTGCTGCGGGAAGTGCTAGCCACATTGAATCTGGTCAGCGATCCGGGATAGTAAGTTTGTCCTGAACTCTGCTCTTTGGCCAATGTATAATTGCACCTCCTGCCTCCTCCTCGTACCCATCTTCTTAACTGTACACAGTGTCAACTTCATGCAGAAGCGCTTGGATCCAGAGAATCTCGGTATTATACTCCTTAATGGCTTCATGGATGAGTTCTTTCCCTTGGAGCGCCGCTCAACGCCGGACACATTCGACCTGCTGCATTACAATGGCATACCCGGTTCCAATGATAGCAACAAGGTGGGCATCATTTATCCCATTGAGTAACAGATCTAAGAGCAATTTTTCTACTCTCTGAGCTAACTCTTTTTAGATGCATTCGATATATGGTATTCACGCCGTAGACCAGTAAAGTATAAATTTTAATTTTTGATAGGAAAGTTATTGTTTGTATTCAAGAAATTTAATTCAGATTCGAAAGTTTATATTAAAACTGCAATAGGAACTAGCCGGAAATCAGGTTACACTATAAACACCTGTTTGCATTGAAATAAACACTTTCTTGTCCATACACAGCTGCGATCAAAATGATACAATAATAGAAAAAAAAACAAGTAAGAACGCTGTAGTCCAGTGAGCTCGACTACCATATACCCTGAACCAAGCTTTAAATACATTATAGGTTTATCGGTTTTGGAGGCTGGAATGGGCGTGGCCCAAAAAATGTTGGAGTTCGATCTTAGTAATATACCTTCTAAGTTTGGTAACTGTAGCTCTTAAATTGCGGGAGATACAGGCATTTATCGTTTTTTGTGGGCGGGAGTGGGCGTGGTCCAAGTATTTTTTTTCCATATTTATGAAGGGTGTTGCTAGCAATATACATTGAGAGATATGTGGAATTTATCGCTATCGGAAATCGAAATGTATCGATAATTCCGAAACGGAGGCAGTTATCGATAAAAATAAAGCAAACTTGATCTGTGCCTGATACACGAGAACCTATATTTCAAATTTGAAGACTAGCTCTTATAGTCTCTGAGATCCGCGTGTTCATACAGACGGACAGACAGACGGACAGGGCTATATCGACTCTGCTGTTGATCCTGATCAAGAATATATATACTTTATGGGGTCGGAGGTGCTTCCTTCTGCCTGTTACATACATTTGCACAAAACCATTATACCCTTTTTCCCATTTTTAATGGGTTCAGGGTATAAAAACAACAACTACTTAAAGAATTATGAAAATTTGATTTACATTTCTTAATTTATATATTTATTGTCCTCAATGGTAGTGGAATAATAGTTTTCTTAGCTTTCACTGGGGCTAAATTATATTGAAGAGATCGATTTGTTCGCCATAAAATATTTCATATTTTCTGTTCAATGCTTTGAGAAGCATCACTACTTTTATTTTGACAGCAACTAATTTATAGTCTAGTCGAGTTCTTGTAATTTATTTAATTTGTACATTTTCATTAATTTTCGATGTAAGCAAAGCAGGATGTCGCAATATTCAATAATAATCTGCTATTTTGATAACTGTTTCATTCATATCTTAATATAGTTGAATTAAATTGACGTTTTACTAATTACTGTTTGCAGGTGCGCTACTATTGTGGCTCGGCCATACTGCTGGAGGGTGATCTCAAGTCAATATGCACTTCAAATCCGATGGCCACTTGCCTGCAGACCAAGTGGCCCAACATTGAGGTCAACTGGCATGAATATTTGCCATCATTGAATTGACGTCCTTCTTAAATGAATGAATAATAGTAAAAGCAGTAGTAAAACAGAAACAGCAACAACAAGAAACAAAAACAAGAAACAATTGAAGGAACACAAAACAAAAGAACTACGGCAAAAGTAGCGGCACATCTTTATTTCAAACACCTTTCAATTGTTTATTAATAATTTATTGAAAATCGTTTCAAAAACAACCAAAAAAAATGCAAACAATTTAAAAAAAACCTAAATAAGGAAGAAGTAACAACTAACACAACTTACACACACACACCTGCACACACAGCCACACATATATACATACATATATACTTAAATATGCAAAACAGAAATATGCAGAAATTTTAATTTCGCATCATTAATGCTTTAAACATGATCGCATCCTTATGCAACAAGAAAAACAAAAAACATATTGAAAATATTATTGTTTGCCATTCTAATTGTAAGATTCACAAAATTATTACGCATGTTATGAACCCAATCGGACCGAAACCAACAAAATAATATCTACAAAATTAGCAATCAATACATGCACAAATCTCTCCCAACACATTCACTCATGCACATACATACTCACACACACACACACACACACACACACACACACACACACATACACACACATTAAAAACAAACATTTTGTTTTATGGCCTTTTAACAAATTAATTGTAGTGTTTAAAACAATTAAATAAAATTAAAAACCAACTAAATGTGTAAAAAACAAATCTAACTTGTTGAAGGCCTCAAACAGAAAAGGACTGCTGCAGCTTAAGCGAATGTGCGAAAGAGAGAGTGAATTCCAGTAAAATTTCCCGTTTTCCAATTCCGTTAAGAAATCAGAGTCAAGATCGTGGTAATATTTATTTGGCTTTTTGACCTACTTATTATGCATACAATTTTTTATATTATATTAAAATCTGTTGTTCAAATAGTGCTTTTTAAGAATTTGAGCCGTAAAAATATTCTATGTATAAATATCTCTGTTAACTTTCTTGCTTATTTATAAGCTAGGTAAATGTTAAATGTTTATTTTGTTTTTTGCGCCAATCACATTGCCTGCGAAATCTGTGGGTGTCTGATGTGATCCTTTGTTAACGTTATTCCCATTAGGGGATGAGTTGCGAGAATCGGTTACTTCTCCTCACAGCACTCGTTCTCCTTGCGCACCTGCTCCTCCTCGGCGGGAGTGAAGTCCTTTTTAATGTTGAACGTCTTTCAAATATCCTCCGGTGTCTTGCCTTTGATCTTGAGGATGATCCGCAGCCCACCGAGGATGATGAGAGCAAAGAGAAACGCACCGATGACATCACATCGTGCCCACGATGGTGGGCTGCGGATTATCCTTGTGATAATTGGCCCAAGTCAGAACCTTTCGCAAAATAGTCGAATTCACATTCGGCAAGGGCATAATGGCATTCTCATCGTCCTCCATTCCACAATCCTCCAACATAGTGCGAATTGTGCCCGAACATTTGGCGATTTGTATGTCCGTATCGAAGATCTGTTCATCGTATCAAAATCGTATATGTATTATTATATTTGGGGCACCTACACTGCGACCTATTGGATCTATTGTGCTCCTTCTGAGCCTATAGCTCCTCCATCAACCCCAATTCCTGCACGAATGCTAGAATCTGAGGGCTGCCATGTCCTTGAGTTTAATAACATGCATCCCTTGGATTATTATTGGTTGGGGGGTGTGTGCACTGCGACCTGATAGGTCTATTGTGCCCCATTCTGAGCTTAAAGCTCCTCCATCAACCCAAGCTCTTGCACGAATGCTAGAATTTTTATTGGGTTGAGGGCTACTATGTCATTGCTCATCATGACATGCATCCCTAGGATGTTGCTTCTCTTCCTTGCTAAGGCGACACACTCTGCTAGGATGTGCATTGAGGATTCCTCCTCGCCTTCACAGAACCTGCAGAGTCCGCTACTATTTATACCCAGCTTGGCCAGGTGACTTCTTAGTCTACAGTGTCCCGTCAGTAGACCGGTGAGTATTCTAAGATTGTTTTTGCTCATGGCTATAATCTGCTTAAATCGCTTCTGATTATAGCCACCCAGAAGACATTTGGCTTGTCGGAGTCCTGGTGCCTCTGCCCAGGACTGTTGCCTCCTCTGTCTTTCTTCGTTTCTAAGATCCTGCCGTATCGTGTGCCTTCCGATGCCACAGTACGGTTCAGGTCCCACTAGGGGTCTCTCCGCCCCAATCTTGCTTGCCTGTCGGCCAGTTCGTTCCCTACTATGCCCGTGTGGCCCGGGACCCATCTTAGGGTGAGCCTATTGGTTGCCCCGAGTCGGTCAAGTCTGGATCGTGCTTCTAGGACCACTTTAGAAGTGATTTTTGTCCGACTAATAGCGTTTATCGCTGCTTGGCTGTCGGATAGGATGGATATATCCGTATTCCGATAGTTGCGCACCAGGTTGAGATCCGCACACCTTCCTATCGCACACACTTCAGCTTGGAATATGCTGGTTTGTGTTCCTAGGGATTCATGATAAGATTTCCGAGGGCCCACCACTCCTAGGCCTGTACCCTGGTTGGTGAGTGATCCATCGGTGTACCATTTTATGGTGTGCGATTTCATAGGATGGATGTCATCCAGTGACGTCCATTCCTTTTTGCTACTCATATGAACTTTGAAATTACGCTCGAATATGTATTCGGCTGCCATTTCATCCCTAGGTTGAACCAGTAGGGGAAGTTCCATGCTGTTACTCCATAAGTCAGCATGGGTCTTACTACCATTGTGTATGCGATGGCTACATAATCTTTGGTGATGTGCCCCATGAATTTCCGGCTATACTCCGGCACGTATAGAGCGCTCTTGAGCACTTCGATATCGTGTTTTGTACATGGGTGCCAAAGTTTAGCTTGCTGTCAAATGTGACCCCTAGGTACTTGACTTCCCTACTGGTTTCTAATAGGCATCCTGAGAGCCGTATTTGTTTCATCCTCTGCAGCTTATACCGTCTAGTAAAGGGGACGATGACTGTTTTTGTAGAGTTTAGGTTGAGTCCGACCTCCATACACCAGTCACTCGTTATTTTGAACCCTGTCTAGACTATATCACAGAGTGTCTCCTCGAATTTGCCATCCCTAGGATGCTGCCTCTTTTTATTGTGAAGGCGACACATTCTGCTAGAAATGTGTATTGAGGATTCCCCCTTGCTTTCACAAAATCTGCCAAGTTCGCTGTTCGTTTATGTATATACATATAGTATGACACGCATTTATCAAAATTACATATTAATTAATCGAGGCTCGATAGGTATTTGAAGATGAGCAGGGTACTCGGTGCAAATCAGTTAGTTTTATTTTGAATTTTTATACGAATTTTCTCCAGCCTTTTGGAGCGATAGTCGTCTATGTTTTCAACAAGACTTAAAATTCAGTAAAGCCACAGAAACACGAATCTGATTGCGATGTACGCTTTGCATTTAATCGAATAGCCTACCTGCGCCAGAGTTGTAAAACGTCGAAGCTCAATCGATTGTATGAGTGTGAGTATTCACTGAAAATACATTTCGTAGCAATTATTTAAAAAATTCCTAGCATTTGAGCACTAGCCCTTGACTAAATTGACAAAGCCAATGCTAACAACAAATCCAAATGAAGCCATGGATATCATAAAATTCTATATCGGGGACTGCCCCTGATACCTCTTTCATTGGATCATAAAAAAAGATTTACATCTGTACAAATTCCGCGTTTCAGAACACTAAACATTTACAAATGCACTTTAATTTAAATTTAAATGACAGCTACTAAACAAAGATCAGATTACAAAAACCACTGTAAGTTTATTTGAGTTGGTCTTCTTTAGGCTGACGACATGCAGATTTTCTTGATTCGATTATTAAAGGTTTTTTTTTAACCCTACCTGCAGATCCACGTAGCACAGTTCGAATCGGCTTAAGATCAGCGGCTTTTTAAATTTCCCTAGTCCTCGCAAAATAATTTCCGGTTTTTTTAAGTTTCCTCGAATACAAGCAACATATCGATAGCTAAGCGATACAGCGATTGTGTAATCGTAACTCAAAGGGACCGAAACACTGTTAAACCGAAATTAATTTATATGCTAACAGAGAACTGAGCAATGTTATCGCAACTGTTAATTAACATTTAATTTGTATTGCTCTGAGTTTTTGTCAACACTGCGTTGTCCCTTGTCCTCGTTCAGTGAATAATTTTTTTAAAGCTTGTTACGCGACCTTATTTGCTGGCAATGTGGTATTTATTGTTGGCATTAAATAATATACTCGGGAAAATATAAAAACAATAATCCCACACTCCTCGAAAAAGAAGAAAATTACGGGCGCGTGTGTCAAAAATTTTTTCTCTTTTTCTTTTTTTTTGGCATTTGCATACATTATATACATTTTATGCGGTGACAGCGACGTGCAGAACCAAAACCAAAAGCAAAACCAAAATCAACAGGTAAATACGAACAATTAGATCAGACAACTGTATGTACAAACATATATCTATATATATATATATATATGTATGTATATACGTATGTACACATACAATACATATGTCATATGATACATGTCATCAATATATATATATATATATATGTATACATCTACAACTATACTATATGTACAAGTGTGAAGTGAAGTGTTATTTCAAGTCAGGCAGGGCCTCTTAATTACTACAAACCTGTGTCTGACTTACAAAACAACAGCAAAACTACGCCGGCAGTGACTGACTGTGGCAGTGACTATGGCAGTGACTGTGACAGTGACAGTGACTGCAAGCAATTTAACTGCGCTACAAACTTGACGACTTTGTGTGCGTTTTGTAAAATATAATATGAGTATATTTTCATTCCCCCGCCCCATCATCACAACCCCCCTCCCACACCTACCATTGTCAAGGTCAGCTATGTAGTGTATGGCTGACAATGCACTTTCCGCTCGTTTATTGATTTGCTTTGGGCAGCAGCGGCAACAACAATAACAGCTGTCCAACGCCAACATTCTTTTCAACATCCCTCGGTGCAAAACGTATGATAATTGTTGAGTTTTTCTTATCAGTTGCCGTTACCAATGTCCAGAGGCAAGTCTTTCATAAAGTAAAGCTTTATAATTATATGAAATTTTGTATATTTGATAGTTGTCTCAATATAAATGATTAAATTTAGAATTGTAGCTCTAGTTCGAATAATAATAATAAAAATAATATAATTACATTTCAAAGGACCTTTTTCACCACTGCTAATGAAAGCGTGTACTGTGGCGCCGCCTATCGAGTGTGACAGAGAACTAGTAAAGAGACAGAGAGAGAGAGAGAGAGAGAAAGCGAGAGCGAGAGATAGCCTCGACTATAACCTGGACCCTTGTTGTTATTTGGTCGATGGCGGCTGGCTCCTGTTGCTTCCACACACACACACACACGCTTGTCCCTAATGCCTAGATAAATAATGGATGAGGTCATTCGCTGCGTAGCTGACAAATTAGCATTCTATGCTATATACTATGTACTATTTACTGTGCTATACTATACTATATACCATTCACTTCCCGGTTTCTACAAGGCTCTGTATTCTTGGACAGAATTCAATTGCCGCACATTGGTCATTACTTAACTAATCCGCTCTGACCCCCATTTCATGGACTCTGTCTTCAATATGGATAAAAAGCGATAAGGTTTATATATGGGTTGTAGGACTTAAGTAATTACTCGATCAAGTGTTGTATGTTAGAGAGTGTGTGTTGACAGCACATGATGATTATCATTACGATAAGCAGATTCTTATCAATTCGCAACAACATTTTACTCTTGAGCTGCCCGGCATATCCATCAATATACTAGCTGGCGTCACATGACCTATCTATGTGTGTATCTGGAACGCCACTTGAATTTGTTCTGTTCATTTTCCACATCGCTTCGCTCGGCAATCAGATCGGCATATACAGGCATATAAATATATATATTTTTTTCTATATTTAATGCTGGCAGAAAACGTGATTTCCGTTTATCTCAATGTTTATTCAGCTGAAAGTTTTTTTTTACTGTTTTTGCATGATAGTGGTAATGAAGAATATTGATACAATAAAAAAAAAAAAAAAATTAAATGTTGGGAAAAACCAGATATTATATATTCATGCACTTTGCCCATTGAGCCATTAACTGTGTAAGTTCAAACAGATAAAAAGTAGCCTTGGAGCAGACCTGATAACTTGTGAGGTAAGTAATTGATATAACCTAAATGAGATATAAGAGATACTTAATTTCATTTGTTTAGTTTTAGGTGGGGAAATCATAATGAAAATCACCAGGAAACTGAGGAATGCAACAAAGTTAAACATTTGGCAAATATAACACTGATATAATACTAACACCAGTGAGCAATGCAAGAAGCAAACAGTATTAAATCGTTTGAGGAATTATTTACACTTATCGAAGTGCCTAAATGTTTACAACTAATAATACTTCTGACTGTACAAGGTTAGTTACTGCAAATGACGCATTTGGCGAGAGATATATATATAGTATATAATCTTGATGCATTTGCTTCATTTGATGATAAGATATCAGACATAAGTATGTTCGACGTGTACAACTCGCAAAAGATATGACTGGCCAAAAAAACAACGGGACCAAAGATCAAACCACTTGCCACGCCCACGACAAACGGAAAATTTAGCCCACCAATTGATGATGATGATCACAATGATGATGATGATGATGTCGATTATGTATAGACGGTCTTTATATATTTACAATTGTATTCCAGGTGATTGATTTGGCTGGCCGCAGCAGACGGCAAACATTGTTGCCGAATTTTGACCTGCCTTTTGTTATCAGTAAATTGGCATTGATATGAGCACAAGCTCTACACTATATACTCTGTATAATGGCAGTGAGTTCAGCGCCGTGGAGAGTTCTGGCCTGTCTGCCATTGGTGATAAGTTTGAAATGCTTCAAAGTGGGCCACCGGCGACCGGCAACGGGCAACATCGATTGCAGCTATCACGTGAATTTAGGGTATTATATAAATGTCAATTAAAATCGTATTTGGCTTAATAAATGCTAGTCGCAGGCTAATCGGAACCTCGCATCGCATCGCGTCGCATATAAATAAGTACACACCATATACAATGGTAAAGTTCCGCAACCACTTGTGAACTAGCCATATAAAAAGAACGGTTTATGGCCAAACTCTTATGTTGTTGCCAATAACAATTGTTAATTTGCTCTCCACTCGCCACTCGCTAATTGTTCGCGTAATTGCGCTTATGGGAAACCAGAGTGCTAAATCAGCCGCACACAGCTCAATTTTTATTTGTTGACGATATAATTGCATTCGCTGCGTTATTTAAATACCATATCGGATGTACTTTAGTCCTGATAAAAGTTCATCAGATATAGTATTCATTTATTGTCGTTAATCGCTCGAATTGAAGAATCTGTTGTTGGTGCTGAGATGTAAGTATATATACAAGTACCCGTGGCAAGGACTCTCGCTTGTGGAATTCTTAATACTTTTACCATTAGCATTTATGGCTAATAACTAAGTTGCGAGCCATCAATTTGTGACTCATACAATATGCAAGAGTTTAACAAATCGATACCGACTCAAACAATGAAGGTGCAAATAAGCAAATAAGGCTGCTGAATATTTAAAAAAAACCCAGTCGAGGCACGAGGAGAAGTAGAAGTCATTTCCACGACTCACCTCGAACGCATTTCAATTTCTCAAATGGCTAATCAAACACGACTCGATGGTTGGGCTAGTGGGGGGTTGGGAAGGGTAAGCACCTCCTGTGCATTGGAGGTGTATCGATTTCGATTGCAAATAGAAGAGTTGCTTGGCTCTCGGGGTGGTCACTAGCAGCTGGCAGACTGTTGCATTGGTCACGCAACCACACTGAAGCAACCGCATTCAATTCAATTGATTTTATTGCTCGTCAATAGTTGCTTCAATTAATACACATCGGTCATTTGCTTGGCTATATTGTATGCCGTTATTTGCCAAACTAACCAATTCTGTTCGGTTTGCGTTTCTTTCAGCCAGTAAAAAAGGTCGGAGTCGGAGCTAACTGAAGTTATAAACGGACGGCTTGGGGGCAGAGCCGTCGCATCCTTTTACTTACACTTACACGCCGGAGTCGAAGAGAACAGTCGCCATCACGACGTCGCCGCCGCAAGCGCCACCTTTGTCACCCGAGCACTTGGACGCCGCCAGCGCTGCCGATCGCGGGCGTGTCTACAAGCTGAGGAAGAAGAAATACTTGAACGCAGCGCACATCACATAGATTAGATAGATTAGGTAAGACAAGGAGCAGCCAATCATCATCATCAGCAGCAACAGCAGCAGCAGCAGCAAGAGCAGAGCAGAGCAGAGACGACAGAGGATAGCATAGCATGCCCGTGCAGTCACCAATTGAGATAAGCAATCGTGCCATCGAGCATATCGACGATGTTGATCCGCTCGAATATCATGGCCATTGGGAGCCGGTGGGCGTGGCACGCGTCCAAAACACTGGCACCTCGGCCATGGTCACATTCAGTAAGCGCAAACAACAGCCGTATATCATCGGTGGCGCCCTCGACACCGATATGTACATGTTCGAGCAGCTTCACTTTCATTGGTCCGACACGGATGAGTCTGGCTGCGAGCACACGCTGGAGGGCATGAAGTACTCGATGGAGGCGCATGCCGTTCACTATAATGCCAAGTATAAGGATTTTGCCGAGGCAAAAAACAAACCGGACGGACTCGCTGTTGTCGCATTCTTCATACAGGCCTGTGGCGACAAGGACTGCCCCGAGTTCAAGAAGATCACCGAGGGCATACGCATTGTCCAAAAGATACACACAAACGCATCCCTCGACTCGGGTACGCATCCAAAGAAAAAGTAACCAATAAATAAATATGTGTGTAAATTTACCATTCTATATTTGATAGACTGCCTGTCCTGGATCGGTCTGCAGGAGCTAAGCAAACACTATTACACATACAAGGGATCGCTGACAACGGCGCCGTACTTTGAGAGTGTCACATGGATCATCTACCGGACGCCCATCTATGTGTCGCGTGGCCAGGTAAAGTACACATACAAAGTATATCGCCAAATCTGACCAATCTGATCTAATAAATTGTGCATTGTTTTATGTAGGTCGGCGTGTTCCGCAACTTGCAGTCGTGCCCCAAAGATCAGTCCAAGAAGATAGTCAGCAATTACCGTGAGATTCAGCGCCCGCACAAGGATCCAGAGATCTTCTTTGCGCGCAACACAAACACAAAGTCCAAATTATGATGTGCTTGTCTCGCCTTGTCGCGCTGTCTTTAATTTGCCATGAATGTAAATGGTGCATCTACCAAAAACTAGAAGTTCAACTCCGAATTACCCTCACCAAAGCCCGGCTCCATGGTGACTCTGTGCGGCTTTTGGTTATCTTATTAACTTGTTTTGTTTTTTCTCTTTATCTCTGTTTTTTTTTTTTTTAAATTTTTTGCTTTTTGCCTACTACTCGTAAATCGAACTAATGACGGAAGTCAAATGTAAATTTTACAATTCGATGGTTGTCAATAAGCTTTTGTTAATTGTCTCATGTACATAGCTAAGCAGACGCATTAATTGATGTGATTACAATGCGCGAATGAATCATGGTCGGAACGAGCGACTGCCTTGCATTCAATATTTCTCGGAAATATTCATTAATTATTATTACATACAACCTTAAAACACTTAAAACACATCTACTGAATATGTATAAACTTTTAAACTAAGCAAACCTAATTTTTTGTATGCAAACCTGAATTTCGAAATTATCAGTAATATATATATACAACATATATGTGTGCATATATGTATGTCATATCGTGCGTTAATCAGCACTCGAGTATATGCGCTACTACAGCTTTTCTCTGTTGGCCCATCATCCCTCAGTCTGATTCCAGCAGCAGTGGCACCAGATGCTTCACAAACCACTCCTTGGATATGGCCAGATGATCGCCTTCGGTGCTGAGAAACTGTAGTTTTCCACGCTGATTCATCAGCTCCAGTCCAAGCTGCAAGCAGACATGCATGCATATTAAATGGAATCCAATTTCATCATGTATATCGAATCTCATCGGAACTTACATCCTTAAAGACTTTGCTCTGGTTGAGCGGCAATATGGTTTTGTCCTGGCCAGGTGCATAGAATTCAAACCACTGCGACTCCTTTGGCTGCACAATGGTGTCGTTGAGAAACTTGACCATTACAAACCTGCCAAGAACCCGCATTAGGATTAACTATCACATCAAATCAGATGCGAATTACTGACACGCCTCTCACCTCTTCAGCTTGTTGAGATTCTCCGCATATCTTTCGTTCACATACAGCTCATTGTTGATGTCCGCCAGAAAGCTGCTCTTGAGCCGGTAGCTGCTCACGTCGAGAGGATCGTGCCAATATGTGGCCTGGACCAGATCATTTTGTACCCATCTGCACACATATTGCAAGCATATATATATATATTTATACAGTTGCGGTCAAAATAATAGGACTGCTGCTTTGCATAAAAATGAGGTGATCAACTCGAGGACTCTTCAAAATGAAGAAAAATGCAATTCTGCTAAACAAAAAATGTTTGGTTTCTTATCTGGGAATGTGTTAAAATATTATTATTTTTCAAATACTAAAGGTAGTCAAATATACCCACCCATCATATCTAGTTTTTAGAAATATTATTTAGCCGCAGGGAAAGCTGAGAAAACTTGACAATTGTTCTATTACTATTACAATGATAAATATAAATAATAATTTAATAAAAATGAATAAACATATAATCAATTTAAGGACTTTAATTTGTATTGTTAATAAATTGCATATCTATGCAAACTTTTAATGTTTACTTATCTTCAGTACCGATGGCTTGTGTTTAAATCAAATTTTCATAATTTTCCAACTATATTTTAAGTGCTCTTTTACCATTTTCCAAAACATGAGGGCACTACTATTATTGTGACTGCAGATTTATATACAGTGGCGTGCAGCTCAGATCGCCCAGTGTCTAGCAAAAATTTTAATTGCGTCAGAAACTTATTTTCAATTTCAATTCAACATTTTTAATACAAATTCAAAATTTGTTGCCAGGACGGATGGAATTATGTGTGGCGACACTCCAATACTGAGCTGAATCCCAAAAACATAAAGGCAACAGTCAAGCACGGCGGAGGAAGTGGCATGGTATGGGCATCTATCTAGGCAGCCCGCGACGGAAATTTTGTGTTCATTGAAACGACAATGGACAGGAAAGTGTACTTTGATATACTAAAGGAAAATGCACTCCAAAGTGCCGATAAGCTAGGAATCCGACGTACTTTCCGGTTCTACAAGGACAACGACCCCAAGCACAGTATAGTCCTGGCTTAGATCGAACTGCCCCCACATGATGATGCCACCGGCCCAGTCTCCAGACTTAAATGTTATTGAAAATTTGTGAGCTCTGCTGGAAAATAACATCCGGAATCACAACATATCCACCAAACAGGATCTCAAGACAGCTCTGCTGGAGGAGTGGAACAATATCAGCCCAGAAACTACCCGGAAGCTGCTATCTTCCATGAAAAATAGATTAAGCGAAGTTGTTAAGGCTAAGGGATATCATACTAAGTATTAGCATCCTTATTTAAGCTTTTATACGCCAAATATGTAACTTTTTTTTAGACTGTTCAAAATAACATTAAACAAATTGGCATTTAAACATTTTTAATTTGTTTCCTTGTTTAAGCTTTATAGCACTTTAAAGACACTAGACACTGTGCGATCTGAGCTGCAAGCCACTGTACATATGTATATGGTTGATGTTACTTACTTCTCGTAGGCGGCATAGTTGAGCAGCCTGGTGATGCGCTCGCAGCTGCTGACGCTCAGCGTTGGGCACTTGGGCACGCCAAAAACGCCCTGATGCTGTCCGCCCAAACTGATCAGCGTTCGCATTCTCGGGTTGGGGCAGCGTTGGGCCACCGCTCGACTGCAGTGAAGCAGAAAGAAAGACAGCTCTAGTGTTAATCAAAAGAATCTAAATCCTTATCCTTTGCCTACTTACAGGAATTGAGCGCCCTGCGAGAAGCCAATGGCATTGTAGCCATTGGACAGCTGCTCATCTTGGGCCAGCTGTTTGCAGACGTAGTCCACCTGCTTGTTGGGATGTATGAAAAAGCCGCTTTCATAGTCCAGCACAATGTTAGCACCGATTTCGAGGGAACGCACATAGGTGCCATTTGTTTGCTCCTCTATCAGTTTCTTGATGGAGCCCAGACTGAAGGGGAAACAACAAGTGTCGCCCATGCCGTGCCACAGTACCACGGGCAGGACATTCCCATTGCTGCTGTTACTGCTCTTGTCACCTGCAGCATTGGCAAGGCCAAAGTACAAGCAGCTTATCAAATAAACACAGATGTCAAGACGCATTTTGCTCGCAACTTAAACAGTGCCGGTTTTTTTGTTTTGCTTTATATACACAATGCAATGGGGCTGCCAGATTTTGTGAACAGCTGTCTAAGGCAATTAGCGCTGCCACATTTTGGAATGAAAACGTTTGTGGATAAGCAAATTGATTTATTAATTGCCATAATTGTCACAAAAGCAATTTAATAGAATATCACTTTGTGACTAATACCACCAAGCAGACAATGTTGTACTCTCTGCTAGCACTAAGCATAATATTTAAAAAAAAAATATACAAGAACATGGGCTTAGTTGCATCGTTTTCATTGTCGCTTGTGTGCTTCTAAAAGAATACAGCTTTTTGTTGCTTGAGAACATCTTAGCCAACTCTACAACCGATTCTGTGTCACTGCAGCGAGTGCCTACTGTGCTCAGCACTAAAGAAAATGAGCCGTTATGGCTATATGAAGTGTTGCAGTCAAGTTTATGTTTATTAAAGTCTTTGGCGCAGAAAGCTAATTTTTTCTTTTGTTGCATCGGTCAATACAAAAATAAGTGCAACTGTTTATGTTGGCTGCGCTAACGATTGTGACGTTTCTATGTGTCGCAGTATCCGCGACTTCAACCAGTCGGCATCTATTTATTGTGGATTGTGTAGTCGCTGTCAGATGCTTGCTGGTATGCGTTTCGTAGCAATTGACCAATGACAGACAACACTTAGGCGCTCAATTCAAACGATTGAAGTTGAAGAATCTTTCATTTAACTTTATTCTAGATTAAATTTTATGCAAAATTTAAGGAAGAGCATTTAGCTCTGAGTGTGCCTAGGGTATTTGATTAAGCAAGCAATCTAATTTAGCTTTTTGATAGAATTGATTGGAGTCAAATCAATTGACATTTGTCGGCGTCGCAAATTTAAAATACTATACTTATGCAACCACAGTTCAAGCATATAGAGCAGAGTCTAGTTACCTGAAAATAGTTTTGGTATAGATATATGTATGTATATTGAAAGCAACTTGATCAAAACAAAATTTGAGCTGGTTTTGTGTACAATTTTCACTTAAAACTAGATTTCTGACTTTTAACCGAGCACTTGAAGTCTGCATTTACATACGTATGTGTGAGTTAATTATGATACAGAGTACAATTAGATCGAGTCGCTTCATTCAGAGACATTGTCCTTCGTGCAGCACACACCAGTGAGGCACCACAGCATCCGGGTGGATGCCACGTGCGATAAGCCGTTCCCGATAACGATAGAATCGACGCTGAGCCATGGAAGCGGATGATCTCGGATTCGACCACAGGCGCTCGGCGGCAGCACCCGCTCTCGGCCAGATGCGCGCCTCTACAAGGGAGAGACGAGAGAGACAGAAAGAGAGGGATAGAGAGATTGTGTGTGTGATCTGTTGCGTGTGAGGTACTACTTACCTAAGGAGTTCTGATCAACATACTCGCTCCACATGCACACCTCGCCGCCGAGCACCGGAGCCGTCTGATGCAACTGGTTGCTGGCAGCGCGTGGGGCAACTGGTAGCGCATTGTCGTACACCTTGCGCCAGTTGTAGTAGCTGGTGCTGCCCCAGAAACCGTGATCCAAATACCAGGCATCTTTGGTGGAGATGAGCAGGCGATAGCCGCGTTGCAGTAAATTCCGATTAAGTGGATCCTGTGCACTGACCCACGTCTGGACGATGAAGCGCTCCTTGGGCAGCAGCTGTTCGATGTGCTCGGGATCGGTGAGGCGGCTGGACCACAAGATCACCGGTTTCGCCGCACTGACACTGGGAAACATGCGCCGATTGATCTCATCCCAAGCCTGAAGATTGCGCTGATGAAATTGCGACCAGAGGCGTAGAAAGCTCAGCTCGCTCAAATCATAGCCGCGTTTCTTCATCTCGGTGGTGATCTCTTCGGTGTGGTTCCAGCAGGGCACGTACACTTCATCGCCGCCCATGTGGATGGTCTCCTCGGGTGCGCCCAGCTCGGCAACATCCTCGAGTATCTCCTTGAGCACCGCATACATGTGCTCGTTCAGCGGATTCAGCTGGCCACATGGCGGCTGGACGCAAAAATTGCGCCACGGCGTCCGATTCAAACAGACGGACATGTTGCCCATGCCGGCGGCGGGTCCCCACTGCCAGCCATTGCCGGCATGCGAGGGTCCATCGATCTCGAGGAGAATGCGAATGCCGCGCAGCCGTGCATATTTCACCAGATTCACTGCATCCATATGCGAATACGTCTGACCCGTGGAATACGCACCATATTGTTGCATTTCGGGCACGCGCGTTATCTCCAGGGGAAAACTATGCGTATCCACCACATGCCAGTGGAGTACATTCAGCTTGGACGCTGCCATTGCGTCCAGGGTGTTCCGCATATACCGCAGTGGCATGAAATTGCGAGCGGTGTCCAGGAGCAGGCCGCGATGCGGATAGGCGGGTCGATCGTGCACCCGTGCGGCACTCACCAGAAGCAGTCCATTGGACAGACTGCCCGTGACCAGATTGGTGAGCGTTTCGAAGGCGTGCCGTGCTCCGTAGACCGTCGACGCCTTGATGTCGACGAAGGTGACGGCGTCCGTGGAGCGCACGACCATCATGTAGCTCTCGTCTGTGGTCCAGTCGAGCAGCAGGCTGCTGTCGTTGACTGTCGCCTTGACCAGCACCTCCTTGCTGCTGCCCAGCGTGCAATTGCGCAGGCATTCCTTGAGCAGGTTGCTCACAAACAACCGATTCGTTTCGCGTAGAAACTGGGTGGTTACCGCATTGGGGGCGACCACATTGAAGCGCACCTTCCACGGATCAAAGTGCACGCGCTCGTTGGACAGACTGCACTCAACCGTGGGCATTGGCCAGATCGAACCATATTTGCCACAGGATAGCCGACAATCCCGTTGACTCTCAAAACGCTGCTCGTTGTTTTCCACCACAGCGGCGGAGAGCACTTCCTTCTCGGGCAGGCAAAGATCGGTCGAGTCGCAGACCCATTTGCTACAAATAAATTATGAAGTACGAAGCTCGAATCAGCACTTGAATCACTCAACTCTCATCGTCTGCTCTATCGACTCGGCTGATGATCCTGATCAAGAATATACATATATACCTTATGGGGTCGGAGATGCTGCCCTCTGCCTGTTACATACTCAATCGCAAAACCATTATACCCTTTTTACCCATTTTCAATGGGTTCAGGCAATAAAATACTCATCTCTCGTTGTCCGCTTGTTGTTCGAAGTTTGTTTACAGGATTGCAATTATTTAACAGCTTAATGACTGTTATTTTCGTATTTAACATATCCATTTATGTTGCTCTCGTGTACAAGGCTAACTCAACTCTGCTTCACTTAATTGACAGATTTCCAACTGCAGTAATTGATGGTGGTCGATTCCAATATACCCTGTACCCTGCTCTTAAATAATTTCTAGTTCTATTACAATCGAAAATATATTCTCATATTGAGCTCATGTATTAAAGACGGCACATGTATTAAAAGTATATTTGTGTCTGTTGATAGTAATGCGATAAATATGAGGATATATGTATATTGTCGACTATAGCTTGCACATTTATAATTTGATCTTAATGAAATTTGGGCGATTACTCAATAATATGTCAATGTAAAATTCATATTTATAAGAAGCCTTTGCTTATAAAATTGTGATTTCATTGTTATCGGAAATTATAAGTGATCGATACAATGAAGCAAACTTGCGCGAGGTATACGAGAATATATTTGAAGTCTGTAGCTCTTATGGTCTCTCAGATTTGTGTGTTCATACAGACGGAAGGACGGACATGGCTATATCGACTTGGCTGCTAATCCTGATCAAAAATATATATATATACCTTATGGCGTCGGAGATGTTTCTTTCTGCCTGTCGCAAAACCATTAGACTCCTCATGCTCTGTTTCAATGAGTTCAGGGTATACAAAATACAACAACAATAACACAACAAAAAAATGCAAAAAATCATAATCCTGTGGAGTATTTGTGTTTCGATTAAATTCGTTTAGCAGTTGCACAAACCTTCTGCTGTTGCCTGCGCTCTCGCTGCTCTCATCAGCGACTGCGACTGCGACAGAGGCTGCGAGCGCTGCACATAGCAATAGCGTGAAATAACAGTGCTCGAAACGATTGAAGAGCATCTCGTAACCGTTTGGCCCGCTTGTTCCGTTCTATGTACTATGATGCACTACAATTGATAACCGCTAAGTGTAAGCAAGCTACGGCAGAAGAAAACCAATTCTGGCAGCGAATTTCGCATGCAGCGCCAATGACCACGGCGCATGCAAATGGGCGCAGCACAAAAACCGAACTGAAACTAAATTAAATGCTGAAAAAAGACTAGCTTATCGGTTGAGCTTATTTTTTGTAGCAGCGCGCGCTGGCGTCGCGTCGGCGTTGAAGCGTTGCTTTGCGCTTGTCAAGTCGGCAGAGTCAAAGAGCGAAATTATGTTGCTGTTGCTGTTGCTGTTATTGTTGTTACTGTTATGTTTTGCAGTGCGTTTGGAAAAGGGGTGGAATGGTAAAGGGGAAATATAGGTGGTTGAGAGGGGGGAGGTGGATGGGAACGGGGGCAATCGCATTGGTTTTGCAGTTGCTGTTATTACCGCTGCTGCTGCTTTTGCTGCTGCTGCTGTCCCGCTGCCATCTGGGACAAGCAAAAACGAGGGCGGCCTGATAAAAAAAGAATGGCAACTGAATAACAATAACAACAACATCAACATTAAACTAAACTGTTAAAAACAAGCCCATCAAAATGCATTCCGAATTTCAATTGCCCTTTGTTTCAAATCACAACATTTTTTCCTCGAGAAAATGAGATTATTTTGAATTTAAAACTAATGCGATCTGCAAAATGAGAAAAACCCAGAACTTGGACTTGGGAAAAATTCCACAAATTATTTATATGCAGCATTTTTTATAGTGTCTTCGCCAAAGGTAAAATTTACATTTTAATAGTAAACTTTTTTTTAATTTTGATTTTTAATAGAAATACAATACGGCAAGTATTTTAAGAATAAGGTTTAGTAATAAGTGGCTCTTAGCTTTTTATACAGATGTATCGTAGCAAGTAACAATAATAATAATGCTCTCAATAATTATTATGCTTGTGGTCAAGAGAGATTATTAAGTTGATATGCCCGATGGAAAGTAGATGAGCTGGCGAGAATTGGAAAGCCATAACATGATAAAAATATATTCCAAATTGGCGCAAAACTGATTCGCATGCTAAAAAGTCAATGGACAAGTTAAGTTTGTTGATTGCAAAGTCGAATGAGAAATTTTGCACTTGTATGCAAATCACTTACACCATGTGGCAGTGTCAGTGGCACACCGAATGTCATTATATTGTTGCAGTCAGAGTCTACAAAACTGCTCGATACTTTATTTGTCTGTCATTTGCAATTCTTTGCGAACAGAGTACCTAATGAACTTAATGATCTGTTAAGATCGGTTACTAGAAGAAACTAGGAATATTTAATTGTTTGACTCTAAAGTCAATTAAATTTGGGTGATTTCTTAAATTTTCTTTGTACATTTGTACTATGTATACGATTAAATTATGTAATACTTGAAAAGATCCCAGCGGATGCAATGCGGACTAAATCATGGGGGTTCCTCTGGTTAATAATAATTCCGACTTAGCACATTTTGTGAATCCCATGGGTATATGGGTTTGTATATAAATACATACATATAAGATATACATATATATGTATATATATTTAACTGTAATTTGATATCAATGTTTGCATTGAGTCAATGTCCTCATCAAAGTCGGACTCTCTCAAGAAAAGTACCTCATTATGGGAAAAATCCCTTTAATGATTAAGCAGCAAATATTTAGTTTTATAGATTTTTTTTATATAGATTGGCAAATATGGATATGCATATTTATTCTTATATATACATTGTTTGATTTTGAATAAACAGTTAATAAAATGTCATTATATATGTATGTCAGAATACGAATGCATAAAGTATTAACTGGTTATACGATGAAATATCCCTTACACGAGAGATCTCAATTAGAACACTTTTTATATACATACATATATATTTGCTTTTTGCTTGTTTTCGATTGTTTTTTTTTTTTTAGAAAATCACTCGCATATTTTACACCCTCATTCATTATGTTAGTATATTCGCACAAACAAAACTCAAAAAGAATAAGTCGAGAGCAAATTAAAAAGCACAAATCCATGAGCTGAAAACTGAAATGTGAACTCATGTGTGTGTGTGTGTGTGTGTGTGTGCGGGCATTGTTGATTATTATTTTTATTGTATTCGGCATTTACATCTGCACACACTCGCACCCATTCACACACACACACACTCACACACACATAGTTCATTTTTCATTATTATTTCTTTTTATTATTATTATATGTATTTCAATTTCATTTCAATTTCATGTGCGCTTTTGTGCGCTTTCAAATGAATTATGAGAAAGCGCCGCCTTAGCCCATTGTTGTTGTTGTTTTTGTTGCGGCAGAGTTGCCGCCTAAGTGTTTGAGCATGAGTGCGAGTGCGAGCGTGAGCGTGAGTGTGAATACGGGTGTGAGTGCGAGCGAGAGTGCGTGTGGGTGCCTTAGTTAGTATACAGTTAGAATAATTAAAACTTGTGCAGAGCGAAACAGCGAAGCCAGGCAGCATCCAGAGCAAGGAATAATTGGTGATGATACGTGTGCCCTTAAAGTATTCGGCCACAATATAAATACATACGCACACTTACACATATACATATGTGCGTGTGTGAGTAAGGATTTATTTGTATATTCGTTTTTTATTTATTATCAACTAAATTAGACACGAAAACAAAAATATAAAAAGAAAAAATGTATTAAACTAAAAAAAATAATATTTAGAATTGAATTACAAATAATAAAATAAGAAATGGTTATCCGATTCCTTAAGCTGAGTTAAGCGAAATGTGGGATTTAGTTTTTATTGTAATGGGATCTCTCAACTTCGAATAATTAGGTCTCTCAAAATTAAAAAGAAAAAGTTTTTCAATTGAATTAGGATTTATAAGTGTTTTTTTTGCAAAAATTGGAGGTTATGTTTATATATATGTATTTAGCAGGGTGTTAAATTAAAACATATTTCGGTTCCGATAAAGTATTTTTTTGCAATCGGGTTTGCATTGTTTCCTACCGGTACTGCTACTTATGAGCCTAATAAAAAAGTTTAAAAATACAAGTCTGAAGGATCCGAAGGATGCTGCACCGCTGCAATGTTTTGTTTCAAATTTATAATCCGAATTTTAATTGGTTAATTTTGGTCAATTATAACTACTGCGTGACTCATGCCATGCTCCTTATTCGTGTCCATCTCTAGGGACACACACACACATACACGCACACACTCATGTGCACATGTGGGAACGAAATGAATTTGCTCAACAGTTTCTGGCTTTCTGGACACGGATTGCAGACTGCAGGAGCCGTAAAAAAACTACTGCAACTAAACTCTCAGCTCCTGCTCCTTTTCCTGCTCTGGACCTGGTCCGCTGCAGGACAATGCATATGCAACCCCCGCCACTGATTATGACGTTGATTACATTGTGGCAGCGCATCCTCTCACGTCCACCCCTTACGCCCCCCTCTGACGACCCTCTCACGCCATGAGTGGTGTCCACCGCCCACTGGGCATGTCCGTCAGGCCGTCAGTCAGCTCCTCAGTCCGTCAGTTTGTCAGTCAACGGCTGCTTAGAACAATGCGAGATTAAAAAGCTGTAACAAATTACAAGCAAAACGGCAAATAAATTACAAAATAAAAAGCTGGCTTGAAAAAAAAACGAGCAGAAACAAAAAGTGAACGCAAAAACCCAGAGCAATGGGACGAGGCGGGCTGGGTGTGGCGACTCCCCGGACCCCGGACCACCATAGAGTTCAGCGTCCGGAATATTAGATGGGCTTGTCCTGCCCTCTTCGTATTGTACCAACTGTGCGACGGAACTTATGGCAAAGTTGATTAGCAACCGATAACCGATAGCACACAGATCAGCAATTAACCGATAACCGATAACACACAGATCAGCAAAAAAAGTAACGCAAGAAAAAAATAATAATAATAAATAAATAATACTTACTCAATCAATCCAAATCATATCAGTTAGATAATAGTTAGTACACCAAAAAATATATAACTTTTGAAAAATACAAAAATGTATTTTCATGCGTAAGAAAAACCGTTCTGCATTTGAGCAAAAAGATTATCAACATCGGAAATATATTGCTATATATGAAAATATAAATAAATATATAATAAATATATATTATAAATAAAGTTCGGTTGATTTTCATAATGATATTTGGGTCTTACAAAAATGTTTAAACACTCTGTTTATGTGTGAATGGGCTGCAATCCTGTTGTCGATGTGGATCTTCTTGTTGTTTGCTATTGTTAGTTGCAGCATTGTTTGAAGCACACACGGGTTAACAACTGCTCCGACTCTGGTGACCAGCAAATCAAATCAAATGAAATCAAATCAAAATTAACTCTTCGACATGCACGCTTTGGCACAGCATTTATTCCGTGCAGCACGTCCAGGTGCAGGTGCAGGGGCAGGTGCAGGTGCAGAGGCAGGGGCAGGTGCAGGTGGTAGAATTAACTTGCAACGGCAAAGAAAGTTCGAGTAGAGTAGGTGGAGGTATACACTGAGCAAAAAACATTTGTCCCTTGTTATTCGCATGCTAAAAATAACATTTACACTTTATTTACATAATTTAAAGATTTACAAAATAAGTTTCAAGTTACTTAAGAATGATATCTCGATTTTTACTTTGTTGTCAAGCGGAATTGTATTTGGGGTAAAGTTTGAGTTCCGGTTAGGTAAGCTAATAGTCCAGGGCATGTTTTTTCACAGTGTTAGCTTTTAAGTGGTGGAAGGGGGGGGGCTTCCCCCACTGTGCCACAGTAGCTGTTGTTGCAGTTGTTGTTGTTGGTGCTTTCGATGCACATGTTGTCGTGTTTCGCTGCTTTTTTTGTTGTTTTTGTTGTGCCGCAAACAATGCAAATTGCATGAATGAATGCCATTTTGCATTTGATTTGTTGTTGTTGTTGTTGTTGTTTTTGTTGCTGCTGTTGTTGTCTTCGCACACAGCTTGCATTCGGATTCGGATTCGGATTCAGGTTCAGATTCACATTCGCATTGAATTTCTCTTTTGATTAAATCAAATGCATAAAATGTTTTCAATTCAATCAGACGAAAGTACAAAATACAAAAAACGCCAGCAGAGAAAAGAGAATCGAAATCTAAATCAAAATCGGTCTCTTAACTTTTTTTAATTTGTGCACAGTTGTTTTCTGTTTTATTCTTTTTGCTTATATACCCTGTCAGCAATGTATTTGCACCCGAAGAGGGTGGTGCAACATGCTGAAGTTGTGCCACAAATAAAATCCTTTACTCTTCCATAAAAAAGTGTGTTGATTTTGAACTATTTAAAATGACACAATAAATATTTCAAGTAGAGGGTAGCTCTTAGTCGGCTATGCCCGACTGCAGAGACTTTTTACATTTTTTTGTTTGCTTTTTTTGTACCTCATGTGTGTGAGCATCTAGTTTTTTAATTAATTGCACTAACATTTACCCCTCGACATTGCTTTTGTCGAGCATTGGTTTGGCATTGTTTTAATTCTATTTGGCTTTTTTGTTTTTTGTTTTTTGTTTTTGTTTTTTGTTTTTGACTGAGTTTTGATTTCATTACTCGACAATTGTTGTTCAAGTTCAAGGCGAGCTGAGCTCAGCAGCTCGTTTGAACCTTAGACGAGCTGCTAAAGCTGTCCAACTGAAGAATAATTAATTAGAGCCTGATAGAAATTCAGTGAAGTCAACAAAAAGAAGCCAACAAAAAACCACAAATGAATAAAAATAGGAAATAAAGAAAACACTTGAGCTTTGTTTCAGAAAACTGCCGACTAATCATGGAGTGTTGATACTTATTTTAAATATATATTTTGCATACCACATATTTTGTGGGGAGTATCACAAACTTTAGCCATCGAATCACTGCCAGCATATTATAGAAAACAAATATCATTTCGACTTATCCGATTTATGTTCAACATAAAAATACAAACTCAATCGAACGTTCTTTTTACACAATTCCATTATTGACATTTCAGATATGTCTTGAAATGTTGTAACTGATTTCATACTTAGCACAAATTATGGCCTTCTGAGGGCTTCCGCTGCTTGTCGATGATAATATGAACTTGGATCGGGCCAGGGGCAGGGGAAGGGGAAGGGACTGGGTGGCAGTGGATAGCAGATAGCAGATAGCAGAATTGCGAGCAGAAATTCTGATTACATATTCTGATTCCATTTTTACCAAGACGAAGGAAAACAGACAACATTCAACAGCAAAACACACAGCGCAAGAAACAAAACAACATCAAATGTTTCCGACAGATGCGGAGATAGAGACTGAGATGGGGTGGGGGAGGAGGCGCCGGGGAGCTGCACGGGGCAGAAGTAGGTGCTGCTGATGGCAGCAGCTGAGTTGTTCCGGATGGGCTGCCAACTAGCAGAAACTTGACTGCCTGCCTCAATCTCGGCTTGCGTGGATGCGGATGCGGATGCGGATGCCTTATGCTCTATGCCTGCAGTTACTTTTGCACATCTCAGGGAATTTGTGACGGGACGGAGGCAGCACCTGTTGAACAATTTATTTGATCCGAAAGACCCTCTTATGCCAAAAGTATAGAATTATTTTAGAGCCCTTAATTTGAGTATTTTTATGTTTATTTTATATTTATTTTTTAGAAATTATGTTAATATATCATTATAATTGTTGTGGAGTAATAGTGAAGTATTCTCAGCTTTCGCTGTAGCTAAATAATATTTCTAAAAACTAGATCTGATGACTGGTTATATTTTACTACACTTTTATAGTTTTGTAGAATTGAATTTAGCCCTCATTTCGAAGAGGGTTCGATTTGAGCACCATAAAATAAGTCATAGTTTTATTAAATTCAGAAGCAGCACTACAATTATTTTGACCACAATTGTAGGTCTGGTCTGTGGTCTTGGAAAACTTGAAATTATTTACTGTTGTTTCTCTTTTAAATCGTCTCAGCATCAAGTTCTCTAAACGCACTCGATTTGAAGAGAGTTATAAAAATTTCGTCCTGGGAAGTTATAGTTGTAGAAGATTTGTATATATTCTAAAGAATATGATTCTAAAGTACCATTACTTCTGCATTACAAAAAATAATCGCTTTTAATTTAATTACTATTTGGCTAAGAGCATCATCGTGTTCAGTGTATTAAGGATTTACTTATAAATTGTCTTGTCCTTATTTCTTGTAGTCTTGGCCTCCTTCTCCCGCCCACATGAACTTACCCATACGCGAGCTCTTTCTCCCTCTTTCTTACTCTCTCTCTCTCTCTCTCTCTCTCTCTCTTTGTGTCTCGTCCTCTCTCTCTCTCTCCCTGTCTTGGTTAGTGCTTGTTGTGCTTGTCGCAAGGCGCCAACATAATCAGTATAACAAATGAGATCCTTGTCGACAGTTGTTTGTTGCTTTTGTGTCAGTGGCATCATCATTACAATGAAGTAGAAAGAGAGAGGGAGAGCGTGGCAGTTGGGGGTTGGGGTTGGGTTTGGTTTTGGGTGGGTTGGGCGCTCTGTCAACGCTCTCCGCTGCCGGCTCTTTTTGCCTGACACTCTACATTGTTATTGTTATTATTTTTGCTGCCTTTATGCAATGTTTTGATTAATTTTTGCCGCAGCCACCAAACTCTCCCAGCCCCGCTCCCTTCCTCTTCCTCCTCCTCCTTCCCCTCCACCCCTCCCTCACCTCGCATGCATTTGCCTGACTGCATTTGCGCTGTTGCTGTCGCTGTGGGCGGGGGATCGGGGTAATGGGGGCGTGGCTGTTTTGTTTAGTAGTTTTACGGCTCGCTTTCGGTAAACAATGAATGCTGACGGTGCGCATTGTCTCGTGCCATGGTAATAACGGTATAGAGAGAGAGCTGCCGGATGGGAGGGGTATGTGGGGCACAAATGGAACGAAGATGTTGCCACATTGAGATTTAATAAATCAACATGGCGGACACAGAGCAACTGAACACAAGAACCAGAAACAATGAACACAAGCCAGATAGACAGATGAAGAGACAGAGACAGGAGAGCGAGAAAGAGATACAGAGAGAGAGAGAGAGAGGAGACCGACAGGGGAAAAACAGAATTCCATTTTGCAAACCAATTTTGTAAATTATAACGCATTTTATACTTTAAACAAGCCCAGTAATTCTCAGTGGATATCCACAATGAACTTCTCATCTTTACAAACACAACACACACAACAGACAACACACACACTCACACACACGCCCACATACTGACACACATATATCAATTATATTGATTGCATTTGCATTGCAGCAAAGCGTGCCACGCCTTGTCCTCTTGCCCCTCTCACCCATCACCCGCCCACTCCCCTACCAGCTTGCCCCTTTTTATGCCGAAGTCAAATATAATGAAAATGCATTTTGTTGCAATTTTGATTGAGTTTCAATATGCATTTTATTGGACCAAAATCCCATACAGCAAAACCTGCCCAGGCGTATTTTAATGCTTTTTGAATAACGGCCCTCGAAAATACTACGGATTTTGCGGCTAATTTGATTAGTTCAGCCTGAACGGCGTTTGACTTTGGTAATTGAATAGCATTCGATGAATGCCAGCTGCAGCTTTATCATTCACCATCACCAGTCAATCTACATATGTATGTGAGGCTCAAATCAAACAAATCAAAACTATGTATATTGGACAGGGAATGTTCACATCTGCTCGGCATTTGCCAAAATCTGCATAAATACAACTAACAATAAATAAAAGTTCTTGCACCTTCGGTACTTCGGTGTTCAGTAAGAAATAAGTCAATAATGAAATTTGGCCAGCTTATCGATAATATTTCAATGTATTCCTCACATTTCTCAATGGGATCTGCCTTTATAATTGTGCCTTTCATTGCTATCTGAGATCGATTTGTATCGATATTAGCGATAGTCCTGCTTATCGAATAAATAAAATAAGCTTGGTCTGCGTAAGATATATCAAAACGTATACCATAAATTTAATATCTCTAGTACAATTGGAAATATATAAGTTAGATATGTGTGCCGAGCTTCTTAGCAAAATAGTTCATCTGATGTGCCTAGCTCTTTTTAACTCCAAGATCTACCATGTAGTTGAATTAACTTAACGTTAAGATAAAACTAAAAGAGTAATGAACAGTTATCTTTGTCACACCGAAGATTACATACTCTTGTACACCTTATAAATATTTTATCAGAACGGGTGACATGTTTGTCTACATCGATTCTATATCGATTCCACAACTCAAGACTTATCATTCGACAGATGGCGATCAATGGCAGCAAACTAATATAGCGCTCCGATCAGGTAGGCTTCGATTTTATATCGATAAGAAATCAAAATCAAATACGGTTGTTTACTCGCATTATCTTGAAATCTAGTAAACTAAATAACTCCGACTCAGATCGCCCAAAATACGTGAATTTGGTTGATACATCCCATTCCAGATTTCAGTGGCATTTTTGATGCCACAAGGGACGCGAGCTAAAGTCGAAGATTCGGGGCTGAAAAACCAACAATGAAATTCGTGTTTGATGGTGATGCTGATGAATGCCGAATGATGATGAGGACGATGAGGAGCTGTCGGAGGCGGAGTCGTGTGCTTTGGCCAAAGACGGTGGTTAATTGCAATTTTTAATTATGATTTTGTCATTGCGAACGGAAAAGAAAAACACAATCAAATCAAAACAGAAAAGAAGCAAAACAAAGCTGACAAAATGAGCTCAATGCAGATGGATGCCAATCAAAATATTGGATAAAAAAGTATTACGCATGAAACTAGGACTACTAACAAAAAACAAAAAAAAAAAAAAAAAACATAAAAATAATAATAATAAAAAGAAAAACTGAAAGCTCGCTGCATTTTGTAATCATTTTAATTGCCCCAATAATAATGCTGGCGCGGAAAGGGAATCAGCAGTCTCGAGCATAGGCACCTCAACCCTATAAACCGTACCGCACCGCACCGTACCCCCACCAACATTTACCAGCCGGTCTCTTTCAGGGCCTGCACAAACCGCACTTTATGAAAATCATTAAGTTAATTACATTTTTTGCACGCGGCAAATGCAATGCGAGAAACAACAGCAAGTTAGCAAAACACTGAATGCCAGGTAAAAACGAGACTCTATCTCTGTACTTGGCGAGAGAGAGAGAGAGACAGAAAGGGAGAGGAGAGAAGATGAAAATGCATTAAATAAAAAATATACACACATATAGACAGGCAGGGGGTGGGGGGGTGGGGAGTGGGAGCAAAACACAGGCATATCAAAATTATAATCAGCGCCACACAAAAGGACACGGCGCGCCTGAAGTTAGCTACGTGCGATGATGCGACAAGGGAGGGCAGAGGTAGAGGGTTGAGGGTTGGGGGTTGGGGGCGGGGGGCGGAAACAACAACAAATGTTGGCGCCTGTGCAGCTTTTGGACTCTGTCGGGGATTTCTCTAAATGGGCGCAATAACAAAAACATACTATATACAAAAAAGAAAATGAAGGAAAAAAAAAACAAAGTGGAAACACAACATGAGAAATATTTTCATAATACTAATTGCATCGTCACAATGTCATTTTCAGCAAGCGGGCAGGGCGAGCAGACAAAAGAGAGAGAGAGAGAGAGAGAGAGTGGGAGAGTGAGACAGAGATGCCCATGGCGTCTCTCTGCCTGTCTGTCAGGACAGAACGTTGACGAACGGGACGAGAACGAGATGAGTTGAGTTGAGTTGAGCTGAGAAGAGATGAAACTGAATTTATGCTAAAATGCAGCCAAGCAAAAGAAACAACAATAATAACAAGAAGAACAACAACAGCGATGACGACAACCGTTGCATGAATCCTGGCAGCAAGGACTCGCTTGCCAGCCTGCCGGCTGACTGCATGCCACAAAAGAAAATGAGTTGGAAAAAAAAGTAATTAAAAAGGGAACCGAACAACAAATGCTGAGCTACTTGCAGCAAACACGAATTCACAACTACACTACAAATGTTGGCATTTGCAAATTTGTGCATATTTGCAACAGATAAAAGGACGAAAGCTTGTCTTCCAATTTCTGACTTTTGTATTTAGACATCATCTGGAATCTGGAAGATATACTTAGCTTATGGGTTGAACAATTGCATTTTTTCTCTTATTTAGTCTGCTTTCGGTTAAAGTAGATCACATTAGTTAAAATCAGCTAAAATTTAAAGTTAATTTTTTAGTTTAAAAACAAATGTTGAGTTTTGTAAGTAGTCGCAACAGACACAACAATTTGTAGCGCAAAGTTGCAGTTGTGTTGGGGCCTGTCAGCCAGTGAGACAGTCAGCCCAGAAGGGGGGGAGCGGGTAAGAAAAATTCAAATGCATTAACACAGCGTAACAATGTGGGCAAATGTTAACATTGAGCGCTAATTTGCCACATGCCGTTGCAGCTGCAGTTGCACTTACGTCGCCAGATAACATGCACATGGAGAGGCCCGCAAAACATATTCGCATCCAAATGAAGGAAAGTGAGGAATGAGGCGAGCGGCAACAGGAGCAACAGAAGCTGAGCATCTGGCTGACATGACAGAATGACAGAAGTCCTGGCAATTTAAATTGACACTGCCGTGGCAATGACAGAAACAGAAGACACGGATTTTATTTAGTGTTTAAGTAGAGCGATCAGCTTTGATCGTTCAGTTCTGATCGGCTCTATTAAAATTATATTTACATTTTTTGTTTGTCATTGATTTCTATGAATTAGCCAAGATATTGGGGGGGTAAGGCATAGTTTGATCGGGATCGAATGAGAATAAGTCATAAGCCTACCAAGAGGCAGTTATATAATTATCAGGCAAACTTAAAGTGTAATTACAGTTTTCAATTGTATATTTAATATTTAAATTATTCGTATAAAAATGTTTATTTCATTTGCATTGAAATCCTATTTAATATTCAAATTATATGTGTACAAATCTTTATTTTATTTTCAACAAAATACTGCTCAGGCAATTTTACCTTCCTCTTAATATGGATTGCGGCAATCAGTGCAATAAATCTGCACTTGAGTTAAGGACTTATAGAAAATAGATAGTTGCTTATTCAATAAAAATCTAGTTAATAATTACTCAGACCTAAGCAAAAAAACATCACAACCCCAAAAGTATGCAATGGATAATAAACAGAAGAGAAGACGCCATTTTGCTTAAACGTACTCGCGATGTGTGTGTGTGTGTTTGTGTCTGTGTGTGTGCTCACGTGCTGCAAACTTATTTAATCAAAATTCAGCAACAACAACCACAACAACAAAAGGGGCGCGCTAAAATAAATAATTAACAGCAAACGAAGTTGCATGTGAAAGCGAGATAGAAAAACACAAAGCAGCGCACTCGTTCACACACACACACAAGCACACACACACAAAGGCACTTGTAGTTAGTGAAAGACCAATGAGCGCGACAAAACAATGGACACACACACACATACACACAAACGTACACACACATGCACACAAATTAGTATAAGCTCCACAAATGCTTGCAACGATGCTCAGGTGAAATGCGCGTTGTCATAATGAATTCCAGTTGCAGCAGCAGCAGCAACAACAATAACAGCAACAACAACAGCATCAAATTACAAAATTAAAAATGGCGGGCGAGGAGTGGAGCAGCTTTGGGGAGAAAGCAGAGACAAAAGGCAAACACGAAATCATTTTCATAATTTCAATGAGATGTTGTCAACACTGACGTTCATCTCGTTGGTCAACCCCACACACACACACACACACACACACACACAAGCACACACAAGCAGACAGCTGTGCTCGTTTATGATTGGCTTCGGCGCAAAAGAAGCAAATGAAATAAAACAACAACAACAACGAAAACAAACACGAACATAATAACAGGAGAAGCAGGATGAGGAAAGGGGTGGGTGGAGCTGCCGCCACGCCTATGCCTCAGTATTAATAAATAAATATAATTTTAGCGCAAGCGCAGGCAAACATAAGCAGCAACAGCAGTAGCAACAACAACAATAACAATGCAGCAACGAAACAATGCATGCAAATGAGAAAATTACATCCCTTCATTTGTTTGCGACACACACACACACACACGCACATTTGCATGTGCATTGTTGTTATTGTTGTATTCGTTGTATGCGGCTCGGCTGCCAGGTGGCATCAGCTGTGGTGGCAACCTCATTTTAAATGCGCCTTTGCCAACGCCCATCCCCCTCACCACCGCAAGCGAACAACAACAAAACTTACTCTCCCTCTGTCTTACTCTCCCTCCATTTCTCTATCTCTCACTGTCTCTCTCTCTCTCTGTCTCTCTCTACATATGTATGAATGTTTGTGTGCGGGAACGGGATGTTGCCTTATTGTTTAGCTGACGACGTTGGTGCTGTTTCTACTGCTGCTGCTAAGTGATTTGAATTTTATTATTCACAGGTGCATCATACACACATACACACACATATGCATGTTTGCATGTATGTCTGTGTGTGCATATATGCATGTGCACAATTCGGAGAGTGGTGAACAGTGGAACGAGAGCGGTTCAAACAGCTATAAATATGTATATGTTTTGATATGCATATTTTAAATGACTGGACATTTAAAGATCGAAAAGTTAAAAAATATATTTTAATTTAATGCCCAAAATAATAAATTCTAAACAATAAAAATAATAGTTGTAAGACTAAAAATAATAATTTCAATACTAGAATCTAAGCTTATTTGACTCAACACATTATGAAAATATTAAATGAGTACAACAACGAGATTTATTTTTATTATTGCATTGATATATAATTTGTAAGAAGTAAAATATAATATTAGTAGTGAGGATAAATATCTATAGAAGAAAGTGTCAATTAGCACCTGTGTTTTGCATACACAAATAATTGCCTACTTTTCAGCAGTAGTCGTACCACGGTATGGCTTGTAGTCCGCCCAACAGCCAGAGTCCCGTTAAGGCAAAACAGCACTTATGAGGTTTTTGTGCTTGTGCCGTAATTTAACGAAGTCAAAACGAGAAAACAATAAAAGCCGACGCAGCCAGCAAAACAACAACAACAACAACATGGCATGTATCTGTGTGTTAGTGTTGGTGTAAGCGGAGAGTGTGCTCATTAAAAGCCGAGCACTTAGCGCTATGTTTGTATGTGTGTATTGTTGTGTGTTATATTTGTTTATGTTTTCACAACGAATGAGCGAATGAGCGAGCGGAACGAACGGAGGCTGCGCGCGCTCCTTGCTGCCACCTGCCATTCTAAGTGGTTGCCGAGACGAGAGCGAGACGGCGAACGGCGAATTCAGCGGGGCAGAGCAAGTGCGTGAGCGAGTGCGAGTGCTACAGAGACAGAGAGCGAGAGAGAGCGAGAGCGAAAGAGAAAGAGAGTGGGGCTCTCAAAGCATATTAATCATATTTATATTAAAGAAACAAGCTAATATATTTTTGCTAAGCCACATTTCAAGCGATTGCCTAAAAGCATGCAACATTTTTTGTTTCTGTTTTTTTTTTATCCATATGTGAGTATTAATTAGCAAAAAGTTTACAATGTGTTGCATTGCATTGTGTTGTAATTATTATGCCACAAGGCTCACCACGAGCACATTCGTACAAACGCAACGAGTCGTAGGCGCAGCCAAACACACACACACACACACCCACACACACACATACATAGAGTTGGCTGAGGCAACGATTATGCATAAAAGCCAAAGGACGCTGTCTGCATTTCCGCAGTCGCTGGCCAAACGCGCCATTCGAAAGTCAACGTTTTTTGTTGTTGTGTCTGTGTGTTTTTGGCTCTAGCGCCATCTAGTGTGCGTTATTCATAATTAATTTATGAGCGCTTTGTTTTTTTTTTCGTTAACTCTGCTCCTGTGATTGACTGATTGATTGATTGATAAGCGAGCAAACAGTGAACAGAAAAAAAAGAAAAAAAATAAGATTTTGAATTGAGTGGCAAATATTGATTTGATGGCGGGGCCATTTATATCGCCGCTGCCGGGCGATCTGCTCACAGAGTACATGTTCGGCAGGCGGCGGCAGCGACGCAACCGGACCACATTCACGCCACAGCAGCTGCAGGAACTGGAGGCACTCTTCCAGAAGACCCACTATCCGGATGTCTTCCTGCGCGAGGAAGTCGCCCTGCGCATCAGCCTCAGCGAGGCGCGCGTTCAGGTGAATCACGCGGCAGCCAAGCTCCAGCTAGACGCGTGTCACAATTCGGATAGCTTAGTGGTTTATTGAAAACATAACCAGTCCATTTCCTGCTGCACAAAAAATAATAGGCACTCCAAACTGTATAGTATCTCCATGTGAATCCATGAAAAACCATAGAAATAGACAAAAATTACCATTTTTTTTTACTTTAGCATTATTCTTAAGTGTACCAATGTTGCACTAATAATTCGTACACCTGACATATAAAACAACATTTTTATATGATTTTGAAGATAATTGAATTTACTTTCCAAAAAGAATGAACTTGTTTGTCTAGTCAATCCCCTAGACTCTATAAAAAATACAGAATTGTTGCTAACTTTCATACACTTAAATATATAAACATAATATCAGAAAATTCAAATCAATTTTTGTCTTATTTGAATAGAAATATTACCTTCAAGCAAACATTAAATATGCAGTTAATTTCTTTTAAAAATGTTATATTTATTTTCATTAGGCTATAGTATTTTCTCATAAAACTTTTAAAATATGATATGTTCAATATCAAAAACAAATAATTCGGCACAATAATTAACAATGTTGGAAGATAACTATTTTTTGAGAATCAAATCGATTGAAAAGAAAAAAGTTTAAATTTAATTTTTTCGATTGACTTCTGAGCTACCTTTATATGGTGGTCTCAAATGAGCTATACACGAGATATATCAAAGAGCTGCAAACAAAAAAGATCAATATACTTATTTTACCGTATTTTCTTTGGAACCAAATTAATTTTCAAATGAAGAATAACATTTATCATCATAAGGATTCACCATTTTTGATGAGCACGTCGAGATGTGTGACTATTATATATACATATAGCTAGGGTTAAAATAATAGGAGTGCACACATATGTTTTGGAAAATCTAAAAGAAACACTTAAAATTTAATTAAGAAATAATGAAAATTGTTGTTAAACACAAGCAATCAATATTGAAGATGAGCCAATACTAAAAATTGGATTAGGTACAACATTTATTCGTAAACCAAATTAAGGCCCTTAAATAGAATATTTTTATATTTATTTTTGGGAAGCAGTACTAAAACTATTATTTTGACCGCAACTGTACCTATTTATATATAATTTAGTTGAGATATGAGCAATTAGTTATTTATTTGCTTTAATTCGCCAATTCCTTAGTGACATAAGTAAGCAGTTTTTGACTTGGATACTTTTGTGTTCCAGGTGTGGTTTCAGATAGATCGAGCCAAGTGGCGCAAACAGGCGCGTCTCCAGCTGCTGCAGGATGCTTGGCGGATGCGATGCCTCAGTCTGGGCACGCCGCCCGTCATAGCCGGAGGCGGTGCGAATAGGCCAGCCAATAATGGTACAGCCAGCAATGGTAACAACCAAATGCCCGAAAATCTATCGGCGGCCAACACAGCGGCTAGCAAAGAATCATTGATCAACGATGGAGCCGTCAACGATGCTGTGCCGCTGGCCAATGGACAAGGCGCAACAAATTTTACAATGATGCATCCGGCATTCCAGCATCAACAGCAGCAGCAGCATCCGCAGTCCGAGCACGAGAAGCTTTCGAAAACCTACACAGAATTGAAGCTATATAAGGAGTCGACGGCGCACGGCGTTGCCCAACTGGATCTGGGCGGAATGGCTGCACTCGGTCATAACTCTGACGAGGGCTCCGATGGGTCGGATTCCGAGGAAATTGATCTAACCTCGGGTGCCTGCATCGATTTCTCACAGAGCACCAAATTGCAACAGCAACAGCAACAACAGCAGCAGACTTCAAATGGTGTGCACTAGGCCGATACGCGTCTATATATGGTGTATATATAATGAGACGGAATGATTTATGCATGTAATATGTATTGATTACATTGCCCTTTACATTTTCCTTTGTTTTTTGGTTTAAAAATACAGACACAACTCAAACATAAAATTTAGACTTGCTTAACGTATATTTTCTTTGTTTTCAATATTTGAATTCAAATATGCGCGCGTTCGCGTTTGTATCGAAAAATCGATTAGCTGCAAGCAGTGTGGCCGTTGTCATCGGGTTGTAATTTCATTTTGTTTGCATTCACTGGTCACATTGGTAATTTCACTCAAGCGAAGCGGAGTTTAAAAGTGGAAATTTCATGGGAATGGGAAAAAAGACTGCTGACATGCAGATATGTAAATACTCCTTTTAATGGGAATCACATGAAAATCACGAGTCAATTTCGTAAAATACTGTTATGTATATTTATATACATGGTCAAATCATACAAAGCGTTAACAAGAGCTATTTGTGGTCAAAAGAGATGACACTTGAATACGAGTAGGTTTGATGAGTGTGACGTGATACAGGGTTGTATCGCTCGGAACAGCGCTCTCTATGTACCAAGTGTTCAGAGTCGTGTCACTCAAGGAATCGTACTTAATCCTCATGTACCAAGTCATTCAGTCTCTTGGCAGCTGTCAGTGTGTCGTGTTTTGAGGACGGGTGGTTCTCTTGTTGACATCATCTATGGATTGTTTGCTACTATTTAAAATTGCCGTATTGCAATCCAGGGGAAAGAAATGAAAGTGATTCGTGTACCCAAGGATCCGAATAGAAAGTGACAATGGGAGGAGGCATTCAATTTAAAATTTGGGAACAGCTGCCGGATAAGCACTTTGAACCAACCGATTGGAAGGAATCCTCAAACAAATTCAAATCAATCGCAAAGCGACGCCGCACAGCAGCTACAGCAGGAAGAGCATCTCAGGAATTGCAGTGCAAGGAACAACAATATAATTATCTACACTTCTACATATACACACTGGATTGAAAAACAGGTGCGAACACAATAATTTAACTTAACTTAACTTAATTTAGCTTAACTTAACGTGAAATTATTTACATTTTGTGACTATCGTTTCTTTAAGCATCGTTACCCAACCAAAGTTATCTAATTTGCATAATTCCAGAGAATGTTGTGCCATTTTTGTTTGGCACCCTTGATCCGTGCCAGTCCTATAGAATCATATTTATATGTTTGCCATATTCAGATTTGTTGTTTCAAGTAAAGGAACTTTTCTTTCATTTTATGCAGCTCAATATGAGGAGAAAACGGATTCCCACTACCATGTTGTACAGATGACTGCGCAAGGTGCATATCAAGAGAGGTATTCTCAATGTAGCCATCGAACTGATGGAGCATAACATGAATCTTCTGAATTCCCTGGAATTCCCAATTGTATCTCCAGGTATCTCCAACGGTAAGTAAACAACTCAAAAATAGAAAAATAAATATAAATAGAAATATATGTATATTTTCTGGCAGGACATGGTTCATCTAGGACTTGCGGGTTCATCATTTTACACCAGTTACACCACTGCTGAAAAATGTGAGAACTCATTTCTTGGCCAATGGTTTTTTAATAAAGGGCAAACTATTGATGTGATGAGAACGGAATGCGGACACTCCGATCAACCCGATCCAATGCAGTTCAAGTGTAGAATACGCAAATATATAAGGGGTATGCATGAGTTCTAAGAAAAAACCGAATTTGTCAGCATTCAATGAATAAACTGCAACCGATACCACATTAATCGGGGTTTTATTTTTTCTAATATTTTATTTTTAATATTTCAACCAATTAATAATATCTAAAATATCTTATAGAATTCTTTACAGTTAAATATATGAAATAGAGGAGCGCAAGCAAAGTAAAACCATCAACCTAACTATCTATCCCTTTCGCACACACGAGTCGAACTCACATCAGTGAGAAGAAAGCAATGCGATTTGAGCAAATTTACAATCTCTTTCGCACGAGCGAGTGTGATGCAGTTTGGGCTATTAAATAGCCAGATTTAGCTTTTAAAAGCTAATATAGAATATTTATTTTTCTAAATTTCGGTTTAAGATCGATAGATAGATTCAACCTGAAACATCTAGTTTCGATTTCAGATAAAAATTGTCTTAAGTAGCATTTCGCCTTTCTGATAATTTCTGAAGATCGAATAGACTCCAAATATGCATATCTGTTAATATATAAAATTTATAAAGTGCAATAAATAGTTTATTTGTAATATGCCAAAGAAACACAAAGTGAGTATTGTGCACTTTGTGTTATCTTTTATCTTATCGTCTGTTGACTGTTGTGAACAATTCGCAACAGGTGGCAGCTCTGGCAAATCAGCTGCTCCAATTTCTGCATAAATTGATATATTACCCTCCACTGGTTGCATTTTTCAAAGGGATCTCATGGAGTATGCACACGAGCAGGAGCAGGAGCAGGAGCATGAGGAGCAAGAGCAGATGGAGAAGGAGGAGCCAACACGCGCCAATGTTCTCGAGCAGCTGAGGAAGGTGAGAAAATGTTTGCTATTATTTCTTCTTTAGTTCTTTAGTAATCCTATTCATATACGTGCACAGCGCGAATTGTTCGTCCCAAATGCCAATCAGCTGACAATGCACCAGTTGCAGCACATTTACAACGGATTCATTGTGCCGCATCCGCGTCGGGAGAGACGTGAGACGCGTCAGCATAAGTTGCCACAGAGACTGCCCGTAGATGCAGTACAGCAGATGCAGTGCATCACAGTTGTCTGCGTGGCCGGCGTCAGGCGACGTGGCCACTGCAACCCCGAGCCGCTGCTGCGACGCAACTGCAGCAGCGCTGCCAAGCGTCGCCGCATCGAACAGCAGCCATGATCTCGTTGCTGGCGATAAGAACATTGATAACTTATCAATTGCCAGCACATCTTTGCGGCAAACTGGAGCTGCGAGCGGAAGTAGGGGACAAACAGCAGCCAAATAGGGAAGCGCTGCTGCTGCTGGACGGAAGACAAGCATGAAGCAATCGCAGTTTCCACCAGAGTCGTCTGCCCATAGTTGGGTGCATTAATATCATTATATTATTAATTACTCTGATTATTTTGACAATGATAATGATAATAGAAAGCATTGATTGAACTGCTAGTCATTATTGTGGCTTAAGGTCTTTAATCCTGCATATCCTTGAATGCGAATACTACAAGCTATGTCTTAAAAACAAATATCCTATTCATAAAAAAATCAAATGTTTTGTTTTTATAATTTGTAAACTTAAGAGACTTTAAAAAAAGTGAGAAAGGACAAACCACTATTTTATTACCTTATTTATTATATAATAAAATTTGCAAAACGAACCAAGATGGAATGTCGCAATGGTGCTATTAGTTTTTGTTTGCAATATTCGAGAAATAAAACGATTCCTGTTCTCTAACATTTATTTTTATTATTGTATAATTTATAGTAATCAAAAATGAATGCAATTTTTTTTACAAATGTTCTTTACACTAACTAAAATGAATCGATTTTTTGTCACACAAATATATAAATGCATTTTTGGCTTCGACTAGGAAACAGAAATATCTGAATGCGACTTATAGACTAGTGAGTCCTGGGCGGTGATGTGAAGTGTGATGGGATGATTCACTACCAATCCATAAATTCATCGTCATCCTCATCATCGTTAGTATCGCTGTCGCCGATTTGTTGTTGGCATTATTGTTTCTCTAACATTTATTTTTATTATTAAATAATTTATAGTAATCGGAGATGAATGCTATTTTTTTTTACCAAATGTTATTAACACTTATTATTATTACAACTAGTGGATGTTTATACATATGTATAGAATGAGTTTTTGGCTTCGACTAGGACACAGAAATTTCTGCAGGGGGCTTATAAGCTAGTGAGTCTTGGGCGATGAAGAACTGAAGTTATGTGTGATGGGATGGCATGATTTACTCCTGATCCATAAATTCATCGTTATCCTCATCGCTGTCGTCTATTGGTGGATTGTTGTTGTTGGCATTATGGTTTTGGTATCCGGCGGGAGGACTGTGACGCATTGGATGCTGTGCCGGGGGAAGCGGTGCATTTGGTCGCTGACCGACCATCCTGGCCGTAATCGGGCGATAGTACATGCTGCAATTGAGATACTCCTCAGCCTCCTCCTCATTAGTGCCGATCATCGACTCCTCAATGGCCCGCGAATAATCCTCGATTTCCTCATCATACAAATGCGGTGCACCGTTCGCAAAGGTGGCAAAGCGCATTGGATCCCGCAGCAGGCTCATCATATTCCACTGACGGCAATTTGGACTATTCACATAATCACGCAGCTCGGCCAGAGATCGGGCTGTCGCACTCACCGACACCTGGTAGTATTCCTCCTGGGTGAGCCAGCGAGGTTTGGGTGGAAATCGGCGTTTGTAAATGGTGCGAGCGTATTTCATCAGCCATTTGGGACAGTAGTTGGCCAGAAAAGTGGCAGCGATGATGACGATACAGGCATTGCTGTGCCAGCTACTAAGGAACGCGATTCCGGCGCCAATCGCTTGCAGCACCCACTTGATAATGTTCTGGGAGCGTGGATTTTTCGGTGGTCCAAAGCGATAGCAAATTAGAAACGATACCAAGCCCGTAATGGCCAAATACCACAGCACATAGTCGCGATATGTGAGCAGTATAAGTCGGATATTGTGCGCCAGCTGCTTGATAATATAAAATCCGATTGTCCAACCGCCGATCAGGACGCCGTACATCATAGGACGGCGTGGAAAGAGTTTGGCGGTGATCGCAATGATTACCAGAAGTGAGGCACAAATGCCCACCACAATCCCGGCCAGATAGTAGAAGACACTGTTCTTCGCCAATTTCCCGGCACCACAAATGATGATCAGACCGCAGCTCAACTCCGCCAGACGCAACCAATCCAATTGGACATGTCTCAGGCCCACATTGTACGGCTGCTTTGTGGCAATGCCAACGCAATGCTGCTCAAATGGCGATAGCTGGACCCGGTGACGTTTCTGCGAGAAGAGCGTGAGGCTGAAGAGTGATCGATCTTCGCTGTAATGCTTAAGCACCTCATCTGGCGTCCGCCCATCGTACTGCGAGTAGTCTTCGTTGGCAATCGAGAGCGTCAGCTCGACCGTCTTGAACAGGCTGAGCAATGAACGAGACTTGCCCGGGTAGCAGAAGGTGCGCAGCACATGGCTTCCATACGGAGTAGCTGCGATATCAATGGATGAGCCCGCCGCCAAATAAATGGTATCGGTCAGCGGATGTGCGCAAAATGCCGGCATCACCGAGACTAGAATTACATCCAGTAATAGGAGTAGAATATGCATTTTTGTTTTTATTATGGACACTTTTCGAGATTATTTTAATTGAGTTTGACTGACTGACAAGCAAATAAACAATTTTCCAGATTTGCGACAAATGTGTACAGCGAGACAATTGAAAGACGATTCGATTGACCACTAATGCAAGTCGCTATGGCAACTAATTCATCGATGTTGGAGTTTGGGTCATCGATTTCATATATTGCCGAATATTTATTTGAAATTTAATGTATGCTATCATCTGGCTTTAACAATATTTCGTTTGATGTTTTTATGCAAATTTAATCAAAATTCTCGCACTGTTTAGTTCTATTCGTGTTTGACCCTTTTTGCGCCATTACTTGTAGCATTCATAAGTATCGATATTTTATGGAGGCCAGTCGACTTATTGTCGCACATGCATGCTCGATACTATCGCTGCCATTGCAGCTTACTTGTATCGAATGCTTGAATTCCGGAATGCGAGCGATAGTATCAGTAGCAATCGATACAAACAAAGATCTATTCGATTGTTTGATTGTGTGACATCTCTAAAGAGCGGCACTGGTTACGAGCTGAACGACAGATTCCATAGTATTCTTTATTTTCGCCACACTCCAATTCAATTAAAGGTAAACCAAACTCTTGGTAATTGCATTTTCAATTGGAAAACTGCTTAAAATGTTTTAGTGCGTGTGTGTTTGTTTTTGCTGTTTGATGTCTGGTTACTTCTCGTCGCCTGGCCCAGTCTAACCTACAAAGTTACATAATTTGTATATGTTTAAAGTTATCAAAACGATTTTTGATTTATAATTTACGATTTGCATTTGCATTTCTCCCCCCGTGTTTTTTGTACAGAACAGAATGTCGTTCGTGAAAAATGCTCGTCTGCTGGCCGCGCGCGGCTCTCGCCTGGCCCAGAAACGCTCCTATTCGGACGACATGAAGCTGACCTTCGCTGCTGCCAACCAGACGTTCTACGATGCGGCAGTTGTGCGCCAGATCGATGTGCCATCGTTCAGCGGCTCCTTCGGTATTCTGGCCAAGCATGTGCCCACACTTGGTAAGCGATCCAGTGATGATGATGCTGCTGGTGGTTATATCACAGGTTAATCAATTCTTTTTGTATTTCATACAGCTGTGCTGAAGCCCGGCGTTGTTCAGGTCACCGATAATGAGGGCAAACTGACAAAGTATTTTGTGTCCAGCGGCTCTGTGACTGTCAACGAGGACTCCTCCGTGCAGGTTCTCGCCGAAGAGGCGCACAATGTGGCCGACATTGATGTCGCCGAGGCCAGACAGCTGCTCTCCAAATATCAGTCGGCACTCAGCTCCGCTGGCAGCGACAAGGTAAATTGGAGTTTCTCCACATATATTTTAATATTTATTTGTATTTAATGCGTTGCAACAACATTTCCATTGTTTCCATTGTGCTGCAGGCAAAGGCGGAAGCTGCCATCGCTGTGGAAGTTGCTGAAGCGCTCGTCAAAGCTGCCGAATAATGATCCAAAAAATAAGAAATATATAAAAACCATAAATACCAACTATCATCATAACAACCGTTACAACAATAACAACAACAACAACCGCAACAACAACAACATTTAACAATTGTGTGTAAAATGATTTAGTCATAACAAATTTGAAATCATTTGTTATGAAACAATAAAATAAAAAGCGAATATATCTATCGTAATAATGCCGTGGCTCACAATCAACATGAGCAACAACAACATCAACATCAGCAACATCAACATCAGCAACATCAACAACAACAACAGCAATCCAATTCATATGTATATCAATTTGTTTTGTTTGGTTTTTTTTCCGGTTTTTTTTTTTTGGTTTTTGTTTAGTTTCTAATCGTGTGTTCGTTAAAAAAAGAAAAGAGAAAATGCATCGCAAGAAAATGTGAAATTTAACGTTATAATTTATGCAAATGGGCAACGCAGTTAGCCAAGCAGTTGGCATCGCCAAGGTCAAGTTTAGTGATATAACTTCTTTTTTTTTTATTTTTTTGTAATTATTTTATTTTTTCGATTCCAAAAACTACACCTGTGCCCAGTGAGTGAGTTTAGATGAGTTCAGTCCGAAAGAGTGTAATTTCGCTTGTTGCTTTTACCCGGTTATCTAGTTGGGATCGGAATCGGAGTCCTTTGAGAAACCAGTTGATTTTCTTGGAGGTAGAAAGAACAGGTGCTGATTGCACCTGGATAGCAAAGCATAGTACTTCATCGGTAGACCCAATTGCGCAATAATCCTTATAACAAATATATATCAAGAACCCTAGCGGGTGCTCTAAAATATATGGAAATACAGTCAAGCTAGCCTATAGTGAACAAGTTCTTTAAAATCAAGATTTAACTATGATTTCTTGTGGTGTTTGTAGTTATGTATGTGAATGACTAAAAAGTGAGCCTATTTTAGCGAGGTGCTACTGTAGTCTAAATAACCATATACGTCAATACAGTCCAGCTAGCCTAGAGTGAACAAGTTAATAATAATAAATAATAAAAGTGAGTTCACTTTAGCGAGGGGCGACTGTAGTATTTTAGCATAGATCAGGCTCCCTTAAATTGAATGTAATGCAAATTTTCATTTTCATATTTTTTTTCATTATTTTTTTCAAAACAAACAAAATAATACAACTATTTAATAAAAAAAAAATATTAAAATAACTTATGGCGTTGCTTAGCAAAAGAAGAGTTCGTGAAATTAGGTCGAATTTGTCGTGAGTAGTAGGATTCGTGGAGGTCTTTCATGTGTGTGTGTGTGTGTGTGTGGGTGCTGGTGGGTGAATATGGACGCCTCCAATGGCTTATGTTGCTGCTGCTGCTGTTGTTGCTGTTGATCCCTGATCTCCGATTTCTGATATACGTTATATATTTAATAGTGGGGCGGACCATAGCTCTGGGCGGGCACATGACCAACGGGCAGCGCTTGCTCCTCGACGGGCGCCGGCAAGCTCAGCACTGGGCCTTGATTAAAGGCAGGCGCTGGCGCCGATTCGGGTACGCTGAGCTGCGGTAACGGTGCCTGCAGCGGTGCTCCATATGCGGCATGTGGCGCCGGCGCTCCGATGGGTGCATTGTAAACGGGAGCGGGCGCGGGTGCATTGTATATGGGCGCGGGTGCATTGTATATGGGCGCCGGTGCGGGGGCGCTGTAAATAGGAGCTGGAGCGGGGGCGCTGTAAATAGGAGCTGGAGCGGGGGCGCTGTAAATGGGAGCCGGAGCGGGAGCATTGTAAATGGGAGCTGGAGCTGGAGCATTGTATATGGGAGCTGGAGCTGGAGCACTGTAAATGGGAGCTGGAGCTGGAGCATTGTAAACAGGAGCGGGTGCGGGTGCTTCGTAAACTGGAGCGGGTGCGGGTTCCTGATAAACAGGAGCGGGTGCGGGTTCGGGCGCATGATAAATGGGAGCTGGAGCTGGAGCCGCAACGGCGGCATGTTCATGAATGACGCGCACCACTTTTGTGTGCACCGCTGGCGCGGCAACCTGAGGGCCGACACTATGCTGATGATTCTCGTGCACCACCTTGATGACCTGCGGCGCACTCTCGACGATGGGAGCACTGGCTGCGCTGTGCACATGCTGCTGCTGTTGCTGATGATGCACCACCTTGATCACTTTGACAGATCCACCAGTGCCATAGCTGTAGCCGCCAGCGTAGCCACCACCACCGCCGCCAGAATGACCACCCTGCTCTTGGATGAGTTTGACAACTTGTACGCCGCCACCACCATGTCCGCCGCCGCCGCCAGAGTAGCCACCACCACCATGTCCGCCGCCGCCACCCTGCTGTTCAATTACTTTCACAACTTGTACGTCTCCGCCGCCATGTCCGCCGCCAGAGTAGCCACCGCCGCCATGTCCGCCTCCACTGGAGTGACCACCCTGCTCTTGGATAAGTTTGACGACTTGTACGCCTCCGCTGCCATGTCCGCCGCCATGTCCACCGCCGCCAGAATGACCACCCTGCTGTTGGATAACTTTCACAACATGAACGCCTCCGCCGCCATGTCCGCCGCCGCCGCCAGAGTAGCCACCACCAGAGTGACCACCCTGCTCTTGGATAAGCTTAACAACTTGTACGCCGCCACCGCCATGACCACCGCCGTGACCACCGCCGCCGCCGCCAGAGTGGCCACCCTGCTGGTGGATAACTTTGACAACTTGTACGCCGCCACCGCCATGACCACCGCCGTGACCGCCGCCATGACCACCGCTATATCCACCGCCATATCCACCGCCGCCACCTCCACCACCGGAGCTGGAACCACCACCGCCGCCGAACAGACCCAGAAAACCAGCATTGGCCACAGCGAAAAGCGCACACAGACACACAAAGACCTAGATTGAGAGACAGAGAGAGAGAGAGAGGGGGGGAGAGAGATGTATTAAATGTGGATGCAGTGCATCTTGCTGCTAGCTAGCTAGCTTACCTTCATGTTGACTACTATTCCAGTTGTGGGTTGATCGACAAAATCGGCTAACGGCTTTAAATTCTACGGATCGTTGGCTTCTGTGTCCTCAAACACGACTGATGTCAATCGATGGGCGAGCGCCAGCTTTTATACGAATTCGAATTTGAATTTGAATTCGAGCTGGAAGAGACCAAGAGATGTGCAAGATGATCATCTGCCACGATGCAAATTAGAGACGCAACCAACGCAACGCATCCCAAAAAAAAAAAAAGTTTATATATTTTCTTTTTTTTTCTTTTCTTATTTTTTTTATTATTTTTTTTTTTTTTTTTTTTTGTTAAGTAGCCCAGCCCAAAAGAGCAGCCGAAACAAAGGCGTTTCATTAACATTTGCAATGGGGCAGCATCGAGTGATCATTATGATTATGCTTACGATTATGCTCATGATTATGATTATGATTATGATTATGATTATGGTCATGATGAGCGTGCTAATGATGACCGAAGATGATGCAAAGTCTGTTGTGATTGTTGTTGTTGTCGTGTGCGTAGAAAGAAGTTGCTTTCGTTTTCATCTTTCCACCTTTTCATCTTCAGCGGATGACGTGCGCCGCACCCAGTAAGTTCTTCATTGCCAGCTTTTCCAATTTTGTGTTTTTCATAACGTTATTCAATTCGTTCAGTTTCCAGTTTAGTTAAGCGTTTCGTAAAGTTCATTTAACGTAACGCTGCAGCGTTGTATTTGTATATTTTTTTGTATCTGTGTGTCTGCATTTCCGAAATTCCGAAAGCCATCTCCTCCTCCTAATTAGCATAATAATGAACTGACCGTGGCTGCCTCTGCCTCTGTTTCTCTTGCTGATAAGACAACATTAGCAATGCCTCTGGGTGCAGGTGTCTCACTCTATCTCCCTCTTAGTCCCTCTCTCTCTCTCTCTTTCTCCCTCTGGCTTTGCATGATTTACACACCTGGACAGTCAAATAGGTGTGGAACGACAATAACTTGGTGGCAAGCACCATGCAAAACGGCTTCCTTCGTTCATTTAATTTGGAATTCTTCACATTTATTTTAGCATCGTTGCCAAAAAAATAAATGTATCTGATTTTCACCATTCCACAGAATGTTTTTGCCCATCTTTAAATTTGCTGTTCTAACAAAAGAAACTTTACTGAATATATTTTAAATGTTTTTTTTCTGACTTAAGAACATTTGTAAAGAAGTTCGGAGACGTCCAATTGAGATGGCTATGGAAATGTTCATTTTTTCGGTAGCTCTGTTAAGTCTTAATTATAATGGACCTATTCAAATTTTAGCTGAATATGGAATTAGGAAAAGACATGTGCCTATCTTAAGCCACAGACTTCTGATCTTCATGAAGAAACAACGTACGTTTATTTTATTTTTAAATGCACACCTATTTTACTGTCCAGATGTGTACAGATTACACTATTGGGTTGCCTCACCCGGCGGCTGGCTGTCTAACAGCGCTGCCCACACATATATATATATATATATATATACATATATATATATACATGTATATATGCTTATGTGCCGCCAGCCGATCAGCATCTGGCCCAGATCAAAAGCCAAACCCAAAAATGCCGAAACTCTCTCAATATCATCTCAATTTCAGGCAATCATTTTCAAGGTGAATCGGAATCGTTTACTGTTACAACAACAATCAACAAGCAACAACCAACAACCAAAAAAATGTTTGTGTTGTCAACTAAGCCGAGGCAGCTGGTTATGTAAAATTCCAGCCCAGTTGCCATGTAATACACATCCCATCTATTATCTTCCCAGTCGCACGAGAAGACCGGCAAACAACCATCAGTAATCGCTATACACACACACACACACACACACACATATATATATATATATATATATATATATATATGCATGCATATTTAAATTAGTGTGAGAAACACAGAAGAGTCCATCAAAATTGACATCTTACCACAATCCGCGTGTAATTCAATTTTTAATCTGCCGACACACAATGTACACTCATAAAAAAAGTCGCCTACATTTTTAGTAAGTCGCCATGCTCCAAAGTTGGTCATCCTATTATTCAGAAAGTAAATTTCATAAATTTATAAAACGAGGATTTGCGTTTCAGCTTCAGTCGGATTTTTTTTAAAATTAAGATCAGATATTACTTCTAAGTAGTTGATTTCTCTGTGTGTACATCCAATGTTGTCTGCTTTTTGGTAACTTTCATTGGTTGATGAATTCTTTATTCTTCTTTATTATTTATTTAACATCAGTATTTTTAGACTTCACTAACGATTTCAATATAAAAGCCGAGCCACTAAATTTTATTACCGGATTCCGAGTTCTAAAAGGGTTTTCCTAAAATTGGGGCTTGCAGTTCTACTTTCTAAATGTTAGATATTTTTTCCAAATATTTAAAAAATATAGATATAGGTGTATAGATCGGCAGATTAAGGTGTTTCTGAGTGTTTGTAGTTGGTTTGTAAGTTTAAGGAATCTGCAGTGAAGGACTCTTCAAAAAATGGAGATTGATAAACAGGAAATGTTAACCACGATCAACTAAATTATCCAAGCAATGCACAAATAATAATAATTTCACTTTTTACTATGTTTAACAAAAAAAAAAAACTAAAAAAAAGCGTTTCATCTTTTTACACTTTTCACAGCTGCAAACAACACAGCGAAAATTGGTTTGCAGAGTTTCGCAGAGCGTAAAAATCAACAACAACAAAAACTTAAGAGGGGATCTCCTCTCGAGGTCTTTTTTCATTTGTTGATTATGGTCAATAAATTGAGCGTGCACCTTGGTGGGCAACAAAAACGCATTTAACACAATTTCACGGTGGTTATCTGATGTTGTTAATGGTGCACGTACATAAAGTACATTTAGTACATTCAATTATCACTTGTCAATCAACAAATAAACACCGGCAACAAATAAATAGGCAGCAACTTTTTCTTAACTGTCCTTTGAGCTGTTGGCACTTAATGAGAAATCCACTTCATTTAAGAATGTTCAAATTTGGAATTTATTAGACAAAAAAAAGCGAAAAAAAAGTGAATAATATTCTTAAAAACTTTTGTTTTTTGGGGTTTTTGGAATCGTAGTCCTTGTCGGATTGGCTGTTATTACTTCTTGTGCTTCAGAATGCCGCTGTAGGCGAGGGGAGATTCGTAGGCATGTCCGTAACGCACCAGTTGAGGCGATGAAATGTAGGTGGCGCGATGCACAGGGACAACGGAGTGAACAACAGGCACCGCCACCGACTCGATAACGGGCACATGTCGCACGACGGGCACATGTCGGACAACGGGAACATGGCGGACAACGGGCACAGTTGCGTAGCTTGTGCCATAGATGGCGCTGCTCTGGGCAAGAGCCAAACTGGCGGCGATCAGCAGACAGGCAAGGAAGAACTGCCAAATCAAAAAGGATAATCAGATCAAATCCGAGTTGCGATCAGGTGATGGATTGAACTTACCTTCATGTTGATTTGATAACTGAAAGATTTGTGTTGAACTGCTTGGCCAAACGATGTGCTTATATAGCTGACGGCGACAGAATGTTGTCAAATGTGATTCGGATCAGATCAGATCATCATCATCATCACCATCATCAAACTGGCCCCCGCGGACATACCCAAGTAGAACGGCATTTGAAAGAAAGAAGCCTAATAAAAATCGAGGGGCATTATGCTAATATTTGTTATAAGTATAAAGGGAGGCATTATTATTGAAATTGTCCATATTTGTGGACAATGAGAGCTTTGTGAACAATGAGAACTTGTTCTTGCATCTAACTCACTACAATATCTACAATAAGTCTACGGCTGTCTGAATGGGTCCGGATCCGGATCCGGCCACGGCCTTGTCTGCCTGTCGCCAAATATCGAATTGAGCGCCTTGATTGATTGTTGGCTTTGTGTTCAATTATTTATCGCCGTTTGTTGGGCTTTGTTTAGTTGTATCTATCTGTAGATAGATATATATATAGATATATGTACGTATATATCTATCTATCTATTATCTATGGTTATTGTTTGTTTGCCAAACTACTCAACTCAAATGCAAATCGATGCCTCCAACTTCAGGTAAGCTTCTCCATTTGATTCACGTTGTGTTTCCAAAACACGCTCAAACTCAAATGCTTACAAATACCACAAAATATCACAAAATACCACAACAATAACTTAAAAAATAATAATTGTTTGTTTTATTTTGTTTATTTCTTTTTTTGTTGCGCTTTTGTTTTCCATTGTTTAACGATTTTATGCCCCGTTCCCATAAATATGTCGAATGATAAAATAAAAGCCAATTTTAAGTTATGCACGTGTATCAATACTCAAATCAAAACCATTGCCGGCTAAAATCGGCTATTTTGACCAGGCTTACAACAAACATATGTTATTCTGTAAGATAAAGCTGATGTTTGATATGTATGATGATTTGTAATACAATTCACTTCAATTTTATTACAATGTATTTTTCTTTCCTATTATTTGATTTTGGGCTATTTTTCAGTCGAGACTATAGTCTATATATATATATGTATATATGTATGTATATATATTAACTGGCCTCGTTCGAGATAAGTGTTTTTCTTCAAGCTTTTCATCCTTCAAGCTTGCAACCTTGAGCGGATTTTTCAGAGCGGTTTTCTCTTATGACGTATTGTTGGAACACCTTTGGACCAACTTTGGAAAATGACATTCTTGTGTTTTTAACACGATTGCATTCTAAAAACTTTAAAGACGAGCTAAGAATTGATAATCACTTTCGGTGTTATTTATTTATTAATTTATTTAATGTCAACCAAAGTCAGTCGACAAAAACAAAAGGCAAAAATGAATGAATTTAAAAATACAATTTAAAGTTGCAAAATAAAATTAAAAATAATATTTGGATTGATTTCCAATTGAAAATGTAGAGCTTTTCATTTAATGCGAGTAAGTAGATATTTTGCTCACATATAAAGATATATGTATGTATGTACATATGTATATATATTTAGGCAATTTTTGAGTCTCGTTTCGATCACATTAGACAAATACATGTTGCCAGGTGTACTTCTGCTCCAACTCCAACTCCTTCTGTTTTTGGAGTGTGTTTGCATAAGAAATCAGTTTCACATTCGGAGCAACAACAACAGCAACAACAGCAACAACAACAACAACAGCAACAACAACAAAACACATTCCACACGAATTTACAAAACGATGTTATCCGAAAATCAATTTGGATTTGAAGACAAGTTGCGCCAGCGACCCGAAGAAGATGCCGGTCAAGTTTCACCTTTGGCTTTGCGCCACTCGGCAATATAACAATTAAGTGGCAGCCGCCTCTGCAGATGCCCCCCACCTCCCATACCACTTTCGTCGTGCCACCTTGCCCCTTGCCCCTTATCTATCACTCTTGCCGCTCTGTCAAGGGCATTGAATGAAAGTCGCCTCATTATGATGTAACATTTGGCCCACAACATGTTACCAAATTAGCTCGCTTGTTGCCGTTTTTTGCTAATGTTTTTTTTATAATATATATTTTTATATTTATTTATTTATTTATTAACCAATAATTTAACAATGATGCTGCGAACAATGCTGATGGATTGTCTAATGACTTGATGATTTTTTAGCCTACCAAAAAAAAAATATCAAAAAAAAAGAGGATATATATATATATATATATATATATATCAATTGATTTGGTCTAACTAACTAGGCGCTGGAAGCGTTCTACCAGCCAGCGGGCTGAGCGCTCCAGCCACTGCTTGAGGCGCCACCGCTGACCCAACCACCGCCACCACCGCCTCCACCATGATGCTGCTGCTGGTGGTGCTGCTGCTGCTGCTGCTGGTTCTCCTGGACACGCATCACTTTGAGTGTACCACGCTGCACCACATGACCGCTCTTGAAGAAGGCACCCTGCGCCTTATCCGCCCGCATAATAATCGCCTTGCCCCGCTTCCCGAATGTATCAATTAGCTGGCCATTGATGGCATCCACATTGCCATAGCCGCCACCGCCGCCGCCGCCGCCGTACAAGGAATCCTCCTGCAGTACCAGCTGAATGATCTGGGGCAAAATTGCATTCAACTGCTGACCTTGATAGGAGGAGGAGGCACCACCTCCGTAGCTATGACCGGAGGCATATGACCCACCATAGGCATAGCCTGCACCGGAGCTGCCGCCACCATTGCCATGATAGGCAATACCCGTCGCTGGCGCCGCATGCTCAATCACCTTGTACACCTGCTCGCCATAGTTGCCGCCATGGCCGTGTCCGCTGGCATAGCCATGTCCATAGCTACCACCACCACCACCGCCGCCGCCACCGCCATAGCCATGTCCACCATCCTGCAGTATGACCTTGATAAGTTGTGGGGATCCACCACCACCGCCATGGCCGTGACTGTAAGATCCACCACCGCCGCCGCCGCCGCCGCCGCCGCCATGTCCATGTCCATGTCCATGTCCACCACCACCGTTAGGTGTCGCTATAATATCGTATGTGGTTTTGGTGCCACCGCCACTGCTGCCGCCGCCGCCGCCCAGGAACGATAGAAAGGTGGCATTGCAGATGCCCAAGGTGGCCAGTAGACAAACAAAGATCTGCGGAAAGATCAAAATGCAGTTGCAGTTGCCGTTGTGTAATCCAAAAAGGAGCAGCTGCTGTGCATCCACCACTCACCTTCATTTCGCTTAACTCCTTAATATCGTTCTCTCTTTCTCTCGCTCTTTCTAACTGTCTCTCGGGCTCGTGTGTTGCTCTTCGAGCTGTTCCCGATTAACGATTGATGCCACTTTCGCGCTGCCCATCTGCTTTTATACAAAGCGAGCGAAGCAGCTTCTTTTTTGCTGCTGCTCGGTCAGTTCGGCAATTCCACGCTATTCCATAATTCCCGTTAAAGGGCCGTCGGGCAAGCCGATGCCGAGCTGCTGCTGTTCGTGAGATTCGTAAGAGCTGCCGATGACGTCGAAGATGAAGTGCTCGCGATACGCAATGCGATCAGCCAACGGGGGAAGCATGGAAGCGGGGAGGAGTAGAGGAGGGAGGGGAGTGAATACTAATGAAATAATTGGAATACACGCGTATTGCGACGCTTTGGTCATTTCTTTTGGCCTCTTTCTGCCCATCTCTCAACTCTCGTCATTCACTTCAAAATATTTGAACAACAAAGAAAGCAATATTTTTGTTTTTGTACTTTTCTCCCTCCTACAAATTGAATTGTACAGAGTGTCTAATATAATAATATAAATACACACATATTATAATAATTTATAGCAAACGTGATTTTCTGTTCAAAACGAACAATAATTATTGTTATGAATAGCTGAGTGCAAAACAAAACTTAAAATTAATTTTTCGTTTGAGCTTTCAACTTAACCTTTGAATGCAGTGCAATCAAAGCAGACACCCTGTATATGTTTTGCTTGGCTATTCGCATTCCCACAAATATCTGTGTATGTGCAATAACAGAAACAATAACACGAGCATTAGCGCATCTCCAAACTAAACGACCCATATCTCTACCTCTCCGTCTCTCTCCCACTGTCTCTCTCTCTCTCTCGCTCTGTCCCATCTTCTCCCCTGGGCGCACGTCGGCTCGCTTCGTGTATCAAAATTTGACCGGCTTTTTGCATACGATTATCGATTTGTGCGGATCGCCTTGCTTCGGCTACGCATTGTTTATGCTTGTGGCTGTTGTTGTTGTTGTTGCTTTGCTGCTGTTGCAACGGAAGAAAACTCAAAGGCTTGTTCGATTCGGATCCGATGGAGCCAATCTCGCAGTTTGACACAGTCGCAGTTGCCGCTGCAGTCGGCGTCGCAGTTTGCTTATATCATGCAAGAAATTTCAAATTCGTTTAGTTTTGTGTGCATTTTTTATATAAATTATTTAATGCGCATTGTTGCGCATAATTTAGCTCTAACCATAAGCTGCCCCCCCCACCCCTCCCCCCGCCATTCTACGCATTCCCTTAAGCGAAATTAAAAACGATTGGCATTTTATCAGAGGGTTGTCACAGCAAGCATCCCAACCCAAAGAGCCGATTATGCGGCTAATGATGAGGATGAATATGATTCGTGACTATTTGCCAATACAAGCAATACTACCAATACTACTACTACTCATTATATATGGTTGATCAATGACTAGCATTCCACTTACCCACTTTCCACTTTTGACAGAGGGCGTGGGTCGGGGGCGTGAAGGGGAACACCTGTCTGCAAAATGTCAAGTTGTTGACTCATCTTCGATTTATTGATTCATCAGTTCATTTAACCTGTGATTAGTTATGCAATTGGAAACTGTGAGCACTGCTCATATTTTAAACACAAATCAAATGAAGTAATTACAACATATTAACTGTTCATGTTTCTGTCTTTTCTTCACTTTCCTTTTTTTTGTAAAATAACATATATCATTATTTATAATGCTTATCATTTTGGCAGTGCTGTAACAGCAATTAACAGGGTCAGAGACTCCATTGGCTTAGAAAAAACTCCGTAAGTTGTGTATGTGGGGAATACCTCATTTATCGAGCAATTTTAAGAACACACTGACAATATTCAAAAATTCTAAATATGAAATGCGATTTTCTTTCGAAATAAATGTTTACAATTGCCAAGAAAAATATATATTAAAAATTATTAAATTAAAAGAAATAAAAAATATTTATGAGATAATAATTATAAGTACATTTATTCCAAATTGTGGAGTCTCTAGCTCTTATAGTCTCTGATATAGATGATCAAGATAATATAGACATTATAAGATCGGATATGTTTCCATTATATATACATACTTTTCCACAACATCTTTATACCCTTTTTACCCAATTTTATTGCGTTCAGGCTATAAACAGTCTAACAACTCGTTATCTTTTTGTACACAAATAAAGTGTTGCTTATATTTTTATAGGTGCCAACAGAATTTGATCCAAGTTCTCGATATACATATGTATATTGTTTACAACTTGAATCATTTGCTTGGTGGATTTATAGAGCAGCCTACAGCGACTCATAGGCGTATGTACAGTGGGCACACGTGTGAACCACTCCACACCACACACACTCACACACACTCACACACACTCACACACACACACAGTATATTAATACATATTAAGTCGATAAGTTTGGCAACGAGCTCATTTTGAGGCACCCATTTCTCGATTTGGTTGGATTTCCGCATTTTGATAGTTTTGATCAGTTTATTTACATACTCGTATCGTATATCATCGCCACACGCATAATGAGCAGCAACAACACGACACAGATTGGTTATATCATCCGGTTATCTACATTTCACAGATTCCCAATATATGCACACTTATGTACATACATATTTACATATGCATATGTAAAATGTATGTGGATTTACAATGGTTCATTCATAACTATTGGCCAATCACCATTCGGCAAGGTGAGACTCAAGATTCGAGACTCCGACTGAACTTTGCGGACCTCAGGCATTTTTATCGAAACTATTAAGCTATTTTACTGATCAAATACTTAACACCCGATTATCGTTGACAGCCACTTGAAACTCAATTCAATTGCAGGTGCATATTTTCCAAGAATTTTACTATTAACTGTTACTATACAGCTGCGCTCAAAATAATAGTGGTGCACACATATGTTTTATGAAACTGTTAGAAAACAAATATTTAAAATATTGCTTAAAAATTATAAGCATTTTATTTAATCACCAACAATTAATACTAAAGAGAAGAAAATATTTAAGGTTGGAATAGTTATAAGGTATGTTAACAAAATATTCAAATTATTATTTTTTATTTAATTTTTATTAAATTTATCAATATAATAGCAGTGGAATAGTGGAAAAGTAACGTGTCTCAGCTTTCCCTGCGGCCAAATAATATTTCTAAAAACCATATATGACATATATTATTTTACATTTTGTATTTGGAAAATAATTGTATTTTAGAACATTCCCTGATGGGAAACCAAACATTTTTTTGTTATGCCGAATTGAATTTTTCCATTGTATTGAAGATTTTGGAGAGGTCTCGATTTGATCACCCTAAAATGAGTTATATTTTTAGAAAATGGTTCTGCTTTATAAATCAAAACAATATCTAAACTGGATGCATTTCATTAAGTGTTTTTTGCAGCTCTTTGTTCAGAAATCATGAAACATATTGCGAAAATGTTGAAATTGATTATGGATTAATGGCAAAGTGTTTTCCTTAGCAATTAGAAACAAGAGAGACGTAACCGACAGCGAAATACTATGTTGCCATAATTTGTGTGCAGCCTGAAATACTGTCCAAGTTTGCCTTTCAGATTGAGGTAAACATAATATAGAAACCCTTCTTCGAAGTTTGGGAACTGTAGCTTAACGGAAGATAAGAGATTTTCGAGATTTTGGGGGAGTGGGAGTGGGCGCTTATCGGTTTTTGGGGTCGGGAGTGGGCGTGGTACAAAATTTTGCTTTTCAGATTTTTAAAGGATGTTACTAGCAATATACCCTTTAAATTTGGTGACTTAAGCTTTAAAATTGCTTGAGATATATGGTCTTATCGATTTACACCAACAGGTGTATCGGTTTAGGTAGGCGAAGTGGGCGTGGCCATCCAATTTTTAATTGATCTCTACCAGTACCATACTTTCTAAATTTAGTGACTTTAGCTTTCAAATTATGGAATACATGCGCATTTAAGTTTTTTTAAGGCCGAAGTCGGCATCATAGTTTGGCCTCTAGATCAATCGTACATAAAAAATTGAAAACGTGATTTTGGGTCGGAACATAAGTAAAAATTATAGTCCGAAAATCGGCATATGGGCATATGTCGAACCTTCAAAATGCCATAACTTCGTCAAAACTCAACGCATTTTCAAAAGCAAGGGCGTTTCAATCATAGTTTGGCCTCTAGATCAATCGTACATTTAAAGTTGAAACCGAGATTTGGGGTCGGAACATAAGTCAAAATTATAGTCCGAAAATCGGCATTTGGGCATAGGTCGAACCTTCAAAATGCCATAACTTCGTCAAAACTCAACGCATTTTCAAAAGCAAGGGCGTTTCAATCATAGTTTGGCCTCTAGATCAATCGTACATAAAAAATTGAAAACGTGATTTTGGGTCGGAACATAAGTCAAAATTATAGTCCGAAAATCGGCATATGGGCATATGGGCATATGGGCATAGGTCGAACCTTCAAAATGCCATAACTTCGTCAAAACTCAACGCATTTTCAAAAGCAAGGGCGTTTCAATCATAGTTTTGCCTCTAGATCAATCGTACATTTAAAGTTGAAAACGTGATTTTGGATCGGAACCTAAGTCAAAATTATAGTCCGAAAATCGGCATATGGGCATATGGGCATATGTCGAACCTTCAAAATGCCATAACTTCGTCAAAACTCAACGCATTTTCAAAAGCAAGGGCGTTTCAATCATAGTTTTGCCTCTAGATCAATCGTACATTTAAAGTTGAAACCGAGATTTGGGGTCGGAACATAAGTCAAAATTATTGTCCGAAAATCGGCATTTGGGCATAGGTCGAACCTTCAAAATGCCATAACTTCGTCAAAACTCAACGCATTTTCAAAAGCAAGGGCGTTTCAATCATAGTTTTGCCTCTAGATCAATCGTACATTTAAAGTTGAAAACGTGATTTTGGATCGGAACCTAAGTCAAAATTATAGTCCGTAAATCGGTACTTTCAAGTTATGTTTCAAGCTTCAAGTCTCTATCTCTAAGGGTTTCGAAGAAACTTGCTGACGGACAGACGAACAATCGGACGAACGGACAGACAGCATGACGGACATTGCACAAACCCAATATACTATTATACCTTCGGTATCATAGTATAAAGAGTGAGTACAAGTTGCTTGTGCAGCTGTTATGGAGAACACAGTTGCCACAGCTGCCACAGCAGAGATTGGACAGTGCCCCGTGCGGGGTTTGTGCATAAAAGACCACTTCAAAGGTGGAAATGCAAACAGTCTGCGTGACAAACTTACTCGGAATGCATCCAGAATACGAGCCGTGTAGGATTCTGCTGCGACTGCTGATCCTGTGCTGGGGCTGTGCTGTGCCGGCTCTCGGCTATCTGCCCGATGTCAACATATTCACCAACTATCGCACGGAGATCTACAACGGTGAGTCAACTGAACAAAGCAACAAAGCAACGAATCCAATCTATGGCAATTCAGGCATTCCATCCGACATTGACACAACGCCGTTTGCACGGATCGGGGACAACTACTACTACATTGAGCCAATGAACAAGGTGAACTGGTTTCAGGCGGCGGCCACTTGCCGCACGATGAACGCCCATTTGGCCTCCATTGAGGATAAGCCGGAAATGGAGGCACTGGTCAAGTATTTGAAGGCCAAGGGGTTCAAGAGCACCGATTATTTCTGGATATCCGGCAATGATCTGGGCACCGAGGGTGCCTTCTATTGGTTATCCACTGGTCGTCCCCTGACCTACGCTCCCTGGAACGGAGCCAAGCAGATGCCCGATAATTATGGTGGAAATGAGAACTGTGTTCACATGTTCGCCACCAGGGAGCTGATCAACGATGCCAACTGTAAGATCCTCATGCAGTTTGTGTGCGAGGCCAGCGATCCCAGGACCTTCAAGTTCACCTACATTAAGTGGTAACAATAACTAAACACAAATTCGATTTTTTTTTTTTTGGTTTTTGCGTGCTGGAAACACGGCATTTTTATTGAACCTGCTTCTGCTTCGGCTTCATTTGTCGATCATCCATTCATTATGATAATAAGTTAATTAATTATCGTCTTACGCATTAATTTGCTAAGTTGCATTACACATCAATTTTAGATTTTTAAATGTACGGCATGCAATATACTAAATTGTTTGCGAATTCGCCTTAGATGATATATAGCTATGAAATTGTATTTGCCACATATGTATGTATATGATATCATCATATCATATCTCCTCTCATACATATGTATTATATTCGCGCATGATCGGCTTTTATATATCGTTGTTATTATTACAGTACATTTAACAACAACAATCGCTTTAGCCAATTTAGATATACATCGATATATATATATAAATATTCGAAAATTACACAAAACTCAAATACACAATGATGATGCACATATACATATATATATATATATGTGAAAAAATCCCGTTACATTATACAACTTACTTGGCTAGGCAAACAGTGATCGGATATTGGAAAATTTACGACATAACCTCAACACTAATATTATAATATCCAACTAGTGTGTATCTAGTGTATGTGTGTGTATTTGTGTGTGGGTGGATGTGTGAGATTGTGCTACTAACATACATATACATATATGTATATTTTAGTATATAATATGTATTTTCTAAATTGTTTGCATAGCTTTCAAGTCTTAATGCTTCAACCTAACCTAAATTTGCCGATTGCTTAACACACGCACTCACACCTCATTTTCGAGTATGTTCTATGTATGTATGTAATTTATGTACACATGTATGTACGCATGAATATCTCTTATTTTTGTTTGTTTGTTTTCTCAATTATTAACTACATATAATAGTTAATTTATATATATATTCAACAGACGACGAGCGTGCATAAATTGAAGATTTCTGATTAGTTTCACTTGCCACATTCTAACATTTATCGTCTACAATTTTGCTGTCTGTGTGAGTGTGTTTGCAGCACTGCATGCGTTGTGTGGTTGTGTGTGTGTGTGTATGTGTGTGTGTGGGTGTAAGGTGGGCTTCAAAGCAGCTGTCATCAAGTCCGAGTCAAGTATTCGACGTCGTCGTCAGCTGCTATCGAGTAATGATTGTGCTACGGGCGAGGGACGAGTGGCGGAGTAGTGCATGGTTGACAGTCGAGAACTAAGTTAGCCAACACTGGCCTGGCCTGGCCGGGGCGGGGCGGGGCGGCAATGACAGCGCTTATTTTCTGATTCACTAACATGCACAATAATATATCCTTATACGTTGCTTAAGTTTTCGTTTTTGTTTTTCTTGTTTCTCTTACAATTGGAAAGAACAGCCTAAATGTTATACATGTACAAAGTCTAAATGTTCTTTTCTTTTTCATCTTGTTTTAAAAACTTCTCTCAAAATGGCAGTAAGTTTAAGTTAAGGAGGAGAGTGCAGAATGCAGGAGAAAGAGGAGGGGAAAGGGAGTGGAAAGTGGAGTGGGTAATTAGGAATATTCTAGGACATATGACGAAAGCGGCATCGAGTATGCCAATAAACTAACTATGCACATATTTATATGCATATATACATCCACATATACATACATATACATACTGTATATATATACATATGTATACATGTATATGTGTACACTAATAAATGGCAGGAATTGCATATATGCATATAGTAGTATATGATAATGAATAATTTTACACCGTTTTGGTTTTAGTTTTTTGTTGGTTTCGTTTTTTTTTTTTGTTTTGTTTTTAGTTTGCTTTTTTTGTTTTGTTTTCAAACACATTGCATTTCATTGTGTCAGTGTGTGTGTGTTTGTTTGTGTGTTTTGTTTTGTTTTGCAATGTGTTCGTACAATGTTTTTTGCTTTTTGTTTTGCTTAGGTGCAGAATTTTAAATATGGTAATCATAATAGTAATAGTACAGAAATAGTATTGGGATATTCAATAATAATAATAATAATAATAATAATAATCGTAAATATAATAAAAACATTTGAGGCGTTAATAAAAGAAGCAGCCCTTATCGTAGAATTAGATCTTATCGTGGAAATTACATAATGCTTAACGATCGATCAATTTAAAAAAAACTAATTGCTATTTTCTGTTTTCTTTTTTCTCCCATTGTTTTTTTTTTTGTTTTTTTGCTGTTCTTGTTTTTTTTCCGTTAGACGCACAAAATTTCACTTAATAATATTCGCGTGAGAATTGCGCACAATTTTGCAGGATTTTCACGCTTATTGTTTGGATTGCTTGTACACATTTCATTCGCATACATACATGTACATGATGTAGGTATGTATGTATGTATTTATATACAACTCTTCTCTCCCTTTATATACACATACATACTACATATGCAGCACTTAAGCTATAAGCAACATACTACATTTATTTAATATGATAATAGTATTCTACTATTACTTACATTTCTAACAGAAAAATATAATGATAATAATCAAATAAATGATGAAAAAAAAATATAGTTGCCCTATAATTACATATTTTTTTTTACAATTAATATTTCATATATATGTACTTCAGTTCGTACTTCACATTTCGCTTCACATAATATCTTATATAGACTAAATTGGGTTTTATGTTTTTCCTTTTACTTATACACTGATACATTTTAGTTGTAAATTTAATTTTTTGTTTTATTTAATCAGTTTTCTTTTTGTTTTTTCAGTTTTCTTTCATTGTTATTTTATAAACAAAATGAAATTCCAACTAGCTCACAAGGAGTGCAGCTCTCTCGGATTACTCTATATAGTATAGATATATATTTATATCTATATATATATATATATATATATTTATTTATGAATGTATGTATGCATGTGTTTATTTGTGTGGCTGCGTGTGTGGGTGTGGATGGGTGCAAGCGAGACAGCACTACACGGATCTGGCATTCTTAGTTAATGGTTATGATATATGCAGCATTATTAATGTTATTTCTATTTTGTCTTGCGATGTGTGCAGCTTGTTGAAGGTAAACACATATATATATATATATATATATATATATATATATATATATATATATACGTATGATTAGCATCAAAAGTCGGGTCGAATCTGTCTGTCTCATTTGATCGATAAATTCGAGCCAGTTTCCCCAATATCGATAATTCATTATATATATATATGTATATATACATATATTTTTGTATATCCTGTGCAGAGGGTAAGAGCGACTCCCGTCCTTTCTGTTGCTCTGACCTATTTGTATTTGTGTCTACATCAGCTGAACTCCCTCGCTTTTAAGCTATCTTTGATGAAAGGGGCAATATAACAACGGACTTCTTCTTGCTTCGGTCACTAAGTACAGCCGAAGCCGATCGGATCGAGTTACTATATCATCTAGCTTACATGGGAACAATCATTCGATAGATTTGTTCTCGTTTAGTTTGAATAAGCGTTAGCTGCTATTATATTCCTCACAATTGCTTAAAAGTTTGTCGGAACATCGGAACACTATATCGTATAGTCAGAGGAATATATTGATTGCACATATAAGACATTGAGCCATCTAAATATCCATAGACATACATTTAACACTTTCTGAGCGACATATGTTATATTTATATTCAATAAGAACACCGAAATGCAAAAATTGTTAGTAAAAACATATACATACATATATAGATATATAAATATTTATATTCATGTATATATGTATATATATAAGTATGAATTCATTACGACGAATTCGAAAAAGATAATCAAAAATGTTTTAACCGTAGGCAGCTTTTTATGATGTACACTTCACTATTCTCTATCTCTCTCTTTCTTCGCACACACCCACATACAGAGAGGCACACACATGTATATTATGGCTATGGCTATTCAGCAATCTTCAGCCAGCTGGCCAGATGCGGAATCCGCCGATTCCCCGCCAGAAGCACAGCGTGGCGAACGTGGCGATGAACCCGAGGAGCTGCCAACCGAGGATTCCGAGGAAATGGAAATGATGGACGATGATGAGTTGACCAGACGAGCGTCGCGCATCTGTTGCAATCGGCTGTTGCTGCTGTTGTGTGCAGCAGTTGCTGCCACTGGGCAGGCTGAGGATGATGATATTGTTAGCGAACTTACCGATCTCGATGACCCTGACTGATAATGATGACGGCGATGATGATGATGATGCTGATGCTGCTGCTGATGATGATGATGATGTTGCTGTTGTTGCGACTGCTGCTGATGAAGAAGATTATGATTATGGTGATGTTGCTGTTGTTGTTGTTGTTGCTGATGGTGATGTTGCTGCTGTTGGTAGCCACCACTACCGCTGCTGTTGTTGTTACTGCTGGTCAGTCGCAAATGCTGTGGTCGCTGCTGCTGGTGATGATGTTGCTGCTGCGGCTGCGAATGTTGTGTGTTGTAGCCAACAGTTTGTTGCGTGCTAGCGGAGCTGGACTTGGTCAATTGTGGCTGCTGTTGCATGTGCGGCGCCACATAAAACTGCTGACGATAATACGAAGCGGTGTTGTGGCCTCTGTGCTGCTGCTGCTGCTGTTGTTGATGGGCATAACTTCGTGTCGTTGGGTTGCTGCTGCTGCTGCTGATGTGACTGGTGTAGACATTCACGGCGCTCATTAATATTGGTGGTGGTTCATCCAGTGGTGATGGTGGTGGTTCATCGCCCAGCTGCTCCACGTCTGGCTGTAGTTGTAGTTGTGAAGAAGATATACATGTATGTTGGCATGGCTGGCCCTGTGGCTTGACGACGACTGGCATCATGCTGGCCGCAGTTGCTGCACCATTGTTGTCGTTGATGATAACGCCGCAGCTGCTGCTGCTGCTGCTGCTACTGTTGTTGCTGTTGTTGTTGCTATTGTTGTTGCTACTGCTGCACAACAACAACAATTGTTGTGCACGCGGCATTGCAGCATTTGGACTGGTAGCAATTGCGGCCAGCATAACACAGCCGGCGGCCTGCTGCTGCTGCGGCTGCTGCTGCTGCTGCTGCATGAGGCCGGCAGCCATTCATCATGTATCTATGCGTGTGGGTGTGTGCATTACCGACGAGCTGTTGCTGATGGACAGCTGCTTGGGCGCCACAATCACATCCAGTCCGTTGGGCGGCGAGTTCGTGATGTCAATGATCTCAACAATTGGCTGACCGACAACTGTTAATGGCTCTCGCTCCCTCTCCCTGTCCCTCTCCCGCTCACGTTCCCGCTCGCGCTCTCGTTCGTTAAGCTCACAGTCCTTGCTGTCCTCGGAATCATCAGCGGATGAGGTGCTGCCTCGCCGATGACGCAACGCCGTCAGATTCAGCTGTGCCTGTGGCTGTTGCAAATGCTGATGATGTTGGTGTTGCTGCTGTTGCTGCTGCTGCTGTTGTTGCTGCTGCTGCTGTTGTTGCTGCTGCTGCTGATGATGGTGATGGTGATGATGCTGCTGGTGTTGTGCAGCTGCCGCCACTGCCGCAGCTGCTGCGGCGGCGGCTGCTGCTGCTGCCGTATGATATGGCTGGGGCGCCAGTGCGTGCGTCTGCAGCACCGTGTGGGGATGGTAGATGGGATGGACTACGGTACCGGCGGAGGCCATGATCACATACTTGGCCCCGCCATTCGTGTAGGCGGGCAGCGGCGATATCGGATCGATGGCGATCAGATACTCAAAGTTCTCGCGTATCCATTCCCGATAATCGATGACGTCATCGGTGATGTGAATAATGCGACCTTTGAAATAGAAACAGAACAGAATATATATATATATATATATACATATTTGCATGATACATGATGATATGATATGTACACACCGGGTCACTAAAATATATGTGAAGAGATTAACTTCTAAATTAAAAAAAAAGAGTGAAAAAGTTGCGAAATGAAATAAAGAAGAGTTATGCATGGTGCTGACCACACCTATTTTACTATCCAGATGTGTATATATACACCTGCGGTCAACATTATAGTAGTGTTGCTCGGTATCCTTTTGTTTAGCTCCTCTCATATTCCCTTCGATTCGCTGCTCCTCCCGCTAGCTTATCACTATTCTTTGTATATTTGAAATTATTCTGTTTTTGGGACTTTTTAGCTTAGTATCTTAATTTGGTCATACATTCTACCTATGCATAAGAGACTTGTTCTCAAGTTCTCGCAAATGCTACCAGTTGTTAAAGAATTCTCACTAAAGTGAATACATTTGCATTGGCCCCATTGCAGTGTTTTGTGATTGAGTCCGGATTGTCCATATTGTCTTCGATTCTCTCTGGTTTGTACGTATGTATTATACATAGATAGTCATGGTAATAGTAACTATTATTATTATGAAATTTGTTCATCATGAAACTGAATGTCTTTTCACTGACACTCCAACACTCGCTGCTTGTGCACTCACCCAATACGGAGGTGACATTGGCATCCGTTCCCCAAAGATTGAGGGGACTGACCGCTTTGGTGAGCTCACGGTAGGCGCAACGGAAGGCCTGCTGGACGTGGAAGGCCCCGTAGCTGCTGCGTCCGATGTCGTTGCCGGGCGTCAATGGATCCTCGATGCAGAGCAAGGATGGCCGATGGCCGTCGACCATGTCGCGCTGCAGTTCATCCTTGGGCGTATAGCGACCGCCGTTCTTAATGGAAATGCCGACATTGATGTAGTTAAATCGAATGCCATAATGCTCAAAGAACTCGAGCAGCAGCACGCCCAGATTCGGTTTGTCCGGGAATATGGCGCGCGGATGCAGTTGCAGGAAGCAAATGCACATGAGTATCAGTGAGTACGATGAGATGCCGCCGGTGAACACCTCGTTGAGATCGCGCAGCAGCAGGAACTGCTTCAACACCAGCACCAGTTTGCCAAGCACGGGAAAATCGCGCTTGAACTGCTTGATCAGCTCCGCGGACTGCACGCCCGACTGCATGTTGAACGATATGTCGACCTTGACCTGCGTCTCCCGATCCGTCAGCTTGATGATCGGCACCGACGCCTTGTCCAGCACCCGCACCGTACACGCCTCCGCGATGCCCCTGGACACCAGCTCGAATTCCAGCGTGCGCAGTGGCAATTTCTCCCACAGTCCTGCAAAAATCAAAACAATGCGAATATGGACAACAAAAAAATACAGACAGAGAAGGAGAGAAAGAAAGTTAATTTCTTGACTAATATAATATAATATCAAATGAATATAAAAGTAACGACAAAAATTAATATACAAATGAACATACAAATAATGCCAACCGATAGATAATAAAAAAAAAGGATACGAGATAAAATACCTCCACAAGTGAGGGTGGACGCAAATAAAAGAAAATTATCAAATATAAAACAAAACAGTTTATAGAGCAACACTTGGTTTGAATTAAGATCACTTCATTATAAAGTCGAAATCGATTTGGAATTGTTTCAGAGTCAAGCTTGATTTAGAATTAGATTAAGCCGATTTAACCAGTTTCGTTAATTGATTAACCACGTGCTTATTTTCAGCTCTCCTTTGCGACAATTTGATTAAAAACTCGTAATAAATTTTGGCATGTGGAAAAATACACAAAATGAGATTGTTGTGTTGAAACTTACCCAGCACAACGAGATCAATGTCCGAGGTGGGTAGAAAGAGGCCGGTACGAAAGGAGCCAAATATTTCGACTACGGCCTGCGGCCAAATGGATTGGACAACGGCCTCGATGCGCTTGACGACCTCGTTGCGTATGGCATGCTCGCAGGGCGTGGGCAGCACATACTGATAGAAGTGCTCGATCTCATCGTGCAGCCCAATTATGCCATCGCCATATTGATAGTCGCGCACACGCCACGGACAACCCTTATACTTGACTATCATGTCCGCGTGCTTGTTCAGATTCAGTGTGCTCGACTTGTTGTCCACGACACGTTTCCTGCGCGATGGATTATAGTAGGTGTTGCTGCGCTCGTGCAGCGGCACCTTTGACGCGGGGTTTGCTATAAAATTGGTGGTGTTTGTGGTGCTTGTGTTGTTGTTATTATTGTTGGTTGTGGTGGTGCTGCTGCTGATGATGTTGCTGCTGGTGTTGGTGGTGGTGCTGGTCGTGGTGGTGTTGGTGCAGCTGCTGCTGCTGTTATCGCCGCTTGTTGCTGTCGTTGTAGGGCTGTTTGCAGCAACTGTTGCTGCGACGCCTGTTGCTGTTGTGACTGCTGCTGCTGTTGCTGATGCTGCGACGTTAGCAGCGCTTGTTGTTGCGGTTGTTGTTGTTGTGACACTATTGTTGCTGCCGCTGCTGTTGCTCGCTGGCGAGTTATTGTCGTTGTTCGATGTGGAATCGACAGAAGTGTTGCTCGAGCTGCTGCGATTGTTGCTGCTATTGCTATTCCCCCGAGCAGGCGTCTCGTTCAACTGCTGCAGCAGAGTCTGCAATGAATCCGGATCACACTGACCAATTGTTGAGACGTTGTCGCTTTTATTGTTGCTGCCGCTGCTGCTGCTGCTGCTGCTATTGTTGTTGTTGTTGTTGTTGTTGTTGGTGGGCGTTGTGCTGCTGCTGCTGCTGACGATACTGTTGCTGTTGTCGCTCTTGCTGCTGCTGATGTTGCTGTTGCTGATGTTGTTGTTGTTATTCTGCTGTAGCTGCTGCTCAAGAAGTGCGCCCATCTCCTGTGCATTCGTCTCCCAAATCTTTAGCCATGTGCGCAATGCTGGTCCCTCCTGTTCCTCCTGAAACCAGCCAACACATGGATCCATTCAAATACGGACGGGATTTGCTGCTATGCTTTCCAGCGAATACACCTCCTACTCCAACTCCTACTCCTCCTTTCTCACTCTGTCTCTCCCTCTATCTCTTTTAGAGCGAGGTCTCCGCTGCACTTTCCTTTTAAGATATTGTTGTTGTTCTTGCTAAAGCTTGTCCGTCGTCTAATTTCTATTGACGATTTTCATGGCACCTTCAAATTGATGTTGTTTTTTTGTCAACAGGCTGCAACTGCAATCAAAATAAATGCATTTAAATACATAATAATATTGATATTATTTACATGCACAGCATCAGCTATAGCCGAACCGGTACAAGTTGACACGTTGGCGTTGCCACTGCGCCGCACAATAATAATTATAGATGTACGGCAATCTTCTCTCTCTCTCGCTGCCATTTGACGCATCACTGAGCAAAAAGAGATCAAAAACTAATTTCTTTTCATGTGTTTTTGATCGTCTCGTGACGTCAAAAAAGCGCGTTTCATTGTACCATGACACACACACACACATTCACGTACATACACACGGCGATCGCATGTGTTATCAAAAAGTGATTTTTTTTTAACCAAATAGAAAGCGCAAACAATTGCATTGCAAATTATGCGCTATTTTTCTACAAATAGAAACGTTGCAAAGTCGGCGAGACGTTGCAGCTGCAGCTGAAGCGTAGAGAGCAATGCCGGCGGTGCTTCAGCTCTGCAAATATTCCGCTTCTTTTTTCTTTTTATTTTTCGGAGCACAAATCGAAAAGGAAAAAAAAAGAGGCCAAAGAAGAAGCAAATCAAATAGAATGAACACATACACGAATGTGCACATGTATTTATATATTTATACATTTATATATATACATTTATATATATATATATGTGTGTGTGTGTGTGTTATCGCAATGACAAGTGAAGTGAGTAGTGCTGCTCACGAGACTACCGCAAATCACATCGCGTCTAGCTGTGTGAGTGTATATGTATATGTATCAGTGTGTGTGTATGCAAGGGCGTACAGGTGGCTAAATGGCGTGTGGGTGCCGGGAGAGCGCGGGGAGAATGCAAGCACAGAGCGCGCACATTGGAAATGTGTCGATTATGCAAAAAGTGCTAATTATGCGTATTTTGTTAAACAATTTGCCAACGCACAAGCATTACTTACACATACACACACACACACAGTCATTCGACTCTACTTGGCAAGTTGAGTTTGCAGCATCGATGTTTAATTGCACAAACACAATCATGAACATGAACATGCATGTACATTTTGGCACACACACACATTTATATACACATGTACAGAATTTTGAGAAATTAACCGTTTGAGCTTTTCGTGATGCGTGCTTGTTAAATGCAAACAAAAAAAAGCTATAGATTTTGCTTGGGCTACTGACAGTGTTATTAGCACAAATATTATTGTATAATAATTGAATTTAAATTGCTTACAACTTTTCGTTGCACCACATACGACATCCGCAGTTAATAGTTACTGCTTCGCTCCAGCGTTGAAGCATGCAGGGATGTGTCATGTCTATCGCAGTTATCGATAGGTAGATATACACCACGTGCAATCGAATGATTGGATTAGGAACGATTCCAGCTGCACGCACACAAATTTTAATAAAATAAATCGTAGCAGTGCATTTGGCAATTCGATTTAGATAGTTGCTAAAATTGCTAATTAAAGTTGATAAAGCCCTTTCAATACACAATACATAGTAGAGAGAAGTGTCAAGTGAATGAGCCCATATCAAAAATAGTTTTTATGTTCGTTTAAGAACCGGCAACTGCTCTCAGAAGTTGTTAAATGTTGTTGGCAGGCGTTGCCACCTTATCTGAAATCGTTTTACAGCACTGTTGTGTGCAAAACTGGCAAAATATGAACATGAGCATGTAAACATTGAATTTATGCAACGAAAGAAAACAGAAAGACTATACTTTAACTGCAATTTCGAATACAAAAACTCTCACCAAATGCATTTATATGTAGTACATAATGTATAAAGTGCAACGTTTGTATCGCAATGCTAGCCACCCACTTGCCCCCGCCCATAGATACTAAATATACACACACAACGAGAGAGAATACGCAATCCACGTCACACACACACACATACACACACAAAAGAATCTGATTTAGCTTCTTTCCTTTAGTCCGATTTGCTTCTCGCGTAATTCCAATGGAATTTTTCACACACATTTTTATTCTTTACCTTGACGAGTTTTTGTATCGTTGCGTTTTTGTGTTGTATTTCAAGTTTAACACATACACACACATACAGTCATACATATGCACATGTGCTTCAGCGAAAGCAAAAATTCAATACGATTATTATTAGTGTTGAGTAAATGTTTGCCTAAATTTGGCAACAAAAAAAAAAGAAAAAGTCGCCATTTGTGATTGCTAACTTTTATTGCAGTCCTTTTAAGCGCAAATTATTTATACTCGTTTGCTTGCTTGGGAAGTGTTCGCTTTTCTGGTTGCTATGCCTTTTTATGCACATACACATACACACACACACGCAATACTCATATACGAATTGGTTTTTCTTTAACTGCTCACTTTGGATTACCGATTACAGGATTGTAGCCAATTGTTTTCCTTTATTTGCCAGTTGATTAGGATCGCTGCGCTGTTTTCCCAGCGTATTTGCGTTGTCGACAAAAAAAAAGGAAACGCCAGTGAAATTGCAACTTATCTACGAACACGCGACGGGTACGCAGTAATAGATATGCGTAAAGTCCACAAATTTACATTTCGAGCATATCGATGGCAGCAAAACTATCGATATAAGTCAAAGACAGTGTGAACATATTTTCGACAAGTAAAACCGGAAAATTCAAATTTATTATTGGTTGAGTGCAATCACAAAGCACTAATATATAAATATATATATTATTATGATATATTATATTTATATTCTGCAACTCGCACAAGACAAGTAAAAAGTCAGTTTTTCATATATATTTTGCATACACACAAAAATTTCATGTTTATTTATTGTTTCAATTTTCTTAACTTGTTAGCTGGTTGCATTGTGTTAAACAATTGTTGGTAATAATATACACTTAGCATTAGCATTCCGAAATACACAGTAAGCATATACATACAGATCGGATTCAATTTTATTTATTTTTTTATTATGTTGTTGATTTTGTCTTTGGTGTTGTCTTGAAACCAAATAACATCGTTTGGCCTTAAAGTGTTTCGAGTTTTGAGTTTCGAGTTTCCAGTTAGTATATTTGGTCTTTTACTTATTGGGCTTTGCAGTAGTTTGTACCTTATGGAAATATGTTTTTAAGTTTATTAGCATCATGTTTATCATCATGTTTTGTTCCAGTTGTTGTTTTGCAGTTTAAAACACATTAAATACGTATTGTACACTCTATAACGATTTTCCATTTGGTATTTTTGTTTTTATAATTTATTATTATTAATAATCATGGATTATGTACTTATACATGTATGCTTGAGTATATATGAAGTACATACATATATACTCACACACATACACATTTAAGTATATATGTATGTATGTATTTGCTGTCGTTAGTTGATGTTTTACATTTAGTACATGTATACATATATAGGTATACATATATTTTTTTTTTTTTGCATTTATAGATTTTTGTTTTAAACATTTATAAATATGTATTTCTTATTTTGCGGTTTTTTGTTTTGTTATTTTTAGGTTAAACATTTATTAAGAGCTGTACACTCAACAATTAGTAGATTTGTATACAGTTTGGTTTGGATTTATTCTTAGGGGTTGCTATGCATTTAGTTAGGATCGTAATAAACCCCTGCACTCCTCAAAAATGTATGCCATTTCATGCGTACAACATTTAAAGCTTGACTATTTTCTTTTTGGTTTTTCTTGGGTTTTCGTGAGTTATTTATTGATTTTAGGTGCTTCCAAACCAGCCGCACATTTATTCTACAATTAAATTTCGCCACTTTGAGGGGCTTATTGACGCAACATTTAACACCTAAATATATATATATATATAGATATATATTTATATATTTGTGGTCTATATAATTTTGTTGTGGTATTCAATTTGTTGCCCCCCGCCAATTATATAGTCGTCGTTAATTAAAGTTACTGGTAAACAAATCTAAAAAAAACATTCTCCTCTGCGATCTTGTTTCTCAATAGCACTTATCCCGATCTCATAATTTATTTATTTTGTTTTTTGGCATTTTAATTATGTGTGTAAAATTATATATTTATATGCTATTGTTGAGAGAACACTACTTCTATAGTTGGGTTGCTTAGCTGGTCGCCTTGGTTAGACTTGTTTATTTATTTTCTTTATTATTTTTTCGATTGTGGGCTTTGGTTTTTGGCTTTATTCGGTTTGGGCCTAACTTTTAGGTAAATTTAAAACGCAACCTTTTTATTATGCTCGAACTTTGAATACCCTGTAGCATGTGGAATGCACAAAAGTTTTTGCTTAATTTTATTTGATACAGGGTATTTTATAGTCGTTCGCACTCGACTATCACATTGAATAAATATAATATTTATATTTCAATTTTAATTTCGCTTTTCGATTTCTTTTTTCAATACTCATCATAACGTTTGATGAAAAAAAGCATTTATTTAGTATTTGCTAATTTGTCTTTTGTTTTTTTTTTTTTTTTTTAGCATTTGCTACATTTAAATTTTTGATAGCTTTTAAAATATACATAAATACTCATTGTATTTCTTTTCTTTTTTTGTGTGTGTTTTCCAAATTGTGTGTTTTAAATTGGACATAAATTTATTTTTAGTGTTTTTCTGCTTACGTTGTTCTTTTTGTTGTTGTTGTTGTTTAAAATTTAATTATTAATATATAAAAAAAATAATGTTCAGTCAAATATATATATGCATATATATGTATATTTGTATATATACACACACACATACATGCATGCACACATACGCACTATATAATAGCATAGTCATGGATCTAAACAAATCTATAACACAGAACACATACAGACACACACACGTACGTAAATCAATCAACAATTATGAGACGATAAACAGTGAATTACTATATATACTTCAACTAGTATATATGTATGTATATAGATGTATGGATCTATGTATATGTAATTTACTGCTAGTTGCCAAGAATTCGATATGCTAAACTTATTATTTAGCACATCTATAGACATACATACATATATATGTATATATATATGTAGATATACATATATATATGTATGGAAAAGTGTCTCCCCTACGATTTATCCTTACGAGGATGAATTTGATACCTGTTGACCTCGTCCCTCGTCCCTCGTCCTGCTCATATGACAAGCATTTTGTTATCCTTTTGTTTTTTTTTCGATTCTCGTTTTTTGTTTTTGCTTTATTATGTAATACACAATAATATGTTAATAATCAGTCGCATAAATGAATCACCTTGCTTTTGGCCTTAACGCACATCTCAACTTATCTCAACACACACACACACACACACACACACACACTCAATACACACATAAAAAGCCCAAATAAAAATGCAACAAAAAAAAGTTAACAAAAAAAAAAAAAAAAGCTGAGCTTGCTTTCCACTCATTCATTATTCAAACACACACACACACACTCATTCATTCATTCATTCATTCATTCGTTCATTCGTTCACACACTCATACAAACATTCACTCTACTGTTGCAAGATGCGCATCTTTTTGGCCAGCGTCGTCTCAGTTTGTTGCAACTTGCGCTTGCTGCTGTAGTTGCACAGCTTGTTGGACACTTTGCTCAATGTGATTGCGGATGAGGACATTAGATCGAGGGCTTGGAGCCGGTTGTCCAGCTCATCGAGGGCGGAGAGGGGCGTTGTTGTTGCCATCGTTTGGTTGTATCGCTCGCCGGGATCGGCGTCGATGTCGATGAGCTGATTGGCCAACGGATCCTCGTCGTAAGGATCGTAGGGGGGTCTTAATTATTGTTTGAACACAAACAGACCCGTCGGGTCCCACTCGTTGTCATCGACGGGGCCGAAGCACTCATCGAAGTACCACTCCATTGTCTTGTACACATGGCCAAGGGATCTTCCAATCGCATGATCCTCATCCGGGTACACCTGGTGCCGGAACTTCACCTGCTGATCGACCAGTGCCCGCACCAGCATCAGCGTGTGCTCCTGGTGCACCAGCGTGTCCGCTGTGCCGTGCATCAGCATCAGGTTGCGGCCCTTGATGTTGCCCGCCTTCATGGTGAGATCGGCTTCTTGCAGCGCACGCAGATAGTCTCCCTTCAGCGGAATGTACCGTTCCGTGAAGAACGAATCTGTTGAACACACACACACATATAGATAATTATATACATATATACTTGTAATCCTGAGCTGGCTGGACTTACAGTGATAGCCAAAGCTGACAATGGGATTGATGGCGATGGCGCATTGGAGCACCTGCTGGGAATCATCGATGAGCATCATGGATGCGGCATAGCCACCGTAGCCCCACCCGAAGGCGCAGATGCGCAGCGGATCGATGAACTTCAGATTATCGCGCAAATATCTGCAAGGATTTAATCCACAATTGGAGTTGAATGTGCCACCATCTCGATCCCGACCCCGATCCCGATCCCAATCTCGAACTCGATCAGTTACTTACGTGAGAACACCGAGCTGATCCTCGACCTCGACAGTGCCCAGCTTGCCGTGGACCTGGGTGCGCAACAGTTCGCCCTGATAGCCACTGCCGCGTCCATCGATCTGGGCAACAATAAAGCTGCGCTGGCTGCACAGATACCAATTCCAGTCCACATGGAAACGCTCCGTGACCAGCTGAGATCCCGGCGATGCATCGCTGCGCAAATCATTCATATCATTTGCAAACAAAAACAATGCAAATTGTCAATCTTTAACTAAGAATTAAGAATCTTCAATCTCTAGTCGGGCGTAGCCGACTGCCGAATTCTCTGCTTGCAACAAGTCAAACTATCTGAGAACAGGTGCCACACAACAGCCAAGGGTTAAGCCTACGATTGCAGTTCCTTGCAAGAGGTGCCCAGTAATTTATCCACCAAGTTTGGCTTTCAAATGTGCCAAAAACCTACCAACTAAATTTGGTGACTTTAGCTTCGAAATTGTGGATGATATGTGGCTTTATCGATTCGCAGTTATCGATTTTTATCGATTTCTTTGCTACCCAGTATTTGGACTCTTTGTCTGACGGGATAATCCCTAAATCGGACAGATCGGATATGTCTGCAAGGAAGGGAAGGGAGCTCACAGCAATGTAAGTCTTCTAGTTTTATTAAAATCGAAAACCTCCAGAGGGAAATTAGACAAATATTACAAAATATTTTTAATTATAGCTGGGACCTTTCTAATCCGATCTTCATTAAATTTGCGTAGTTCCTCAATAATATGCGAATGTAAAATAAATATTAAATAGAAGCCTCTGCTTAAAAAATTGTGGCCTCTATTGTTATCGGAAATCGAACTGTATGGGTACATAAGAATCGGAGTCAGTTATCGATCAAGTGAAGCAAAATTGATCTGTGCGGGGTATACGATAATATATATATTTAAAGTCTGTAGCTCTTCTATTCTCTGAGATCTTGAAAATGTTTCTGGCAAGTGGTGCTTGAAAATTTTAGGGTTAAAGATGTGATATTTTTGGAGGGAGACTTACACATGGAGGACCAGGGGAAAGGCGACCTCCTCCTCCTCGCGCATGCCCGGCGGCAGGAAGAGTCGCACCTGGGCATGGAAGCCGTGTCGGATCTCCACGCTGAAAGTGCGCATCTGGGGAATGGCCAGCTGGGAGAGGCGATGACGCAAAACGTCGCCGGCGTTGAGCACAAAGATCTTCTCGTTGCTGGCGGTGCGCACCAGGTAGACGCTGGGCGCCTCTGGACCGAGGCACTCCTGCACATAGTAGCTGTAGTCGCGGCTGAACTGCACCCGATTGTACAGGCAGTTCTTGGGTATGTCATAGATGCAGTCATCTGGCTCCAGCCTGGCAACTATGTCCTCCCAGCGTCCGCCCCGCTGCCAGTCGGCTGCGTTGGTGCTGCGGGCGCGATGGAGGCGATACGTGGACTCCGTGTTGTCGCAGGTGAGGCAGGTGGGCTGCGTCGAGGTGATGTAGGTGCGGTTCGTTTCGGTGATGTTTAGTTTAAGGCTGATCTTGTAGAGGTGCCGCTCGCCCGGCCGCTTCTCAGGAGCAGCCATAAAGTAAACAATCTCGTGCGCCTCATCCCAGCCCACGATTTCGGTGACCTCGAAGCGACCCATGGTTAGCGGCACCGGTCGACGATCCAGCGACGATATGAACACCACATGACGGTAATGACCATGTTCCCCATCTCGCACAGGGAGACGCTTCAGCAGATAGCCCCCGTTGGTTATCTCGTACGTTGTCTGCCCATTTGTAACATTCGCCGTGTTCTCAGCGGCTGTGGCTGCATCCACTTTATCCATGCCCAGGCCGGGATCGCTGGCTAGTGGCTCCTGTTGCTGAAACTGGCGCAAGAGGCTGCCGCGCAGCTGGGCAGCGATGCGAGCGGAGAAGATGGGACGCTCGGCCGGCAGCACCCAGCCGTCGTTGATGGTCACCTCGGTATGCACCACCTGGCAGTGGAAGTGCGGTGCCCGGCAGATGACCGTTGTCGCCTTGGTCTGGTCGCGACTCGTCACCGTCACGGACAGATCGATGGGCGACGCCCAGGTCAGGCCGCCCACATAGCTGCCGTTGCCCAGCTCGGCGGGCAGCTTGATCTGTGTGGGAAAGATGTACTTGATCACCGACAGATTCACCACGTTCACCGTCACGTTCGGATTGCGGGCACCGGCCTTGGGATACCGTTGACTCAGCACAGCCGGATACTTGACATTGTCGCCCATCCACGTGTACCTGCCCGGAAGACACAAGGATGCAATAAGTAGTATGTTGAAGGGAGCTCCTCCACTTGGAGGCGACTTGATTCGAGCACTTAGTTGTTAAGCAGTTAAGTATTACAAATATATAGATACATGTATTTTTGAATCGGAAATCGATTTATATCGATCTAAGCAAGACTTTTATCGACTTGCATCTGCATATGAAATACGAGAAGAAGAATTCAACATTTCTAATGAGATCGTATTGCGTATATAGGCTAAATATATTCGGCTATTGGTGTTGATCAGGAATATATATGTAAGAATATATATATATATAGAAATGTTGGCTACCCATTTAAGCAACTCTGTTTGGAAATATTATGTAGTTCTTCTCAAATTATATTTATTTACTTAATGTCAGTCGACAAAAATAAAAATAAAAACAAAAATTAAAAAATGTATTAAATTAAATTAAAAATTAGATTAAAGCTTAATTTAAATTTATAATTTATTAGAAAAGAACTGATTATTTTTCTTCTCACAAAAATTGCAGATTTTGGAGAAATAAATTTAAATAGAAAAAGTTTTTGCGGTTTTTTAAGATTCAATTTCAAACAGCAAAAAATTGTTGAACTTGTTTTAATATTCATTTTGTTGAAATTGCAACGGATTGAAGTGGAATGTGGCAAGTGCTGCAGGAGTGCCTTAAATTACTCACTTGTATTCACTTTTAGTTACCCACTTGCATTCACTATGATTCATAGTTATTCAAAACGGGCTACTCACTTGTACTCGCTGACGTCGCTGTCGTTGAAGCTGAGGAAGGCGAGGAAGAGGCCATCCGGCGAGAAGACGATGCTGCTCCGCCTGCTTTCCAGCTCCGGGACATTTTCGTAGGTCCAGTCGGGCACCCCGTTGTAGAAGGCGCCAGCGGCACCCGTCTGCGTGATGCGGCAGACCAGTTCACCCTGCACCTTGGGCTTGTAGTAGATGTCGTTGTGGTGCACAAAGGCGATCGCCTGGTTTAGTGTGTATGCCGCCGCCAACTTGCCACCATTTGCATTCGCATTCGCATTCGGATTCGCATTCGCCTGTCCGCTGCCATTCGCCGTGGCACCTCCAGTTGCGGCACCAGTTCCCGATCCGTTTGTGGGCGTCAGTTTGCCGGCTCCGCCTGCTGCAGCCACGGCCAGACTATTTAAAATAATGCTGCCACTGGGCAAAGGCGGCATTGTCGAGTGTGCAACACCTGTTGCGGATGCAGTTCCAGTTGCACTTGTAGCAGTTGGAGTTGGATGTGGAGTTGGAGGTGGATTGATGGGTGCCCAAACCACATGCTGCAGATGAGGCGCCTCGGCAATATTCTCCGTTGGTCCCAGTGGAAATGTGTTCGCCGTTTGCACCTCGTACACGTGGTGTCTAATTCAGAATCAGTATTAATTAAATTAATTAAGTTAATCATATTAATTAAATTAATCAAATTAAGCAGCTGCCTCCACTCGAAGATCGTCTCAACTGAGCTACGTACCTGGAGCCCTCAGCATTGCTGTCCGACTGCAGCAACACGTACTTCTGATCCGGAGCCACCAGAAATGTTTCAGCATTCAGTTGGCGCTGTGTGTGTGTGTGTGAGTGTGTGTGTGTGTGTGAGAGAGAGAGAATTGATTATAGAGGAACATATAAATAGAGAGAATATACAGAGGATACACAACATACAACATAGAAAAATATAGGATTTAATAGAAAGGAAACAGGATGAGAAAATATAGAGGAATATATTGGGAATTAGAGGAATATTATAGAATATAATATAATAAAGGAAAGAGGATTAAGGAAGGGTATGGAGGCACTTAGAGAAGTATTGAGTAATACACAGAAATAGAAGAATGTATGGAATTGCAGAGGAATATAGAGGGATATAAGGGGATATTGAGAAACATAAAAAATAAATAGGAATTTAAATCTAACAATTTAAAGGAATATAGATAAATGTAGGGGAAAGTTGGAGAATGGAACTCAGAGGAAGACAGGGGAATTTAGAGCTCTCAGTTTGGGGGATATGCTATATAGAACATATAGAGTCGTCTCAGGAGCTACTCACAAATGTGGAATTGGTCATCAGAATGCGAGTGGTGTAGTCCGTCATGTTCAGTATGGACAGACCGCCCGTTGGATCGCGATAGACTAGCTCGTGATCTGTAAGAGCATGAATCATTAATTGATTCATTATATATCATTATATCTATAATAAATAAATATATACATATATATACATACATACATATATATATATATATATATATGTGTATATTAGCGGATAATTGACGAACCATTGCTCCAGGTGCCGTTGAACGGCTTCCATTGCAAACTTTTGCTGAGAATGTCGCTGGGCAACATTCGGCGACCTCGGATTCGGAGTCCCTCATCCTCCGGGGACAGCAGGAATATGGAGAAGATGATCAGGCTGAAGACGGCGGCGATGACCAGCAGGGCTATGAATATGCCACGCCAATTGCGACGCTCCGGCGATATGGCCACCAGTTCCTGCAACACCAATTACAAAATTAAATTTTTAATTACCAATTACTGTAATTTTAATTACTGTCAATTGTCAACTATTTTCATTTCAATAACTCGATTTACTTCAAATATATCAATTAATAATTGCTTAAATATGCGAAAAATCTTTCAATAAAATTAGCAAATTTGTATTTGAATTATTTTATTTTATAACAGATAAAAGATAAAAGATAAAACCAGAGTGCGTCAAATCGAATCGTATTTCGATAAACAAAGAGTACATGTTCCGGCAAAAGTTATGGAGGGGTAAAAATATCGATAATATATTCATAGACGAATAATATTGATTTCTGTAAATGGTTCTTCAGGAAATGTTGAATTTCTGTTCTGAATTTGCGGCTTTGATTTGACAGCAATTTTGATTGTTTGCTTAAATTAAAACTGTAATTTAAATTATATAAATATATATATTATATATTATTATATATATTTGTAGCCCCCATAATTTTGTTGTTTCATTAATAAATTCACAAACTTCCCAAACTTTGTTGCTAAAAACGCCTTAAATCGATTGCGCTAATGGGTTATTTGTTGGGTGGGTCTGTTCCGGACTCCGGGCTCCCGACTCCGGACTTTCTATTAGCTCATTGCCAATTGGCTGCTGCACCTTGTGCTAATTACTAATTTCTAATTAAGCTGAAATTGTTTTGTTGCCATTGGCATCATATTAATCCAATCAAGCAAATTGGACTGTTGGAGTCTGCATACTTTTGTCTATGCTTAATTCTCGGGCAGAGACAGGGGAATATTATTAAATTAAGACACGATTTAAATAGCCAAATTAAGTAGCTGTTTCCTCCGGGCGAAAGAAAGAGTAGTGAACAGTGTATCTTGCAGTCGGCAACACTCTGCTCCTCTTGCCAAAAGACAATGGCAATAAACATTGTCTCAAAATTTATTATATATATATATATATATACATATATATATATATATATATATATAAATATGTATATATTTGTGATTGATTGCCGTCGAATGGAATGGGAGAGAATAACTGATGATAACAACGATGACGATGATGAAGATGCCGTTTGTTTGTTTCCCGTTATTTTGCCGCTTTATCTATTTTCCTGTTGTGTTAACTGGATTTGTGAAGAAAGCGTTTATTGATTGAATTCCCTTTTGCCAAAGTGGAACTAAAATGTAATTCAAGTTTGTACAGTGTGTGTTGTGTGGTGTGTGTGTGGTGTGTGTGTGGTGTGTGTGTGTGGTGTGTGTGGTGTACTTGGTGTGTGGGGTGCATCTCTCTGAGTGGCCCAAATAATATATCCAAGACAAGAGGCAATCGATGCCTGCTCACTTTCGCTGCGAACACAAAATGCAACTCAAGTTGAAGGCTGGGTTGGGGGCAAGTGGCGGGCAACAAAAGTCCTTGATGCAGCCTTAATTGACAAGCGAAATGAATTTTAGACTACAGTCCTCACACATGCCCACACACACACACACACACACACACACACACACACACACACTCACACAGCAGTGGCAACATCACAGAACAACAACAGCAGCAACAAATTTATAACTGAACTAAAACTATTTCCAAGCACTTTGCATGGTGGGGGTGTGGAACTGGGATTGGGATTGGAATTGCGATTGGGATTGGGATTGGGGGTAAAGTTGTGGTTCAGGGCCAGGGCAATTTACATGCACTTTTGCCTTCCCCCGCTGCCGCCACACACTGAGTCCATTCCCCCCTTTTGAGGCGTAGCCATTTTTATTTGGCTTCCATCTAAACTAATTTTGCTAGTGTGCTTTGTTTTGTGCTGAAATTGAATTAAAAATTTATTTGCACTTGCAGTTTTTATGGACTTCCCCGTAATAGGATTAATTTCATGAAATGCTAATTGGAGTTATTTACGGTTACTTGGGCCTTGGGCCAGTTCAGTCAGTTCAGTTTGTCAGAATTCCAATTAGAATTCATGTCAGATTCAAGGAGTGGTTCACTATCCATATTATCATATAACATATATAACATATATATAATGTACTGTACCCGATTCGAAAGATGAAAGGTGAAATTTATTTAGTTCAAGTTAAATTCGGTTTTATCTTTTTTCTTGAAATCACTTATGAAGGATAAGAAAACTATATCTGATTGATATAGCCACCTAAATCACAAGATTTAATTTGGATTCTTAAAGTATTTACGTCTATTTGGCCAGGAGGCAGCGAAGAAAAAACATTTTTCTGTATCTATTTTTAGCAAAAATCATGTTTTAAATGAATTAATTAATTATTTATTTAAAATCCTGAAATTAAGCGATTGATACTCAAAAATGTGACCGGAATCTGAACTTTAAAAACGAACTACCAAAATTTATTCCAAGCTTTAAGCAACTGCTATTCATTTTGAACAAGAATATATATATATATATATATATATATATATATATATATATATAAGCAGTGCAAGGATATCCCAATTAAGCCAATTAAGACCTTTTATGTAGATATCATCTTATCTGATGATATCATAATCAGTTTATGTGGCTATATCCAAAGTTGGGGTCACACATTCGGCTAATGCGTATGTGCTGAATTTTTAAGTAGTGCTTTGGAATAACAGTAAAATGATGTTTTTTTAGTGCCGCCTTTAACGTTGCGGGTTGAGTTGCTTTGCCACGTTTGGGGGTAGCAAGATATACAATTTATATTTTAGCACCTAGACACTTAAATTTTAAGTAGTAGCCATATAATCCTGACAACGACTTACAGCAGTCTTATCATTTCTGCCAAGATAGTTAAGACCAGATTTTATTTAGCCATTTTGCTCAATATTGAGTTCAGTTAAAACTGTTTAATATCTTTATATATATATATATATATATTTAGATCTATATTGCTTGTTCTAGCAACCATCTCTTAAGACCCCATATCTTCCACACAAGTTGCTGAATTTGAAGGGTACTTTTGGGATTTTTGAATTTTACTCAACGCCGCTTGGAATATTTTCAGCACGTTAAGTTTTTATTTGTTTATTTTTGTTATTTTTGTTATTTTTGGAGTTTTTGTTTGTTTACGCAGCCAGTTGATGACAAGAAACGTAAGTTTTCAATAAATGCACGTTTGTGGCACCGTTGAGCGTGGCATGCACCTGGAAAAATACTGGCTGACTGACTGTATCAAGGTTTATGGAAAACACGTTCCTTCTTATATAAATATGGCACACACACACACACACACACACACACACAGTGTGTACACAGAGCTCCACTCTGAATGTGCCACACTCAGCCTGCAGCAGCTATTCATGCGTGTGTGTGGGGGAAATGGGGCAGAGAAACGGTCACAAAGGACTGCCGCTAACCACACGTTGCAACGTTGCAAAGCTGCAAAGCTGCCACTGTGATTGCATTTTATGACTCTCGCTGCTGAAGTAGGCTCACATATGGCCAAGGGCGTTTGCAGAGGGGCGTGTCTCCAAGAAGGGAAATCTGAACCGTTTGTTTTACTTAATTTTAGAAGAGTTTTCCAACTCGATTACAACAGTTACAACAAATTACAATTCGGCTCCCCCTCTTCACGAAAAGCTGGCGACGCCTCTGTGAAAGGCATTTGAAGTGAGCCAAGGCATCGATGCACTGTGAGAAAACATTTGCATACATTACGTAAAGTGTGCAAAAGTAACAAAAATATTTGCGAAAGTAGATTTCCTAGGGGTATTTTCAGGCAATGCTCAGCAGAACACTTTGATATGAAAGCATTTTCAATCGACAATTCTGTTTCTGTTTCAGTTTCTGTGCAACAAATCTCCACTTGCCACTTGCAAACTTTCAGTGCAGCTCAACAATGTTGGGTTGTGCAAAAGCCCGTTGGCCAGAAATGTAATTATCTCCAGGAATGCAGATGACCAAAGGACTTTCGCTGAGCTTCAACAGATGAACAGTTGCGGATCGAAAGTTTGAACATTAACTGCAGGTCTCCTCCCCCTGGTGGCGACTCGACAATGTTGCAATCGCTTTCATTTCTCGTTTCACTATTTTTTGTGTTTTCGTTTTTACTATGCCATAATTAATGCCAGCCATACACAGAGAAGAAAATCGCACTCAGAAAACAGTTGGCAAACTTGCCACACAAATGTTGCATTTGGTCTTTAGTTCCTTAGTTCTTAAGTCGTGTGTTGAGTGTTTAATTGGATTTTGCCTCTTTTCAGCTATTACAATGCCTCAGGCTCTCTCTCTCTCCCTCTCTCTCTCTCTCTCGCTCTCTCTCACTCACTCTCGTTGTGGCTGTGGCTGCTGCCAACTAATGTCTGCGTTTGTGCGATAAGTTTTCCGACATTTCCAATTGTTCGCACACATATTGTGTGCTTCAGCCTCAGCCTCAGTTTCCTTTTCATTTTCGTTTTCAATTTCTATTTAATTGTTTTGCCAAATGGACAAATGGCCAAATAACCAACTGGCAACTGAAAAATAAAAACAGTTAAAGCTCAACAAGAGTGCAATTTAATTGGTCAACAAATCCGACCCGACCGATTCTCATATGGATTGCAACACTCAGAACTTTCTATATCTAATTGAAAATCAAATTATAAAACCCCAGTCGAGGGGTAAATGAATGAGTGAATGATGTGAGTGCGAATACAAATACAAATACGAATACAAATACAAATATGTTGGCCAGAAGTATTCACTTGTTTGGTCATCCTATTTTCCAGAAAATAAGCTACTAAATTTTATAGTTGTTGATTTTTCGAAAATTTAGAACAAATATTTCTAATTTCTAGGGTCTGGTTTCTATGTGCGTGGAATGATTGAAGGATCTTCTAAAAATTAAGGTTTGTATTTCAGCTTTTCAGAAGTGTTTTTCTTAATAACAGAAAATATTTCTAAGATTGTATTTTATATTTTATCTATTATTATCTATTCAGAATATAATTCCCTGATATTTAGAAAATATTTCTGAAAACAAGAATAGCTTTTTATTCTTTGTGGCGCTTGTAGAATTAGAGCGATTTCTGAGCGATTTTCTGAGTGCAACATTTTCTAATTAACAATAATCAAAACAAGTGTCCTTTGTTGTTTTGATGTCCGTTTGTTCTATTTAATGTTCGTTTAACACAAAGTAGCATCGAGTTGTGATTGGCTTGTTTTGCAACATAAGTTTCGGGTAGGAGGTGAAAATGGTTTTGACACGTAATTAAATTTAAAGGGGAAGTCCCCTTTCCAACTCAGTGCGAATGCAAATCGATTTGCAACAGCCACAGAAATGCCAGCTAGCAGCAGAGGTAGAAGTAAAAGTAGAAGAAGTAGAAGAATAACAGATGCCCCATCATTAAGGACTTCAGGCGCAGAAAGGACATCGATTGCTCAACTTGCATTTAATGAGCTGGAATCGCATTCGCCAAGCTTTGCACTTGGCACCTGGCCAAAAGGCTTGCCAACAACAACAACAACAAGAACACAAAAATGCTGTAGTCGGGAGAGCTCGACTTCGATATACCCTGGATTCAGCTGTAAGAAATTTATACTCATTTTGTATGGCTTGAAGAATAAACTCGAGATTAAAACAAAACTTGGACAGCGAATAAATATTTATTTATGCCAAAATCATTGGCTTGGCCTAAATATATATACAAATATGAGATCAGTATGAGAATAAATTGTCGACTATAACTTTGGATAAGTAACCCATCTGATTCTCATGAAATCTGCGCAGTTGCCTAATAAAATCAATGTCGCGGAATTATTGATATCAACTGGAAGTCTCAGCGATTGAATATTGTGGCTTTTATTGCTATCGATAGTTATCGATACAATTAAATAAACTTGATCTTGCCGTGGTAAAAGGGGACTCATATTTCAAATCATATCTTCCACATCCTATAGTCTCTGAGGTACACTTGTCTACACAGACGGACATGTGGACATGGCTTAATCGACTTGGCTGCTAATGCTGATTAGGAACATATATATTTTATGGGATGGGGGATTTATCCTTCCCTCCTTCCGCCTGTTACACAGAACCGTTATACCCTTCCAACCCATTTTTATGGGTTCTGGGTAAGTTGAAGAACAGAAACAGCAACAATAAACATTGCTCCAACTTCAGCCCAGCAGATTGCCTTCGTCACACACACACACACACACACACACACACACACACACACACATATATATATATATATACATATCTTTATATATATATATAAATTATACGCACATTTTTCGCAGCTTTTGCCATGACAATAGTCACACCTTTTTATTGGACAAGTCGCATTAGTGGCTAATGAAGGCACAACAACAGCAGCAACAACAGCAGCAACAACAGCAGCAACAACAGCAACAAGAACAACAGCAACAACAACAACAACAACAACAACAACAACAACAGCAGTCACAATGGTCATAATAAGTGGACAGCAGACAATTCACAATTGTTGTCGTTAAGCTCCCGCTTTGTGTGTGTGTGTGTGTGTGTTGTGTTTGTTGTGTGTGTTGTGTGTGTAAATTTATGATGTGTCCGCCACAGCAAAAGTTTTATATTTTCTCACCATGTGCTGCGTGCCTGCAGCTCACAATTCTACGTATCTGCCCCAGGACACAATCTCCCAATTCCCAGCACACAGTTAACGAGATACTCACACACACGCACCCACAGACACACACACACACACACATATATATATATAGATATATATATATTTATATATATATAGGTAGGCTCAGTCAGAGCAATTAATTTCGTTTTATTATCGGGCCATAATTTCTCAGCACAGCCCTAACTAAACTGGCCAAAACCCCAAGTCCAGTCAATTGTTCTTCTTGCTCTATATATATACATACATATATATACATATATATATATTAGTGGAAAATTTAATGAAATATTGTCAATTTAGCTGGCATAGCCAAGCAACGATGCCCATTGGCCATTTCCCAATTGGATTTTCTACATTTTAATAGAATTTCCACACAATCAAAGCAAGCAAATATTTGTGCACAAATTGCACTCGGAGCCCAGAGCAAAAATCTTTTGGCAGATTGTGACTATGGCAACTATATGCTATCGTCGTCCGATCCACTTAGCTTTGAAGTGTCCTGTGAAATAATCCGTATATTTGCACTTGTATATTTGGAACAAAGATGGCTTTAAAACTGAGGGATTCCAACTTATTCACAAAATTTGTGTGTAAAACTGAGGACATAAAAAGAAGAAAGGTGGCTAGACAGAATCAGGTATTCAATCTGATCATGAATATATATGCTTTATGCTTTTTTGGAGATACTTTGCATACTTTTAGCCAACTTTATTCTACGCATTTTAACCACTTCAGGCTATAAATATAAAGTCCTTTTCCACGTTCAACAAAGTCAAAGTGAAAAGTGAATTCAAGTTGAGAACAGGGTATTTTGCAGTCGGATGCACCACGATTTTAGACTCATGATTGCGTTTAGTGTAGTTTCTTTCCAAGCAAGTGACATAATTATAGTTAAATTGTCTTCCATCCGATTTAATCTTAAATGCAAATTTGTAATTTATCGTTGAGGTATTTGTTGGAATTGTTTAAATTTCAACTAAGTCCATCTGAAACCATATGTTAAACTCAAACAATACATGAATTGCAATTGGCATTCTAAGTCCTAAATGAGGTTTCCTATTTTTTTTTTTTAAGAATCCCTTTCAAATCCTGCCTAATTCTGATTGTTTTTCCTTCTTCGCGGCAGGGAATGGGAATTGAATTGAATTGTGAAGAAAATGCTTGCAAGTGCTCTGTGAAATTCGACAATGTTTTGAAATGGGGTAAGGTGGGGGAGTGGGAGGAGGAGGGGGTGGTTTGGTTAGGGGTTGTGGAGAGCAATAAATGACAAGGGTCAACAGGAAATGGCCCTCAAGCGGCTGTTGCAGCCAAATGATTTTCAATATTGATGAGCGGCCGGCATGTTGTGTGCGATAAAAAGCAGACACAGAGACAGACATAGACACTGAGAGACTAACAGAGAGAGAGAGAGAGAGAGAGAGAGAGAGAGAGAGAGAGAGAGAAGGAGAGTTAGAGAGGCATCCATGCTGGAATGAAAGAAAGTTGGCAAACAATGTAGGCAAACACACACCACCCGTTTCATTAGGATGGTCTCTGGTCCTAGATCATTTATAAAGTGGCCGCACCTAGATGACCTACTCGAACCCGAACCCGAACCAGAACCAGAACCCGAACACGACCTACCCGACTCACTTTAGCCAGTGGAACCACCCAATCTGGTCGAAGTACTTGCCACATGTGCGTGCGCGTGTGCGGCAATTATTAATGAAAGGCTAATTCTACTTTGGTCGAGAGCAAGTACGAATGCTCCAGTCGAGGAAGCTCGACTAGCAGATGCTCTGAACCCAACGTCTAAAAAAAGAAGCTTTGCGATAAGTTTGTAAATATGTAATTGGGATTTTCTACCATATTCTTACTTACATTCTTGATTTGAAAGTTATATTTTAAATAAATTGCCATCGGCTATCGATTTTTATCGATATTCGCAAAACAGTTATCGATGAAGTGATGAAATAAACATGATCTGAAAGAACTTATATTCCTAGTTCTCCCAGTCTCTGAGATGGGCATAGTTCAACCGACTCGACTGTTAATGCTAATCAGGAATATATACATATATATATATACTTAAAGAGGCGGGCACAGTGCATAACAATTATAGTAACGGTTTAGTTTGTTTACATAACATTTTTTGTAGAACTGCTATTAAAATCAATTATACGACTACTAATAAATTATTTATATTTTTGTCGATTTCACATTCTGTGTAAATAAAACACCGAAAGTTCAACGAGTGCTGAAATAGGTTCCCCTCAGAGCACCAATATAAACTATCTATAAACAATACCTCCTCCAACAACCAACAAACCAAATGCCAAAAGTAACAATTAAATGCTAAGAGTACAGCGCAAAGGGCCAAGTTTAGCTATGAACTATGCCTCGAATGCCAAATGTTAAATAATTGATTTTAAATACACTTGAACAAAATACTTGGTAGCATTTTACGCACAGATTTCGTTCAGTGTTGTTTCTTTTCGTATCTCGTCGTCAACAAAGTTATCTCAGTTTGCGTCTTCTTCTTTTTCTTTTAGTTGCATGTGAAAATTTATTGCCCACAATTATTCATTGAGTCATTCCCTCTGCTTCTTCCTGTCCGCCATCTTGGCAAGCTTCTTATCTACACTCAGAAAAAAATTGGCCTTTAGAAAATGTTTTCCAATATTAGAACAAATATTTCTAAAATTTAGAAAGGCTTGCCCCAAATTAACAATACTAAATATCTTAAATATTATTAAGAAAAACATATCTAAAAAGTAGAAACTCAATTTTTTACACTAATATGTCTGAGCTTATAAACTATATAAGATGTTTATATATGTAAAAACATAAACTACAGATGTTTATTAATAATACAAGTAATAAATTTGTTGGAAAATTGCACACTCAAATTTAGAAATGCAAACCATAGTTTTTAGCAAGCCACAATCATAAATTTTAGAAATTTATTTATTTGCTGAATAAAATACTAGCTTAGTATAATACAGGGTGCTTTTTTTGAGTGTACTAAGCTTGTTTTGCCACAGCAATAAAAATGGGTTGTGGGAAGTGCAACAAAAGTTAGCAACATTAAAATTAACATTTAAGGAGCGGGTCATCAGCTGCTATGTTTTTACCAGGGTGGCAAAACGAGGCTTGTTTTGGTTCCGGTTCCGGTTAGTAAAGTGCAAGTGAATCCGGCTAAGTTTATGAATTGTTTTCTATTTTTTATCGTTATTCTGTTGTGTTGCTATATACACTAATAATAATCGGTTTCTATAAGTGCTTCTTCAAAAATGTCGAGTTCCGGTTCTGGTTTTGGTTCCAAATTTCATCCGGTTCTGGTTACAAAACCCTACTGTTTACAGTTCTCACAATACACTGCAAATTTAAATTTTATATTAAACAAAACAATTTTCAGAAGCGCCGGACCCTTTTTCCGAATGAAGTGCAAAACAATCACACAGATAATTTGACAAAGCAAAAGCCAAAAATAGCAGAGAGTGGAAAGTTTGAGTATGGCAAGTGGGGCAAGGGGCGCTTAACTGATTCATGCAAAGTTGGCCAAGTGACAGGCAGTCTGACAGACAGTTTATGAACTGCGCCAAACAAAATGAACACCCGAAATGTTCAACCATTTTCATTACCGGCCTTGTGGGCGGGTGTGGCATGGAAGTGGGCGTGGCATGAGTTTTGTCATTAGCAGGGAAGAGCTCAAGGTCGCTGTGGCTGTGGCTGTGGCATTGGCTGCGGTGCTGTGCACACGTTCCGCCTACACTGAGAACAATTTCATTTATAATTTATAGCAGTTTATTTTTGATTAAAACGTTAAATTTTCGCCTTCGTTTTTGTACAGGTAAAAGAATAATAAATACATATAGACAATATATATATGTACATGTGTATGTTTTTTTGAGTGTATTAGAGACCGCCTAATTAGGATAATTAAAGGGAAATCAGTGCAGTGCTGTCTCCGCAGCTCCATCGCTCCACGACTTCTCGTAAAGTTTAATTTCAGCAAGTCAAAATGAGATTTGAACAGTTTTTTATGCGATGCTGACAGGAATGATGATGACAGGGGGAGGAGGAGGCGGAGGCGGAGGGTGTGGATGGGGGTGTGGGTGTGGGTGTGGAGACCATGTGACAGATTTTAGTGTCGGATCAGAGGGGGCGGGGGGAGGCATGTGGAAATGCGAGAGGCGACAGGCGACAGGCGACAATAACGATGAGCAGTGGGAAAAGTTGGAGCATTTTGCAATTACCTTTTGGCTGACAAATTAAATTTAATTTCAACATAAAAAATAGAACGAAGCCGGCGAAAAAGAATTATGAGAGTCGTAAAACATTTTGGCAGGACTGCTCAATTATTTGTCCCTCTGCTGGTGCTGCTGAGTTGGCTCTATAAATTTTATTTGTATTTTATTTATTTATTTATTTCGTTTTGCCAGCCAAAGAACTTTTCAAAGGTAATAAAATAGGGGCAAGGAATCGGAAAGGTGGGCGGAGTTTTATTTATGGCCTCAAGATTTGCAGCAAAATATTTGCTCCTGCTCCGGAAACGTGTCGAGGCGGACAGCCTGTTCTTGATAGCGTTGCCCAGGGCCTCAACAGTGGGGCGATATAGGGAGGGGGAGAGGATCCAAGCGATAGGCAATCGATATGGCAAATGGAGTTTATTTATGGCACGTTTCAAAACAAAATGCCAGTCGAAAGTTGTTTCGCCTTCAGCCAGTTTATAATTTGCATTTATAAACTGAAAATCTGTGCAATCTGTGCGCGCTTACCAAGTATACCCTGTACAAACGCAGCGCACAACCCCGCAGGGTATGCTCGACGAAAAGTGGGCGACAATCAAATTTAATCATAGTTGGTTAAATTACGAATAAATATTTAGTCGAGAAGTGTGACACCTTAATGTTACTGGGTATATGCTTAGTATGGCATACCCCATTGTTTGTGAATCTCTCAAGTGAGCTGCGACAACTTCATGAGCTGAGGGCACCAAGACAAGGCGAAAGACAGAAATGTTTTCCTATTTGTAATTTTCTGCTAAGGATGTGGGCGCTTTGGGGTTTTTTGGGGCTTAGAGCTCGGCTCAATGTATGTTTCCAGTTTTGCAGATATTTTTGGGGACAATTGTTTATCTTCCGCACATAAAAGCAATTAAATGAGCCTAGAAAAAGGACACCAGTTAATCCTTTTTTGCATGGCTAAAGCCAAAGACAATGGCGCCAACAAAGGACACAACCAGGCAAAAACATTTGCATACTTTATTAACTTGCCTTCAAAAACTGTACCGCTTCAAGGACAAGACATACACAGATACACCAATACATACACAAATACATACATAAATACATATAAATATGAAACACGAATATTTTAATAATGACGCTGTTAAATTGGAAAATTTGTATATATATATATATTTAATATTTATGAATAGCATTTAATAAATATGAATAGCAAGCAAATTTGATTTTTTTTTAAATTTATAAAACAATTGTTATGTGTGTACATTGAGAGAATTTGTATATTGGCTTGTTTGTTACTTATTCTATATTAAACATTATTTTCAGACCTCAGCCTTTCACAAACACTTCACCGTTTATGAATTGAAAACACGTTACGACTCTAATATAAAATCTGAGCGAGTAAATTTCATTACCTGTTTCTGTTCAATTAAAAGCAGTCAGCTTAAATGTAATTAAACATTCAAGACGAGAAGTGTTCATTATGGCATTAGTCCGTTGTAAGCCAAATGGGCTTAACAATAATCGAGAAATGTACACATTGGCAAGATTATTTCCCTGTAGATACATAATTAATAGTCACTCAAAAGGACACTCAAGATGGTGCGCATATTTAAGTGAACTTCTGATTGGATTAGGTGAATTAATCGCGTTAACATTTTCAAAAGTTGTCACAAAATATTTCAAAGACGACAAATATTTGACAGCTACAATTTATGCAAATTCCATAATAGCAAGGAACAAGGCACAAAGAACAAAGAACAAATTATGCAGCGCATAATTATGTAATTTACTAGTAACAAACCAAATTCCCTTTATTCACCGCTCCCACCCCCACCCCAAACTCACCTCATCCTTGGGCACCAGCGTCACCTTTTTGATGGTGGGTGCACTATTGTTTACCACAACTGTTTCCCGTTTCAACGAGGGCCGCTTAAGGGCCGAATGCGGCTTTTGTATTTCAACCATAATCGCTGATCCCGTTGTTTCTCTGTTATTTGTTTTGGTATGTTATTTTGTTGTTGTTGTTGTTATTGTTCTTGCTGTGCTTGTTAATGATGATGTAAGTGGACGATGATGATGATGATGATTGTGATTATGACGATAATAATACTTGATTAGTTTGTGGCTTAAGCTGTTGCTTGCTCACTTCCTCTCACTGCTGTTGCTGCTGTTTTTGCTTTTACTGTTGCTTTTACTGTTGCTGTTGCTGTCGCTGTCGCTGTCTTCTCTTTGGAATTCACATTCGCATTCACATTCAGATTTCAGTTTTCAGCGCTCATTAATCACAAAATGGCGCCATTACACACGAACTGCGAATTAGCGAGGAGCTTTGCCAGCTGCGAACAGCACTGGGTAAAAAAATATGTGCGTCTTTGTAAAAATAAAATCAGCCTAAATTTCAGTAAATAGTCCCAAAAATTATAAAGCGTTTTAATTGTTTTTTAAATAAATAATTTATAAATATTGTGAAACAAATTTTTATAAATTGGAAAGGCTTGTTCTAAATCGAAAATACCAAAAAAGGCGATTGTTTCTAATGTTTGCAAATATTTTTTTCACTTCTAAATAGTCGAAATGCAATTTCTAAAAAAATCCACTCCAAAAATCCAATATTTAGAAATAATTTCAAAGCGTTAATAAATTTATTGATCGCTTTTCTAAATACGATGACATACAACATCATTTTTTTTTCGAGTGCAGCTGCTGGGCACGACCTTGTGGGTGGTTTTGGTGGTGCTACTAAAGGAATTAGACGTGCTGATGAGGCCCAAAGATTTTTTGTTGGAATTTAATGAGCTGCTTATGCCATGCATACGGCTTAGCATGTTCTCGCAATAAATTTCCAAATGAAATTTACATAATCGCACACAACAACCAACAACCAACCACTACCACGCCCCGTCCTCCCCCCGCGACAGGTCGATCTCTGCGATTGACTTAAGCTCAGCCGAAATATGACAATGACAATGACAATGATGATGATAATGATGTTGATCCCACAGATGCTGCTGCTAATGATTTCTGACAATGATGATGATGATGATGATGATGATGGTGTTGGTCTTGGGACTGGTTACTGTTACTGATTCAATTTGGTGGCAAGTTTCTGGTAACGTGTTTGCCACAGATAAACGACTTAGTGTGAAAATGCCAGAAATTGAATTAAGAGCGTGCAGCGTATGTGGCGGGTTGCAAGTTATTAGCATAAAGAGTGCCAGGGAAGAGCCAAAAGCCAACAGCCAACAGTCGAAAGTTGGCAGTGGGGCAAAAGTTTCGCTGGATTACACAAGAAATACTCGACTCTTCCTCCACTTAAGCCGACAAGCAATCTGAGCCATTACAATTTGCATATTGTTCGGCCCCAAAAACTTGCCAAATGCAGCGTGGGAAGGGGACGGGAGTTGAAGTTGGGTCGTAGCTACACGCAGAAAAAATCGACAACATTTTATACAAATATTTGCGGCAAATCTTAGAAAAATTAACACTGAAATTTAAAAATGTAAGATCTAGTTTTTAAAAAGCCACAAATATAAAATTTAAAAATGTATTTTCTGAATAAAATGGACTCAAAAGTAAGGCGATTCACTACATTTAAGTATAATTTTCTATGAGTGTAGGTTAGCTGCTGGCCCTGCTTCACATTAGCTCTCAACCGACACACACACACACACACACACACACACACACGTCTGGACTATGCAAATGTTTGGGCCGCACATCAGTGCGTATGATTGATGTGCTCAAAAGGGATGCGGTCGGGTTGTTGTGGTTGTTTGCATAGGTCGAAGCCAATAGCAAAAAACTGTGCTCCATGTTCAAATTGCTCGAGAAACCGCATTTGGACTGCCAAATACAAAAAAAAGGAATAAATTGGTAAAGTCACTTGCGTGTGTGTGTGTGTGTGTGTGTTTATAGAAAGCCATTTGATTGATGGCATCTCCAACATAGTGGTGTAGTTTTTTATGCTTTATAAATGATGTGCCTATGGCCATGTTTATTTTTATTCTCCATTTTGCCATTCAATTTATCTGCCATTTCATCAGTTTTTATTTAACATATATTTATGTATTTTTTGTTATGGTCATTTACTCGATGTTGATCAGAATCCAATCAAATGTTTTTGCTCAATGAAAACTACCTGCTATGTATACTTATAAATATAAATACTTTTGATAGACATTGCTTTTATATACTATTAGTTATAGTACTTCTTGGACTAATCATTTTTGGTTAGCTTCCACAACTAAGTTGAAGAATAATCGAATAAGGCCTAACTGAGTTATCGAATAATTGGAATTGTATATTATATTATCATCTATGAACTTGGAACCAAGCAATTTGTCAAAAGTTGAGTTCTTCTTAAAACTCTTTTTGTATTTATCAAGTTAACCAGTTATGCATGTTATTTTTAAATATTTTATTATTTCGACAAATTTGCAGTTCCCAGGGGAACAATTGGTATATTTTGTAGATTTTTATGGTCAGACGGATTCCAATCTGAATGGGAATGAAAATTTCGATATCTTCATTATAATAGCCCTGGGGATGTGGTCAAGGGTGAACTCACTGCTCTTAATCAAAAATAACAATGGGATGCCTTTGTCATATTTTTCATATTTTTTAGGATGCGTGTGTGTGTGTGTGTGGTGTGTGTGTGTGTGGTGTGTGTATGTGTATATGTATATCGATGACAATGGGAATGCAGATTGCGGCAGCTACAACTAAATAAGTGCTACACATATATCAATGCCTTGCCACATTGAATATACATCAAAGTCTATAGACACAGACCGAGATCCTTGCAACAGCAGCTAACACACACACACACGCAGCCTGGAGCTGTGTGTGTAAACAAATGCGGAGGCAGCCAAGTTCTTTGCTCGGACGAACAGAATGAAAACAAAGGCGATGGCAACTCTTGGCTGCCTCTTCTTGTGGTAGCTGCGAGCAGTCTGTCTGTGTGCATTGTGTGTGTGTACATACATATATATATTTATATATTTATATATATATATATGTATATTTATATAGCTGCATTTGAAACAGCTGCTGCTGCTTGCTGCACATTTGACACAGTTTGCAGTCTTTATTGCTTATCTTTACTGTTGTCGTCGTCGTCTTGGGACGTAAATTAAAAATGTCTTAATAGACTTGTGTGTAACAAACACACACACACATTCTCGCACAGCACACACACACACACACCCACAATATTAATTGTTTTCATTAATTTGTTGCCCAATGGGTGTTAGTAAATTTTTGTATTTTTGTATTCATTGTTTCACTTTGAGAGAAGGCGGCATAAATGGCGTAACTTTCAATTGCCACGCACACACACACACCCCACACACACACCCCACACATACACCCCACACACACGTGCACAACAATAATAATAATAATAATAACAGTAAATGGAACAATAACAGCAACAACAGCTGTTCAACGCCAACAACAACAACAACAACTTGGCAGCAGGGAAGTGAGCATTTTCTTTTCAGCCCAATTTCCAAGCGACGTCTCTTTTATTTATTTTCAACATTTTGCCACCTTGATATATTTTCCTAATATATTTTTTATTTTTTTTTCCTTTTCTTATGATAACATTTTGTGATGGAAACTTCTCAACAAACTTGAATATAAATATGTATTTTGTTTTGCTTTGCACACCGATAACAACAAGAGGAAAACCAAAAAAAAACCAAAAAAACAAAACAAAAAACACGGAACTTTAGGAGAGAGAGAGAGAGAGTCCAGAGACAGACAGAGAGAGAGGAGAACGTAACGAACGCTTCCGTGCGGAAGTCAAGCGACGACTGAAAGTGAAACTGAATCTAACTGAATTGAAGCAGGCGCTTAACTGGAAATCTGCGTCTGCGTCTGCGTACGTGTGTGTGTGTGTGTGTGTGTGTGTGTGTGTAGGTTGCGACGGACGACAGACGTCTGCATGGCAAAGTAACTAGGGACGCTTTTTGTTGCCATCCTTGTTGTTATTGTTTACATTTCGTCACACACACACGCACACACACATTGAAAGCGGAACACTCACACACATACAAAATTAATCAGCTGTGTTGTGTAAGCTTTTGCATAGCTTTCTTTGGCTTGGTTTCTATTTGAAATAAAAGCTGTTGTTTATCAATTTAAATACCAGTTTGGTTTCTTTACATTTGGGAAACAGCTTAACTTATTTTGCAATTTATTTAGATATTTATATATTACTACATACTGTTCGTTCTCATATTTTATTAAGAAAATATGAATATTTTACATTTCCATTGCTTCTTCCCTTTTTTTTTTTTAAATGGAAGAAAGACTTAATAAAAATTGAACAAAGCTGTAATTCACAGTTAATAAGAAATTCTCAAAATAGTTTTATGAACTGTATTCGATTATAAAGCTTTTCCAAAATGGTTTTATTCACATAATAAAATTAAAACCAAAGGATTTTTTGATCAACACTCCAAAAGTTGAGCACACTTCGAGTAGATGTGTAGAGCTTTGCAAAAGCTTATCAAAGCAAGTTTACTCAAGCTCATCACAAGCTAACCAAAGCTTTTTATAAGCATAATTCACAATGTTTGGCTCAAGTTAAGCTTTAAGCTTTCGTCCACCAAATATATAAAATGCTTAAGGATTGCAAGCTCTGCTAAGCTGCGTGACAACTTTTGTCCGAGTTCTGTTTGACTTGTGCCACATGTCAAAAGCGGCAGCCACAACACCAATAAGAATCCATACGGTATGAGGCAAATTCAGTTAAGATTGTGTCAGTCAGCAAGTATTTGCTCAGACCAATCACCTCTCAATTACACACAACACATAAATTATTCAACTCAATCCGAGTGCGTATTTACATCTGCTAGGCTTTTGCCTTTAACTGGCTGCTACACTCAGAGAAACATACAGTCACAACAAGAATCGCTCTAAGTTGTGAAAATATTTAATAATAACTAAACAAATTTAACTTCATTAATAAAATAAATTTTACTTTTGAAATTTTGAGCCATTTTTTCATTTTGTGGGATCGTTAATTGTACTTGAATTCAATAAAATTCCATTAAAGTGTGCCAAGTCCAAACCGCATCTTTACCGTTTGACAGAATGTACAACCGGATTCGAAATTCAATATTTTTTAAAAATCAGTCAAAGGTATCGTCCATATAGTTTACCCAAATAAAAACATTAATAATCTTTACCGGAATATTTACACTCTACGTACGTATTAAATCGTAATATTTTTCCTGAATTTTCGGAATGTCAAAAAACGGCTTTTCTGCAAAACCAAATAATTTACAGCTCCCGCTGTCAATTTCCTTAATTCAGGACATCTGTTTTCTTTCTGTTTTGTTTTTATCTGAATGCTTTTCACTTTCTTTGCCCTTTCGGTAATGTTATTGTTTGTTTTCTTTGTGTGTAAGAGTTACGAGTCTGTGTGTGTGTGTGAGTGTGTGTGTGTGTTGTAAGTGTCATTGCCACATCGTCGGTAAAATGCTGCAAAATTAATGTGATATCAACACCCAAGCATCGGAGCTGAGACAACAACAGAATCTACTTGGCCAACATTTCGTTTTATTTCTATTTTATTTTTATTTTTATTTTTATTGTTGTGTTTTTATTTTTGAGGTGCTTTTGGTTACGGTTGGCGGCTTTCGGTTGATTTACAATAATTGTAATCGACAGTCGACATACAAAGTAACAACAACAAGGATCCTAAAAGGAGCTGAGTGCGTATTAGAAAAACCATCTGTAATTCCCAATGCCTCAGCCTTGAAACAGGGTGTTACTTGGAAACAGTGTTAATGAACTCGCAAGTTTATCCAAATACTGACTGAATTATTGATGCAATAAGCAAAAGTATACTTCTATTAATATGATAACTTTATTTGAATTAAGTGGAACGTATTTTATCATATTTTCCATGACTTTTTTTGTAGATTCATATTTATTTTTGAGATAGTGCATATTATGCTAACTAGTTCTCTTGCCTATTAAGTATTACTTCAAACTTAAATTTAATTGTGTCTTTCGTATGCCTGTATTCTATAAAGCAGTTTGTCAAACCGGAACGGAAATCGCAATTTTACCGATTGCAATTCAGAGTCAGAACTGATCAGGAATCGAAACCAATTCAAAACCTATACACTTTTCATTCCCAAGCCGGAAAATGATTTGTATATATACAACATTTTAAATATTTACAATATATAAATGTATAAATATAAATATATAATAAATATTAATTGTATAAATGAGCACTAAATATAAATATTTACATATATAAATATAATATAATATATTTTATGTATAAAGCAATTTAAATTAAAAAAAAAAAACACCTTGTAAAGTAGACTGAGGCAGCTGGCAGATGTCGCTGTGTCTGTTGGGCACTGCCTCAAGATACAGCTACAGATACAGCTAAAGATACAGATACAGATACAGCTAAAGATACAGATACAAATACAGATACGGAGATACGGAGATATTCTGCTAACCAAGACTGACCCTGGCATGGTTATTCGCATTTATGTTCATCGATGAGCACGTGCACGTCTCTCTCCCTCTCTCTCTCTCTCTCCTCTCTCTCTCTCTCTGTGTGTGTGTGGGTGTGTGTGCATTTGTTAACTTCATATTGCAATGGAAAACGAGGGCTGGCAAATGGGGCTGCTGAGTTTATTAAAAATGTATGCCATAAAAATGGCTATTTCATATGCGAGAAATGTTTCTGCATATTTACACGCAACGCAGCTTAAATTGTTTCCATGTGTGTCTGCGTGTGTTTGTGTGTGTGTGTGTGCGTGTGTGTGTGTGTGCATGCTCGTAAACAGGAAACGGAAATCAACATGCAGGCACACGCAGCATAAGCAACAAAGCCAACAACAAAAGCCATTGTTTTTGACATCCTATTGCCGTTAAATGTGGCATAAATCATGTTGAGCTGAAAACATTGCCACATTATCTATTTTTGATTAGCTGCAGACGTAATCCATTTTGGCAGCAGTAATGAACTCATCAAACTTGTCATCTGATGTATACTAAAAATAATTTGCTTTCCCCAGCAGCTGTTCCTAATGTGTGGGGCGTGCAGGGTATCATGCAGTCGAGCTGACTCTGACATGACTTGTGCTAGTTTCCTTTCGACCTGATTTTAACTGGTAACATTTCGATATGGCCGCAGTTTTAAGCTTTGATTAACATGCCACAAAGCACGCATTACCAAATAAAACACAGGTGAGTGAAAAAGACAAAGAGAGAGAGAGAGAGAGAGAGAGAGAGAGAGCGAGAGAGAGAGCGAGGGGGAAAGCATAAATTTTTATACATATTCAATGAATTTCAATGAGTTTGAGTGCGATGTTGTGTCATATTTTGGTATTTTCACACAGATACACACACACACAAACAAGAGTAATTACAGGAAACATGATCCTAATGTGTATTTTAACTAAAACCGTCTGAGCAGAAATAATCCATTTCAACTAAATTACGTCCCAATGAGCCTTAATTATGAAATATCCATCAGAAGATGTGTTTGGGGAATCCAATTGTAATTATAATAAAATCGTTTCAATTTTAATTTGAATTTCACTGTTCCCGATAAGTGCGACTATAAATTTGAACCCTTAATTTTTTTTATTTTTATTTCTATAGCCAGTTTCGAGAACCGATATTATTCCATTTATCCATATATGGATGCACTTCATAATTTTTGGCGGAACCTTTATTCTTTATCGATTCGCTTTGATATAAAATTTGTGATAAATAAGAAAATATTTCTTATTGCTTTTCGTGAGCGCTCATAAAAGTTTCCCGTTTTTTTTAGTGCAATTTACTCCACAAAAAAAAGCAAAACAAAAATAATGTTTTAAACTTTATGAGCGGATTCTCTTGATTTTTACACGCTCATAAGTTGTCCTAGTGTGTGACTGTATGTGTAAATGTATATACATATTCATGCACATACGTATGTAGATGCATATGTATAATTATGTACATGTGTGTACATGTGTACATTGTGTAGCATCAATTAAATGAATGCGCATAGAAAATGAGACACACCAAAAACAAATGAAAAAGGACTTAAGACAAGAAAAGAAGGCAAGCCGAAAATTATATACCCTTTCACAACGGAGTCCAGTTACACTAGGAAATATATAAAAACCCACAGACCGTTCTTATCGAAATAAATAAAACTTTGGTTAGAACAACTTGGTAAGCAAACAAGAACTCAACTTTTGACCAATTGTGCCAATGATATAGTCGACAGATCCGGTTGAGGGACTAGTTTGCATAGAGCAGACAGATCCTTCGATTCCATACAAAGTTCAGCACACACTAAAAATATCCTTTGCAAAGGGTATTTATTAAAAAAAAAACTAAAAACAAAGCTAGGCAACCAAGTTAATTTATGGGCCGAGTCGAGGACTGCGCTCAACTTAAAGCTGAGTGTTTTCAAAATGTGTGTATCATGAAAATACAAGTGTCAATATACCTATATATATATATATATATATATATATATATGTAGCATGTGTGTGTTTTGTGTGTGTGTGTATTAGTGGCTTGGCCGGCTTTCAGTTAAGCAAAAAGTTTTACCACCTGCGTTTTTCATTTACATGAGTAAGTTTCCACATTAAACGCAACGCAAAAATGAAAATGAAAATGTAAAGAAAATTATGCCTTTTCCTTTGCCTTTGCCTTTGCCAACTTTCAGTATGTTTGGGCTGCTCTGTTGCGGGGGGTGGGGGTTGTTGGGTTCTATGTTCAGTCGGCCTTAAAGTTTTTGTGTTTAACAGAGAACGCGTTCCCCAACTTCAAAACAAGAATTCCCACAAAATTGTGGCAATTTTTATGAATTTCATATTTTTGCTTGCTGATGCGCCCGTGACTGGAAATGCCTCAGTTCTGGTGCATTTATAAATATTCCTGGCGATAAAAAAAAAACAATAAATCGCCCAATCAATTAGTCAAATACTTAATTTTTAATTGACGTTGTGACATTTATTAATACTATTCAATTAAGATTAAACCAAATGCAAATGCGATTAAATTTAAAGGTTTTCTGAACGTGCGGAACGCAAAATCCCTATTTGTTTAACATATGTTATCCAATCAATTATGTTTTAAGCCATGTTTTAATTTTACTCACACTGAAAAGTGGCAATAAATTAAAAAAAAAAAACATTTTAGCTACAGTTAAGGTTGCCAGACTGTTGGAATACCTCTAAAATTATATTTAATTGAATAATAATAATAATTAATTCTTATTATGATGTTACTTAATTTAATAATAATATTTAATAATCAATGCAAATATCTAGTCAAACCATAGAAGAGATAGTTGAAATTTGGAAAATTAATGAAATTAAATTAAATAAAGATAGAGAGAGATGGAGATAGATGCGGATAGAGGCATAGAGACAGATAGAGATAAAGAGAGGGAGAAAGGTATAGATATATATATAGCATGATTGCTCATACTTTGACCATATATCATTTATAGAGGTTGGTTAAATTGCCATCGCGAACTGACTACACACGACTCACCACTTCCCACTCACGACTCACCACTCACGACTCACCACTCACGACTAAGGACACATAAGACGGGCATCACTGTCAGGGTTATCATGGCTTAAGGACATCGCTTGTGCTTGTTGGGCGAATGTGAAACCAAAGTTAAATACATAAGCGCCAGTTGATTAGGCAAACCTAAGCTGGCAAACTGGCAGCTCCTCCAGCTCCAACTCCAACTCGAACTCCTCATGCAACATGGTTGCCAGCCTGCCTGCTTGCCTCCTTGCCTCCTTGCTTGCTTGTGTGTACAGCTAAGCATGCGTGAGGCGCCCGCGGCGGCATAAGGCACAACCACAGCCAGCAGCAGCAGTACCAACACCATCAACACCACCAGCACCACCACCACCAACACCACCAGCACCACCATCAGTAGCCACATTCAGAGAGTAATTCCATTGTGCCCGCCCAGCTCGTTTCCCGTTGGCTAACCAACTTGCCTGACTTATTAACTTAACAAAATGCTTTTGGGACCAGCTTTGACTCCGGCATTTTATTTTTTGACGTTGTGGCACCTGCAACATTGCTAGCGACGCAGCTGGCGGCGCACTTGAATAATCAGCGTCTATTATCAACTGCCAGGTTACGTAACGAGCCTAGACAGCTTTATAGATACATATATTTAAATATGTACTCTACATCTTTATATATATATATATATATATATATATATGTATGTGTGTGTGTGTGTGTGTGTGTGCCACAGTTGTGGCTCAGCTGACTGAAGCCACGTTTTATTTGGGCCCTGTTTGCTTTGCCGTCGGCTTTTAGTAATTATTTCATTTTGCTTCTGCGCTCGAAT